>JBBPCX010000001.1:13264675-13275887 GCA_037974365.1 Hydrocynus forskahlii | reverse complement strand
TGTGTGTGTGTGTGTGTGTGTGTGTGTGTGTGTGCGTGCGTGTGTGTGTGTGTGTGTGTGTGTGTGTGTGTGTGTGCAGTGGGCACAGGATTCCCATGAGCACTAGCCCTTTGAACATATTTGTAGTATATGAGCAGTCATGTAAAGAAGCAAAAACCTTCACCCTATCTCAGACCAGTGCTTGTCTTGCAGGGGTCTCACTGTTGTGGTGTGTGTGTCTGGAATTAGCATGTACCCTCTCTTTACTACAAGATTAACAAGAGCACTTGAAAGCTGGAATAAGTTGTTTTCATGAATAGTGAAGAAGTGTACTCTTTATCCTCTAAAAGATCAGACATTTCAGTGATCATGTTTGACACTGTTTTTTCAAACAGTCTCTGAGCCACAATGTATTGCATTCATGTGGATTTTTGTTATGTCTGTCACCATATAACCCACAGTCTGTAATTCAAAGTACTATTTTTGACATGTTGAATAAAAACTACTACAACAGTTTGACTCCTTGATGGAAGCTAATACATGCCTGCATGCTTACACTTTATACAATTTTACAGCATGTATATTTACTGTGCAGGGTTTTGCAGCACAGCTTAGAGATCTGAGCTATTCTCATCAAGCCCCAGACATTCTAGCCTCTTGGCCAGGCACATCAAGTGCCATCAGTTAAGCAGAGGCATGTTCAGAATCTTCTTTTTATCTGCCTCTCATCAGCCATCAAGAGTAACAGATCAATGATGTCATCACTGGAGCCAATAATATGTAATTCCTGTCTGTTGATTTGTTGTTCAACCCTTTTCACCATGAGGATAAAACAAAAGTATTATTGTGACTATTCATGACTAAACAGTACTTTGTCCCTCAAATGTTACTGATAATTTGATATGATGGAGTAACATAACTACCATCAAAATGTATGTCCAAATGATACCAGCATTTGACTTCCAGTAAAATTAAAGTATTTGTATTCAAATGCAATGACATTACAGTACCTGTTGGTGTAACGGTCAATATTTTTGTCCATATAGCATATATTGAGGACTCCAGTCCATAGCGAAGAAAACGTATTAGTGTATATTTACATGCAATGAACCTTGAAATATACCACTGATGGTTTATTTCTGTAAATGTATCATCAATTACAATTTACATTTGTCTGTTATTTAAGCCTTAGTACTTTTATTGGTTTTCATGTGACAATTTGATAATGTGACAAGAGTGGCATTTCTATATATTTTCAATTCTATTTCATTGTCTTCTGAGTCTGTCTGTAACTGAAACCTTTCAGCACTAAGGCTCACATTTCATTTTCACATTTGCTCAGCACTCATTTTCTCTACTGTCAAAAAAGTATGTGATGAATTGCCACAGCACTAATCACTGGTCAGTCTCCTCACAGAACAAAGTGCTAATAAGTTGGCAGGGTGTAGCAGGTAAAACTGCTGCCCTCCATGCAACGGACAGAGTTTCCACCTCAACTAAAACAAGCACACCAGTAGCATGTAAGCTTCATAAATGGGGCAGCTGGTGGCTTGGTGGTTAGGGAGTTGCTCCTGCAATCAGAAGGTTTTTGGTTCGAATCCCAGGACTGCCAGTGGCACCACTGAGGTACCCTTGAGCAAGATACAGTCCCCATACACTGCTCCGGGTCCTGCGTCGCTGGCTGCCCACTGCTTTACTCGGGGTAAACAGGTTAAATGCAGAGAAAGAATTTCACATTGTTCACATGTGTGCAGTGATATGCTCACATGTGACAAATGGCCATTTTATATATACAGTAAACCCTCGACTTCGTGGGGATTAAATTCCAAGAGCACCTGCAAATACTGAAAAACCGTGAATTTGGTTTTTTAAAAATGCCTAAAAATGCCTATTTTTATGGTGTAAACCTTTAATATGCCCCCAAATATGCTTCCTAAACACTTAAACTCTAATACAAAGCCTAATACCTTACCCTTAAAAAAATGTAAAGGTAAACCCGTATACGTGTTGTACAGTGTACACTGAACTGCTGTCTCCCACAGTGCTAGAATGTAAATACGGATGTTACCCCTTCATAGACTGTACTGTAATTAATGCACGTGCATTTTCTTTGGTGTACGCTTTCATTTTCTTTCATATAAGCGGGTAAATACAGTAATAAATTAATTAAATTTACAGCAAAAAAAATGCAGGGCTTAAAAATAATAAAACGAAAAACACGAGAACACTCGAAACGCTCCTCATGGGAAACTGTTCTGATACAGAAATTCTGGACTTCAGATGCGTCTCAGGGCAGCAGCCAATCAGCAGCAATGAGAAATGACTTACGTTCAGTACCAAACAGTACCAAAAAATGTATACAGTTATATTTTTTATGGAAATGTAGCTAAATTTCCATTGATATTTATGTTACGAAATTAGCAAATTATATTTTTCTTAATAGTTTAGCCCTAAAATGCATTAAAAAATATATATTGCCACAAAAAAGCAAAAAACAAATGCAAAGGATATCTGCGGTTTCCACAAATTGGCGGTGGGTTCCACGAACAATTATTAGGACAGTTCTAAGAAAAAAATCTACGAATTAGCGGGGTTTTACTGTACTTTTATTTTTACAATCAGTGACAGTAAATTGACTCAGCTATTTGGTAATAATTTGAATGATGTGTGATCATCAACTCATAATTCACAGTAATAAATGCACATTTTAATGTACATTTTCGGAAATAGCTGGTGAAATAATAGTATCATTATAATAACAGCACTCAATGTCAGTGTAAATCAGGAGCAACCTGGTGCAATGTAAGGAATCCTTATCAGCTGATAAAGTAGCCCCTTATAGTCACCTGTGAACAGCACAGCACACAGTGTGAATTTAAATTCATATTCAGTGTTTGACACTCTGTGCTGACAGACCTTTTTCCACATTTTTTACAGGCAAGAACTGCAATGAAAGCATTTTGTGTTGCATGTTCCAAATTGTTATAGTTTTATATACTCAGATGTTCCATAATAGCTTCTAGTTTATAACATTTTATATCGGTCTACACCACTATTAGTTATTGTCTGGTGCCGCATAGGGTGTGTTCTCATGCTTTTGTGCACGTGACTGAGAGCTGAACAAGCATGCATGCATAATGAGTAAGGTGGACTGACAGCCTAAGTAGCCATATAAGAACTCGTGAGCTCACTTTCGCTTCATTCTTCTGCAGCGGACATCTGCACGACCGAATTAATTCCCATGGGGGTGAGAATTTAAGCTACAAAATATCAGCATTTCTTTCTGCTCTGTCTGTTGACATTGCAACTTTAGGCCCATACTTCACATGGCCTAACTGAAGATGGCGATCTTACGAGCATGTGAGGATTTGAATTTGCTGAGGAATTAACTTTATGAGCCAATTAACTTTCCCATCTGTTTGGCATGTCATGAGCCTAACTAATGAGTCTAGGGAAAAGTCACAGGTTTCAGATGGATGCAACACAGCATATACGGCACACTGTGTACTATGCAGAAAAACGAGAACATAATTGCTCTAAGGTTCATTTTAAGGGATCTGTGATTAGTAACAGTAGTGGCAGTAGTGGTGGTGGTAGTATTAGAAGTCAATGAAGTGTTAGTAGGAGTTGTAGTAGCAGTTGTGTCTGTAGTACTTAGCAGTTAGTAGATTAGTCATTTCATGCAAAAATGTTTGCTTCACTGATGTGAATCTGTGGTTAACAAAACATCCCTGGGTCTTTTAATAGTTTGTGTTTGAGTTTGGACTAAGCAATTAAATGAGATTTTGAATATTGTTGAATATTATTGGGTTTTTTTTAATACAGGAACGAGGGCAAAGAAGTTAAATTTAAGAGGTGCTGTACTGTCATTAAACTACAAAATAAATACCTACTGTCACCATGTCGCTGCATCGCCAGAGGCCCATTGAACTTGGGACCAGGACTACAGAAATATGTAAGCAACACTGATCTTTTGTCAACATTATTATTACCGTAGGAGAACTCAGAAAATTAAACGTGTGTGTGTACACAAATAATCCCTTGCAAAAGTGTATACACTCTGAAAATTCTGCAGATTATCTAATGCAAATAATATGTATGTTATCATTTTTATTGTTTAATGATAATGATATTTTGATGACAATAATCTGAAGTATACTGGTTTAAACCCATGTGCTCTGAAAGCTCCTCACAATATCACTAAGGACACAGTTGCCCTTTATTTGCACCTTATTCATCTCTGCTTATTAACCATCGTAGTAACCGTACTATGTTCTACATCAAAATGATCTGTTTAACGATCATTGGCTAGGTTAGGAGACTACAAGGAAAATCATAGAATGGGCTAAACCAGCACAGGTATGTTCCCATCATGAGAGGAACAATTTGGCACCAACCAGTGCTAATAAAAGCCTGGATACTCCATAGAAACTGTCATTATATCAGTCACACAAGCTCTTCACACAGCCATGGAGAACTAGATCCTCTATCAAATGTCCTAAGAATGCTTCTGCTGTTCTAATCTACCATTCCCATGTGTCTTCACTTCAGATAATAATGAAGATATAACCTGTCATTTGTCTAAAAAAAAAGTAGTACCTACCAAAAGTGGTCTGAAGAAGGGTAACCAACAAACCAGCAACATGATCATGGGTGCTCATGATTTATCGATCCCACAGAAGAGCTACTGTAGCACAAATTGCTGTAAAGGTTAATTCTATAATTAGCACACTGCTTGCTTTTTGCAAATCTTACAATACAAAAAGGGGAAAAATCATTCATTAAATAATAAATGTGCAAAGCTGTTACACACATACGCTGAAACATGCACAGTTGCAATTGCAGCAGAAAGTGTCTTTACCAAATAGCAATGTGTTGTTTGAATAACCAAGACATGTCCGTTTCAGATATTTGAACATCTGGAGTCAAACAACATATTTAATTTGTAATACAATAAATTAAAACAATATCATAATAAAACTGGTGTGTATGTGTATTGTTTAAGCTATCTCAATATGTTTCTATTTCAGTGACTGAGACTGACAGGGACAAACATATTTTCCTGCAAATGCTGGACCTGCACAGGGAAAAAGTGTCACCAGTTGATCTCACATCAATGCTGTACATAAGTTCTTCTTGCCTTGAAGACAAATTACCCCTTAACCCAACTGAGCTTTCAAATGCATTCCTCAGGCGACTCTGGCTACATAACCCAGAGGCTCGCAGCTCCTCCTGTGAGGTAGTGGCTGGAGATTATGGGGTAGCAAGACCCCCTGAGATGGATGAGAATTCCCAATGTGCCATTAACCCTTTGGACCTGGTTGCTGCTGTTTTCATGACAACAAATAGCTTTCTACAGCAGGAGATCACTCACAGAATGGTGCACTGCAACTTTGCCGTGCCCCTGTATCTGCCACCTGTTTTTCCAGATACAAAAGGGACTTTCCTTCTCTGCCCTTTTAGGAGTGTGTTGGGTAAGTGGACATCACACCTAGGGAACAGTGCCATGAAAAACATGGCCAGCTCCAGGATGCCACTCCTCTCAGCTGTGAGGTTGGGTCGCTGCAGTGTCTCAAAGTCACAAGTACTGAATAATGTGCTTGGAGGGTCACAAAAGTTAAACGAATGCTTCGTACATCGTGGCACAGATGGAGGTCAGCTCCCAAGAGTTCTTTCAGATGGTCTAGTAGAGGTAAGCTGGAATTTGTCTCCAGAAGATCACAACAACAGTCTCATCCCACGACCTGTGCTGATGGCCAATCTCAGAGGAGATGCAGCTGACTGTGATAAACAGGTTAGTCTTCTGTGCTACGCCTCTGCAGTTCTTGTAGTATTCTGTGGTTGTTTTGGGATGACAGAGAGAAAGCTTCTATCTTCATGGCGGGATAATGCAAGCCATCTAATCCTAATTGACTGCTCGGTGCCAATGGAAGAAGATACTGAAGAGAACAGAAATGGAAGGATGAAAGATCTTTTGGTGAAAGATCTAGAGCTGCCTGAAGAATACATAATAAATGGACATGACGATGATGAGGAAACACTTGCTGAAAAGTTGAAGGATGCACTGAATAGACTTATCCCACATCTGCATAGTACAAACCTTGTTGCATCTGCCGGTATGGCCAGTGACCTCAACA
Source organism: Hydrocynus forskahlii (assembly GCA_037974365.1). Classification (NCBI taxonomy): domain Eukaryota; kingdom Metazoa; phylum Chordata; class Actinopteri; order Characiformes; family Alestidae; genus Hydrocynus; species Hydrocynus forskahlii. The sequence goes on along the minus strand of JBBPCX010000001.1, from coordinate 13,269,771 downwards.
TAAAGGTTGACGAAGATGAAATCTGCCGAATGGCTTTTAATGATGTTGAAGAGGTTCTAAATGGAATTGAAGACGGAGTAAGCAAGTTCTCGGAGGAGCAATTGCCTCTACAGGATCATATGTGGAAAAAACTGTGTAGTCTAGAAAAAGAGGACAGCAGGCGTGTAGGCCAGCAGCAACTGGGCCAGGAGTCCAGTGGAGAAAAGGAAAGTCTTGCTGAGGACTTTATGAGTTACAGGTTAACATCATCTATTAAAACCTTCATCCAGGGCCTCAGTACACATGATATGATAAAGCGAGCCTTCTTCCTTTCTTGGATGAGAGTTAAACTTCAAGTCATGCAGCTGGACAAACTGTCTGATACAGCATGGGAGTACCAGCAGGAGCCTTGCATTGGCCTTGAACACTTCCTACGTGAGATGGGGTTGGTCTACGAAAGATATTTCCGTGGTCCTACCTATGAATTGTATGAGATGTTCCGCTTACCATATTTGGCTGCTGAACTACTCCTCTATGGAGTTCCCCTGGAGATCTTTGATGGAGATACCGCAGTATGTCCACTGAACTGGGTATATAGTGTCCTGTATGAGGTTTACAGGCAGCTGCCACAGTACACTCGAATGAGAGTTTTGACAACCTTAGGCTTCCATAACTCAAAACACGCAGAGATCCTCTCTGGATTGTTTGGAGTGAACTTTCCAAAGTGGGGGCAAAGACGCATCAAAGGAGGCTACATGCTTCTTCTTAGCCTACCTGAGAACATCAGACTGGAGTTGGACTGTGAATTTCTAATGCTAATTGGCACAGAGGGTTTGAACTCTCCACATGCAAGACAGGAAGAGGGAAGCTTATTGCATGACAATGAACTTGCCACCTTTGTCAGTGCATTAAGTGATGTTACACTGGTAGATTTACCACAAGAGGAACAGGCTGGAACAGGAAGCAATCTTCAGATTGCAGTAAATGCTCTTCTTCGCACCAAGGACTCAGAAAGAAGACCCACCTTTCAAGTTGTCTCTGATGAAACGGCAAAAGATGCAAAGATCTTGAGTTGCATTATCGACATGTTTGCTCAAGAGACTTCCTCAGGCAAAGCAGAAACAGTGAACTGCACTGAGGGAGGAAGCATCAAGGATAGCCGGGCTGGTCTATCAGCCACCCACTGTCTGTCTCCAGAAACCGCAGAGATATACAGTGATGCAGCTCTGGAGCTGAAGCAGAGCCTGATGGCTGTATTTCATGAGCGGGCAACCACATGCCAACCAACATGCCTGGGAGCATTTATGGAGCACATGCGCAATGTATGGGACTCGGTGAATAATCAAAGTTTTGCAGTTGGGTTTGGAGACACATATGTAGCTAATGCAGTCATTGGTCTCTGTGCAAAGCTTGTAGAAGGTGAGGAGCAACTTGTAGACCTCATAGATCACTGGGTTCAAGGGCTGGACAACCGAATAAGTGAATTAGAAGAGACAGCTATACAGAATGGTTCAGATGGTATTTTTACGGTCTTGGGTGAAGAGGCAGGCCTGGCAATAAACACAGAGTGTGAAAACATTAGGTCAAGTCTCTGGGATCACCTCAGACAGGAGGATATTGATATGGCGTTTATAGAAACCCATAAAATAAATGTGCTCAAAAGAGTGCAGCATACCCAACAGCAGGTGACCCTGGACATGAATCCGAAGATTAAATCTGCAATACTTAGACATGACATGTCAACTAAGATGCAAGCCTTGCTGACAGCTCTGGAAGCAGCCTTAGAAGTTAAGCTGCGATCTCTTTTGGAGAACTCCAAAAGCAATGATGTTCATATTGATGACAAGCAACTTAAAGAGGAGTTTACTAAAGTTTGGGATGACATACCATCCAACCTTGGAATAATGCCGGTTGAGACTCATGAGATTCATGCAAGAGTAATGGAAAACTTGAAAGAAAACTTGAAAAGTCGTGGCCTGAAAAAGCAAAAGATTAAACTAAAAAATGCGAATCTCCTGAAGGGATTCACTGTGAAAAATGGACATTTTGCATTGCGCAGCAAGATGAAGCGAACCCTGAAGCATAACAAGGAGGTTGCGCAAAGATTCACTAACAATTTAGTGGAAGACTGTGACAGCAGAGTTTCTGAGAAACTGAAGCACAAAGAGGGCTACTCTGACAGTTACATGAGAGAGATACTTGCAATTGTAGACAAGGGTTTAGAGGTCCTGAAACTAGAGCAATTTGTGATGAAACCCAAATTTGAGGTGGATATTAAAACATACATCTGCAGCAAAGCATCAGACTCATTCCTACAAATGCAGAATCTGCTCAAAACAGAACGAGAGACAAAGGAGAAATTCCTGAATGAGACAAAGGAAAGACACCAACTGGATTTCCTGCATGATTTTCGCAAGAGGGACCACTGCCAGAAAGCTGCTCGGGCCTTCACTACTAAATGCCTCAGACCTGCAGCTTTAAACTTTATCTACTGTGGCGTAGAGAGACAGGTTTTGGATGACATGTTGCAAAATGATAAAGAACAAGTTTATATCTCACCCAAGAATTTTCACTACCATCTACTCAAAGAGCTCTTGCTGGAGGACAGCTTTGAGAAGTTCCTCGAGTACTTGCAGTCCAGTGAGAACTTCTATCGCAAGAGAATCAAGGATATTATTTTGGAACGTCTATCGGGCTCAGTGATGATAGAGGACCGGAGGATGCTGCGAATGCAGGAAATTTGTCAGCGAATTGAAAGGTGTATTGTTCAGTCATCTGAAGAAAGTAGCAGCCTTCAGAGCAACGCCAGGGTGCTTCTGGAGAGCATCTGTGTCATACTTCAGAATCCTGGAGATGTGACTGTGCCTTCTGATTCCCTGGAGGGATCTCTGTTCGAAATCATTCCTAATCGAGAGCACTTTTTCACACACCTGAAAGAGTCTGTGACTGAGCTATCATCATTCCTTCGCCAGGAGTTAAATGAAAATGAAGATAACATTGAAGTCCCAGATGACCTCTCTTATAAGCTCCAGGAAGTGCTGTATAATCGTGTAAAGGGATGCGACAAGCAGTGTCCATTTTGCAAAGCTACATGTGATTTGGGGGGAACAGAACACGCAGTGCATGAAGCCCTTGTGCATCGACCTAAAGGTCTCGTGAGTTATACTAATGCAGATTCTACCTCGCTGTCCCATACAAGTTGTTCTGCTGATATGGCAGGAGAGAGCCAGTTTCAGAATAGAGACACTGGTGGCAAGACCCTGCCCTACAAGAATTACCATGTAGTTTACCCTGACTGGAACATCCCCCCTGAGAGCGCTGAGAAGGATGAGACCGGAACATATTGGAAGTATGTGTTTATGAGATACAACATAAGGTTTGCTGAAGTGTACCAGTGTGGGCCTGCCTTACTGCCTGATGACTGGAAGAAAATAACAAAAGAAGATGCTCTGAGAAATCTGAAAGAAGCCTTTCATATTGCAGAGTGACACCCATCATCATCACCAATCATCTTTGCAGAATGCTACTGAGTCTAAAGGGAGATGTATATATCATATAAACATGATGCCCTATATAATCTGAAAAACAATAAAGTAATCTGTTAATGGAAATGAAGTTGTTCAACAAATTCTCACTTGTAGTAAGACTGCACCCTGTAAAGCAATATTCTGCACTGTGTTTACTGAAATCAATTTGTAATTGTATTAATTCCAGCACCATCTGAAACAGGAATGATACAATGCTACCAGTAATGACATATTATACAAACACACTAATACCCTGGTTGCTCCTGCATAAATATTCAATGATCATTCCAGTAATTTGTTTAATTGCATAAACATTTTCATGACCAGTACTTGTATTTGTGTACGATAAAGTTGCAAATACGTGTGCAGCGACACTTTCAGTAGCATGCTGTGTAGGAAAACAATTATTTAAGCTATGTAAACACTTTTGGGCTACATTCTGTGTTCAGCTACAACTGCCCTGGTATGTGAGCATCTTTCTATACTATGAAGATGAATGAACATTAGATTACATTATTGCTTAAATAAATGTTTTTTTAAAAGTAGTGAAAGAAATGTTTTTTGCAATTATCTTCATTTTTTCATTTTGTGTTAATCATTATACTCCATGCTATAGATGATCATCATTATCTTACCCACTGTAAACTGTAAATTTTTGTTTTCAAAAGTTGGGGAAATGTTGCCTTGCTTATTTTTTACTCGCAGGCTACACTAATGTTGTTACAAATCAACAAGAAGTAAATTCCACTATGTTCATGAGATTGATTTCAACTGTGTAGAATAATAAATCTCCATTTTGTTTCAGACCTAGAATTTGCGATGTTATTTGAAGTTAGGCATACTATTTTCATTTACAGTAAATGATTACATATGGCTGTGTTCTTTTAATTAAACTTATAGCTATTCACAACATTGGAATCCTGTCTTTGATATTACACACACACACACACACACACACACACACACACACATATATATATATATATGGCAAATAGTATGAGGACACTGAATTTACAGTAGAGAGGACCATCCCGTACTGCTTCAATGGGACTAGATCAACCTTGACAGATACAACAGATTGGTGAAGGCAGGAGTAAAAAGAAACAGCTTATCTTGAAGCTTTGCTGCCCTTGACTCTATAGAATTGACCTTAAAGTGCTTGTTTGACTATAGAAAGAAGAGAGATATACTACAAAAATGTCAATCGGCTGATTAAACTCATTGTCTGCAAGCAGCCAATGGACTTTTCACTCATTCAGGAGATCCAGGTGCAGCGAAAGAAAAAGCAGGAGGTAGACAGCTTAAGTACAGACTTTTTCTGAGTGTCGTGATAAGTTATGCTCAATAATAAAATGTCCACATTTGTTTGATGAACAAACAGCAATGTCTGAAGCAAAAACAAAACCAGTACATTCCAAGCATTCATGAATAAGAAAATCAGAACTTGCCAAGATTTCCAAACAAGATTTCCATGATCCTGTAATTAATCCTAAGGGCCTTGTTATGGTGTCTGTTAGGAAGGAAACTGAGGCTTAGGGAAAAATAACTATTATTGTTAATAAGGCTTTTGTGTATAGTATTTTGATGTTC
>JBBPCX010000001.1:13199730-13242433 GCA_037974365.1 Hydrocynus forskahlii | reverse complement strand
CGTTCTCAGCTGTGGGTGCGTTCGTAAACTGACACTCCGAGCGCTTGATCACGGCCCGGCCCGGCCTGGCCCGAGGACAATGATGGGTCGGGCCGGCCTCGGCCCGTGTTCGAGTTCGAGCAGAGAATCTAAACTCTAGTCTGGACTAAATATCTGGACTGACAATCACGAGTATTGTCATCAATTTCTAAGCATTTTAATATATTTGTGATAAATCCTTGTGCCCACAGCTCAAGCTTTAAACAGAAATAGTTATTATCAATGCCATTATTATCGCATGAAGAATCTTTCAAAATACTTTCAGAAGGTAGGATGTGAGAAACTTGTTTTTTTGTTTTGATGGGAACTGAGGAGCATCAGTCCGTTCCAATGGGTGCACCTTAAATGGTAGATAGGGATCATACTGCAATAACCAGTAGATGTCCCACAAACCTGCATCTAGATTTGAACCTGAATGCTCTCGCATACACATACACATACTCACCTGTCCTGTTATCCATGAATCGGATGGTGCGGTTTTCGTGTGCCGTGATAGAGATAGGCTGCAATGGATGGCTGACCACACGATTAATCAGCTCACTCCCTGCAAGTAGCAGTAAATACAGAACTTGTAGCAGTAGCATAGAACTTGTTTGCAACTTACTAAACATTTGCTCACATGTCTTAAAGCTGACATTTGGTTCATCCAACAAATTTGCCACCAATGGCCAATTAAAACTCAGAAGCTGTGTGAACAGCCAATCTTAAAACTTACAGATACTACTTACCTCATTTTAAACAAATCAAGTCACAGGATGTCACTACTACAACCCATAACATGTTTTACTCTGTTTCAAAATGTATTTTGTCTTTACAAAAATGTTTTGGACCCCACTGATTGCCATTTAGTCTATTAACTTCTGTGGTGGTCTTTGTGCTGGTATACAGTTAGACTAATTAACATCTCCTGCCATGCACAGCTGGTGTCAGCCACATTCTAGCCCATATTCAAACAACAGAACTGCACTAAGATGCACATTGTCATCATCAGGTCATTTCAGTCATATATGTACATGAATACTTAAGTAAATAACTCCAGCAGGCAGCGTTGGGTTTGAATCCCAGGAGTGCAAGTGGCACCACTGAGGTACCCTTGACCGTCCCCACACACTGCTCCATGGGTGCCCCCCAGTGGTGGCAGCCCACTGCATCATTTGGTGAATGGGTTAAATACAAGAGAAGAGAATTTCACATTGTTCACACTGTGTGCTGTGATGTGTTCACATGCGATTATAAGGGGCCACTTTACCCCAGCACGATTTTAGTTTTCCAAGGAACATTTTGTAATGTTACTGAATTCTTAGCTTTCTAGTCACTAATCAAAGGTCATCCTCTAACAACAGGACTGCACATTTTCATAATCAGTTCATTTCATATATCCACCATATATGGATGTATATGAATACTTTAAGTAAATAACTCTCGCAGGCAGTGTTCTGTCACCACATTCAGGGGCATGGCGGAGATGCATGGTTGGGATGTTCATCTTACTCCGAAAAGTCATTTTTTTTATAGTTCTATGTTTACTAGCTGTTCACAGATGGCCATCTCAAATGCCTCTATTCTGTTGTTCATTAAAAATCTATAAAAACAATACATTACTAATTTATTAGCATTAGGTATATCTCTCTTTTGCTGAAAAGACAGCCTGTACTCGATAATCCATGTTACCCCAGCATGATTTCACAGTTTCCAAACAGCATGTTACTGCCCCCATAAACATTCTGGATTTATGGTAGGTGTCTGTGTAGGACAGTCCGTGACATTCAACACTCCCTGATCTTTTTTTGGTTTTCAAGTAGTTGCAAAGCTTTAAGATGTACTCAGGGTCTCTATACTGCTGCAGTAGGAATATTTCTTCACAAAGAAGCAAAGCGCAGGAGGGTACTGAAGAGGATTTGTCAGGTAGTGTCAGGGTGAAGCTAAATCTGAGCAGGTGCTCAACTCCAGGCAAAACACCCATGAGACTTGAATATTTCCATCACTCTTCACTGTTGGTTTGGTACACAGTGTTATCAACCGCTCTGCTGTTCTTCTCCTTATATAAGCCTTCGGTTACTGCCAAATCTCAAACTTGGTTTCATGCTTGTATGTCTTAGGCCATGCTAAGTTTATTTGTATTGTGGCAGCTGGTGGCCTAGTGGTTAGATAACTGCCCCTGCAACCAGAAGGTTATGGGTTTGAATCCCAGGACTGCTAGAGGCACCACTGAGGTACCCTTGAGCAAGATCCCTACACACTGCTCCCCGGTGCACCCCCCATTGGTGGTAGCCCACTGCTTCACTTGGTGAATGGGTTAAATGCAGAGAAAGAATTTCACATTGTTCACACTGTGTACTGTGTTTATGTGTGACTTCATCGCACATTATTACACAAAAAGGTCATTCAATGTGCTTTATAGAGATAATATAAACATAAAAGCAAAAGTAAGCAATAAAGGTAACAAAATGATTATGGAATAACAATAGGATTTAAGATGAATTAAAACAAAGGTAAATAAAGCAATATAATAGAATATAGATAAAACTGCACATATTTTGTACATACATTACCAGTAACTGAAAGCAGCAGAAAACAGGACAGTTTTATGTTTCTTTTTTAAACTAGCGACAGTCAGGGCAGATCTGATCTCCATGGGAAGTTGAGCCAGCAGAGGGCAAACAATGGCTGCACATGTATTAACTTAAGCTTCTGATGAGTAAATCAAATCCACTTGTGTCATCTGAGCATGCGCTTCAATAGAAAGGATAAGACTCATGGAATCCTTTTGTACAAAAGAATTGATATGCTTAATTTCACAAGAGTCCTTTTGCGCTTATGGTCTCACCCTTTTGGCCCCCATTGTGTATACATTTTGTGGACAAAAGCATTGGGACACACCTGTCTTTCAGGGTTTACACACTTCCTGTGAAGGGAAATCTTAAAGCTTTAGCATACCAGGACACTTTGGACAATGCCATGTTTTCAACTATGTGGACACAGTTTTTGGAAGGCCCTTTCACATAAATGCTCTACAGTATGAATGGGCACAAATTCCTGGAAAGCCTTCCAAGAAGAGTGGAAGCTGTTATTGCTGCAAGGGGGGGGGGGGGGGCAGCTCCATATTTAAAGTCAATGTATTTGAATGCAATGTCGTTAAAGTCCCTGCACTTTTGTCCATATAGTGTATTTCACAGAAGCCTAAACATTTCTTTCAGTATTTGGTATCCACCTTTAACTTTATGAGTGGTTATTCCAGGATTTTACCACTGAGAGATTCAGCCCCCAAAAGCATGCGGAATGTATAAAAACAGAAACAGCAATTTTGCCCGCATGAGGAATCAAACACCACCCTGTTGTATGCAGGGCACTGGTGTTAGCCACTATGGCTCACCAACCACACACCCACGCACATTTGCAGTGCCCTATTGCACTCAGCTGGGGGGGAAACAAACTAACAAGAAAGAAGTAAAATCTAACAAGACCTTTTTTTGGTTGCTTGTTCCTAAAAAGTAGTTGATATTTTGTGATCAGGATAGAAGAACACAGGTTTGGTTCCAGATTTCTCTTCTTTGCCTCCAGCCATTGCACGGATTTGTGAGATTTCATTAGCAGCATATCTGATTTAATTACGTTTTGGTTAATGAATAATTTTTTATTTAACAGTCAATTCTTTTTGCCAGCATAAACAAATGGAAATAACTGTGAGGCATTATTTTACAACTGCTCAAAAAACGACAGAGAACATTAGACAACGTGCAGTGAGGAAACTGACAAGAAAACAGCTGTCTGTAAAGTGGCCGTAGCACACAATGTGACCAGCGTGAAATTCCTCTCTGCATTTAATCCGTTCACCAAGTGAAGCAGTGGGCTACCACCAACACGGGACGCCCAGGGACGCCGGGGACGCAGTGTGGGAACCCTACCTTGCTCAAGGGTTCCTCAATGGTGCCACTAGCAGTCCTGGGATTCAAGCCCATGACCTTCCAATTACAGGGGCAACTCTCTAACCACAGGCCACTAGCTGCACCAGTTATTGTGCTATAGAATTAATTTCTTCCCATTAATGATAATTAATGACAAAAGTGACGACTAATGGTTTAAGAGTCTAACCTCCTCAGAAATATCTCCTTTAGCCATTTTAGAAGTTTGGGTAATAGCCTGTGTGAGTGTTAGTGTCTCTTTGAAGAGTATCAATGAATATTTTGGGAATTTTTTTTATTTTTTTATAAGCAAGACAAATTTAAGAATGGAGTCAAAGGGGCAGTAGCATGCACACAAGTAAAGACTGTACTGACAGATTTCATATTGTTGGGTATTTTGGTGTTATTTTCTGCTAAATATATGCTTCTTACCGTTTTCTGACACTAAAAATTATTGCCATGTTGTGAAATTTAAACAGAAATATAATAAATGAAAAGGTATCAGACTTTTGGCACAGTACTGAATATCATTCATATTATCAAGTATCTTGAATAAAAGCATTTAAAAAGTTTAGCTGGCTTTAGACACACAATGTATGCAAGGTTCTGTCCCTGTGGGTTTCTGTATATTGTCTTCTGGAAACCTGAATATTGTGTACACTGTATTCAGGTATACTGTTGGTGCTACTCACCGTCCTTAGTCTGGGTCTCCAGGGCCAAGATGCTTTGCTCTGTGTTGAGGTCGTAGAGGACAGTATCACCTCCATCAAAGGACACGACCGCCTGGGACAGGTCAGTATTCCCAAAAGCAATGGAGGTGGGAGTGCCATGTTCTAGGAATAAAGAGAGCTTCTTGTTTAGAGAGCCTGGCAGCAAAAATACCATGTTGATGCCATGTACCATATTTATTCTGAAACTAGAATTATACACACAGTGTGCTCTAAAATTACAAGTGGCATTTGTTAATATATTTTTTTTAATCCAGCTTAGAATTCACTTAGACGCTTCTGTTTCATTTAAAAAATATTTGCATATCATCAGTGCCTCCTTGCCTTAAGGAATGATGTCAAGAGACATAGGTCCCTCTTTTGAGTCATGCACAAGCTCACCTTTCTCTTTGTTGAAAACAGATAAGCAAGGTGTTGAACTCTGGGGGTCCCAAATACGCACAGTGCCATCTGCGGAGCAGGAGGCCAGGCGTTTCAGAGTGGATGAATATGCCAGATCCCAGACTGAATCCTCATGGCCCAACAGCACACTACTCTGAACATTTGGATCTGCGAATAAAACAAAACATGATGACAATGCAGTCCTTTTTAACAAATGCGGTATGGAAGAAGTAGATGCATTCCTGCGAGAAAAACAGATGTGTGACTGTGTGGTTGCTATAAAACGGTGTTTTACCCAAACATTGGCTTTATGGGCAAAAAAAGTTTGCAAAGTAAACTACATGAATATTAAAGATGCGTTTTAAAATCCACATTTTCAAACAGCTCCATCCATCCCAATGAAATAATAGATCTTGTAGTCTAGGTTTTATACATGATACAATTAAAAAAGTACATTAGTTAATTTGATTATTAGAATTAATAAGACTAGACACTAGTCTTAATTACTTAATTACTGTCAGCTCTGCTGAATCTAAACATCACTTCAGTAAAATCTTTCCAGTAACGTGAAGTAGGCCATAAGGTCTCAACAAGAAGCCCACTACGCTACAATCAAAAGGCATAATACATTTAAGAGAAATAATGCATTTATCAGTCTTGAAAGAGTTAGAAAGTTAATTTAAGGCTCGGTGAGACACAACGAGAGCCATTGTCAAATGGAGAGAACGTGAAACACTGGTGAATCTCCCCAAAAGATGGGCTGTGACCTATCAAAATTCTTCCCTGAGCACAGAGAGGACTTACCTGGGACATCCCAAAAGAACCAGGACAAACATCTAAAGCATTAAAGAGACTGGACAAAAGTACATCCATGGGAGAGGTTGCTAATGGTGTTTTGGGTTTTCTTCACATTCTTGCACATTTTGCATGAGCATCGGAAACCATTTAAACAAATATGAAAAATAGAGAAATAGAGGAAGATCATGACCAGTCTACTACTGGTCAACTACTATGTGCAATGTATTGAAATGAAAGAATTTTGAAACTTTAAAAGTGTGGACTACCAATTAAACGTTTGGAATCATCTGTTAACACACATCACATATTAACAATAAACATCAAATAACATTTGATATTTTAAACTTAAATTAAGTATAATTTATAGTTTATAAGTAAATCTAGGCTCAATAACAAAGAACGGACATTTAAACATAACATTCAAATGTTTTAACCCAAATATACTTTTCCTGATTCCGGATTTAAATATTACTAACAAGACAGTAATGCATGTTTTTAAAGTATGTTGGGAAAAACAAGAAATTAAGAATTAAGTATTGCATTTGAAGTATGAGAAATTCAAAATATTCATTTCAGCTTGGTTTTCTCAGAGTCTAGTCTTGTCATTCATTATTCAGAGCACTGAAATTATCAGTTATAATTAAGAGTGTTGTACAGTTTCATAAGCTTATTAAAGTTGCTCAAAGGCATCATATAATTTTATGTTTGCAACCAAACCAGTTTTCATTATATTTTTGACTACAGCTGTTAGTAATGTTAAGATGTTTAGCAGTGTTGTGACTATAGGACCTGCAGGACTGTAGATACACAAATAATATGGAGACTTGCCATAGTTGTCATAAGGATCCACATTAAGATCTGGAATCTTCCAACAATGCACGCTTCCATCCAGACCCCCACTGTAGCAGGCCTCCCCTTCTTCACCCATGGATAGAGAGAGGACTGCCCCACTATTCAGAGAGAGACAGAAACACAATTACAATACCACTTTTTTAAGAGCTGAAAGATTACTTAAATTTCTCACATATTAATACTTTCCCAACCCCAACCCAAAGCCCAACTCTTTCACTCACATGTGTCCTCTGAAAGTGTAAACAGGCTCTACATCCAGTGCTGCATTCCTGGGAAAAAAGAAAAAGCATACAAGGTCAAAGGATAACACTTCCAGTACAGTACCTATACTGTACCACACTAGACTTATTATTCAATATATTTGGCTTTAAATGTCCTGATGAATTTCATTACAACTGTGACAGCCCATTACAACTTAAAAATAAGATACTTGTAGACACTTTTACTTGTTTTAAGTTTATCTAGTGAAAGTGTGTTAATCTGGCAGATCATATTGCTTGTTTCAAGAATTGTTTCTGAAATAACCAAAAACATTAGTATTTATTAGTATTCACCAGTTTTTCCTCACTGAAAACAACTCATTACAACCTGTGCCACCTAGTGAATAATGTTAATGCAAAAATCCTGCATTTCACTGGCCAGTTTTGTGATGTATAGTTTCAAACTCCATATGGTGCAAAATAGTGCATCAGTTTCTCTAGTCAACTATTTTTGGAACAAGTAAAAAACCTTTAAATAAGTATAATCAATAGGTTTAATCTAATGATGACAAACACCTGATATACTGACTATATTTAAGATTTAATTATTTGTTATAATTTGTCGGTGTCTGTCTCCTATTGTAGCAGGAGTCCCACGTTCTGTACATACTTAAGACTCGCCATTTATAAACCTCATATTTCCATATCCCTGTCTGAAACGCATGTGTGAAAACATCAAAATCTGATCCTGTTTTGCAGCCAAAACATGATAAAGAGTAAGAATATTGCTATATCCCTTTCAGTCTCTTATCTTATTCCTACCGGAAGTATCTCGTGAATCTCACTCGTAAATAATTGGTCAAACACAGTTAGCTGGTTCATGCATGTAGAATACAGGTTTTTATACTCCGACGAAAAATACAAGTGGCTAATAAAGCTCCTCAAAAACAGACTACTACGATTTTTTAAAAAATGTAGTAAAGTCAGTTTCCTCAAAGAAATGTCCATGTTTTTCAGAAATCACACACACACTGCACATGGTAATTAAATTGTGTTAAAATTGTTTCTTCTCAGACATTTTTATTTTTAAAATGTTCATGATGCGAAAATCATGTTAAAAGAGCTTTACAAACAATTTACACACCAATTTGTTCTGTGTCTGTGAATCCCGGAGTAACTGTAATGTACCAAGCTTTGCATTCGTTTGCAAATGTTTTGCATTTGCTTGCAAATGATGTGCTTTCCATGGAATACACCCTGATACAGTTCGCTTGATGGTGCGTGTTACACTGGAGTACACAACAGCTCACATAGCTTTATTTTGTCTCTTAGTCTTAAATACAAAGATTAATACTGGTTTACATACAAACATTATACAATTAGTAAGCACAAACTGAAAGGTCTCCTGTGGTTTATGCACTTTTTTGCTCCTGACTTTAAGATGTGTAAACAATTATGATTTTTACAGGAATATTTACTGGATTTTAAAGGAATATTAAGTGGAAAAATGCTTATACCACCACTTACTCACTGAGGGTAACTCTCACTGTGTTGACACCATGCACAACATGTTGCTAAACATGTTAAAACAAATTGTAGCTGCTTACAGCTGGAATTACATCCATACTTAAAGCAACTCCATTTGGAAAGTAGTGTAGAGTCGACATACAAGGAGTTTGAAACAATTGCTACATTCAACATGAAACAGCTTGAATGGCTCAGTGTAACTGCCTATGAAGGAACACAAATTTCTGCGAATGAACGCAAAACATTTGTAAGGGAAAAGAAAATGTTTGTGAGGAAAAGCAAAACTATTGTATTTGTAAACTATTGTATTTGTTAGGGAATGTAAAAATTTGTGAAGAAACGTAAAGCATATCTGAAAGGAATGCAAAACTACTGCAAGTTACAGTGGGTGGCCTGGTGGTTAGGGAGTTGCCCCTGTGCTCCCCGGGTGCTGCATAGCTGGTTGCCCACTGCCTCACTTGGTGAATGGGTTAAACGCAGAGAAAGAATTTCAGTGTTCACAATCTGTACCGTGTTGTGGTGTGACTATAAGGGGCCATTTTACTTTAAAACTAGGGAGTGCAAACATTTTGCAGTAATATGTGAGGGAATGGAAAACAATTGTAAGGAAATGCAAAGGTTTTGCAAAGGAAAACAAAAGTATCATAAGGTAACAAAAACTACTCCATGAGAATGCAAAAGTTTTATGAGAGAACACAAAAATATTGCAAAGGACTTCAAAACCATTTAGAGGGAACGCAAAACTACGCTAAGGAAACACAACACTAACGCAAGACATTTGCAAGGGAGCTTAACTATTGCAAGAGAATGTAAAAGTGAACACAAAACCATGGAGAGCCAAAGCAAAACTATTTCAAGAAACGCAAACCAATGGTGAGGGAATGGAAACATCTGAGAGTTAATGCAAAACTATTGCGTTGAAATGCGAAAGCACTGCAAGGGAATGCAAAAGCACTGCAAATACATCCAACAGGTAATGCAGAATATTGCAGTAACTTATATAACTAATGCAAAATATAGCAGTGGAACACAAAACTATTGTGAGAGAATGCATAATGCAAGGAAACACAAAACTAAGGGAACACAAAACATGTGTGAAGGATAAGAACACTATTGAAAGGGAATGGAAAACTACAGCAAAGGAACACAAAGCATTTGCAAAACTGTTCTGTATAACTGCATTACTGTCAAAAAATTCCATCATTCTGACCCTTTGGGCGGTAGCGGCAGAAGCCTTGATTACCTAATGTACTAATATAACTGGGCTTCCTCCTGTATTCCGTTATTTGTGAGCCAGTGTGTGCAGACAAAAGATTATTATTTACTATTAGCATACAGAACACTGCATAGCATGTTAATATGGACAAACTGCATTCATAACTGGACTGCATTTCAGTGAGAAAGTGCAGTGGGAGATTGTGTGGTTGCTATAAAAACCAGTGTTTACAACAGGGTATCAAACAGCACCTTTTCTGACTGTCTTCATTCAGCCCCCCACATTTTACAGCTGAACCACGCAGGTGGGCGTTAACTCGCTGTATGTTACCAAGCCCTTTATGGTTAAGGACAGCTGAAAACGTGTGGAATTGTTCTTGTCCGAAAATGGGTACACGTAGCCACATTTACGTATAACAAACTTTGACAAGTGTATTTTTTTTATATATCTGACCTGTGTTTTAGTGTCTTGACATTTGTGAGTCTGCTGCGTGCCCAGCTCCCCAAGAACTTTTTATTGCTGAGCAATCTGTAACTTTCTGGCCGCCATAGCTGTGATGTCACAATACTCTCTCTCCGCAACTAACTTTAAAGGTAACTCGCCGTTCCACACACGCGTAGTACACTGGATATTAAAGAATGTAAGAAAGTGGCACCAAAATCCAGCTATAAGCAGAACAATGGAACAATGGAACCTGAACAGAAGAAGCTAGTAGTGAGTGCTTACTTTTTAGAGTGCATGGCCTTGTTCAGGTTCCAAAGCTTCAGTGTGCCATCCTCTGAAGCTGTCAACAGCACAGCTTGACTGGGGTGAAATGTTAGTGCCCGGATAGCATCGAAATGGCTTCGTAGTGTAAAGCGTGGATTCCATGTCTTTTTAAATTCCTCTCGACTGTCCAACAGCTGTTAAAAAAAAAAAAAAAGGATAGAGTGATATAAAATGAGATAAGAACAAGAAAAATGCACTTAAATGGGAGAGATTAATTTACTGTATGCAAATAAATAAACTTTTCTTTGATAAATAAATGTATTCATAGACACATCTGAAGAAGAAAGAAAGGTAGCTGAAGGTGAAATGATGAGTACACTTACATCATTAGTGAGCTCATTGTCATTAGCAACAGTGAGGTCAGCCAGCTCGCCAAGGTTTATGTCACCTCCGCCAACCGCGTCCAGTATGAAGACATCAGAAGAGAAACCCAGAGAGCCCCCTACAGCACAATACACTGCCAAATATGTTCTGTGGCATTTTGAGGTTTGTTAAAAACTGACAAAGCTTCATGACGTTTTAAGTTAGTGTTACAGCCAAGTTTTCATGGTTAGCTATCTGCAATTATTACAGTGCCTATGCACATGTTTAATTTTGGAGTACACCACTGTCCCAAGTTTTACAACATGCTAGGAAAGGACAGAAGCAAGTCACAAACATGACGACATAGTTACTAAAGTCACCGCCAGCGGAATGTAATGCCTGTAATCTGATATTTTAACATCCACTTAAAGACCTCTGCATGAAAATGAAAGCTTAAAAATAATCAATCATAGAAAATTGCATGATGCCTTGGGGGGTCTTTGTATTGCCGTGGTTACAGTAATGCATGTTCTGATTAATGATGATATCACACATTTAACTACATGATATCACTTCACTACATCATATAATTTCACTACATTTTTGAAAGTCATGCACTAATTTGACAACTTTTTTACATTATTAGGTTCTACCTGAACTTGCCAACTCTGGCCTCTCTCCTGAGCCAAGATATTTGAGTAGGGATACAGCGTATAACGATAATATAACATCCAGTGGCATGTCAAAATGTTTCAAAATTGCATTATCATGTAAATGAATACATTTGGAATTTCTGTTCATATGAATGAGGGCATAATGTTATACTAACTGAAGCAGTGGAGTTGTGCATGATGTAGTGTTAGCACTTTCCTAAAACAGCTCCACACACCACAGGGCAGGTTTAATTCAAGCTGTTTTACAACCTGCACCACTTTTTTATTTTGATGGGAGAAATATGCCCCACAGCCACCTCACCACTTTAATACTGTGCACTGCTGTAATATTTGGGGATGATTAATGGTTTGATAGCATGAAAATGTCCCCATTTATCACACTGTTTACCCTGAAACATTCAAATATTTTACTGCATTTACGATCAACGCACAGGCATTTTTCAAGCACAGACGATTTTGGCCTCTTCAGTGCCATTTGTTTTTGACTGTCAAGATGTGTTTAAAGTCTTTTTTTCATTATTTTGCCCTACCCATGCATAAATTCAAATCACAGATGCTGTACAAAGGCAGAATAAGCTAAGTGTCTCTGCCAAGGGCACGCATGAAATGAGAGAAGGAGCGGGAGTAGCTTACCTTCCCCAGAGCGACACTGACCCGGGCCAGAGGTGGGTGGAGAGGGTTTGGTGGGGAAATCCGATATCATGCCTTGCAACTTGTTTCTGCGGTTTTCTTAATTCATACAAAGAGAGATATGTTAACAGTTACATACAGTTACACTAACCTTGATGTAAAACTGCAATGATTTATTTGTTTTCTTCTGTCCTTTTATAGTTTTGGTGTTTAGTTCTGGATTTATGAGGTTCATACATAACAATAATAACTAGAATGCATTCCTATGACAAAATGTAACTGCGCTCCACCACTCACATAAGCTCATTTTCCAACCTGCACGACCCAAAACGTGAGAAAAAACAGGTGGTAATGAGAAAAACAGTACAGAGGTGCCATCAAGCAAAAACGGCTTGCTCACTGAAAGTAACATGAGTGTCCTTAAAGCTACATATAAACACATTTTTCACAAAAGCCACAGTTTGTTTTGAGAACAGCTAAGTGAGCTGGCTAAAAGCTTGCCGGCTAACTAACAGCTGCCTCAGGACTGAAAACAAGTGTAGTCAGTTCTCTGAAGTTGATGTGTTGGAAGAAGAAAAACTGGGCAAGCCAATGAATTTTAGGGACTTTGACAGGCGACTGGGTCAGAGCATCTCCAAAACGGCAGGTCTTGTGAGGTGTTCCCGGAATGCAGTGGTTAATATCTCCCAAGGAAGGACAACCAGTGATCCAGCGACAGGGTCATGGGTGGCCAGGGCTCAGTGATGTGCATGGGGAGCAAAAGCTTGTCCATCAGGTCAATCTCCCAACGAGCTACTACGGCTCAAACTGCAGAAAAAGTTCATACTGCCTACGACATAAAGGTATTAAAACACACAGCTGTCCACCGCCAAAAGTTCCTCAAATGAAGCATCAGAACTGGATCACGGTGCAGTGGAAGAAGGTAGCCTGGCCTGACGAGTCATGTTTACTTTTACATCATGTGAACGCTTACCTGGGGCGGACATTGCACCAAGATGCACTAAGAGAAGAAGACAAAACTGCAGAAGCAGTGTGATTGCTGAGATCACACTATTCTGTTGGGAAACCTTGAGTCATGGCAGTCAAGTGGATGTTACTTTGACATTTATCACAATGTTGACTAACTTGGACACAAATCTAAATCCAATCAGGCATGTGTAGGATGTGCTGGACAAACAAGTCCAAACCATGGAGGCCTCAACTCCAACTTACAGGTGGACTCAGCAAGATCACAGCAACCCTTCAGAGGTCTTGTGGAGTCCATGCCTTAGTGAGTCAGAGCTGTTTCGGGGTATGAGTGGGGCCTACACAACATTAGGTAGATTCAAGGTTCAAGATAAAAGTAAAATATAACCTTGAATCTCCCCTGAGAAAATATAAAAATGAGTGAAGAACACAATAGGATATACTGACAAATATATATACACATGTAAACAATATTTACAATAATAAATAGATGTGCAAATTAACATTGCACAAATGGTAAATGGTCCTGTGCCTTTTAGTAAAAGAAAAGGTGCAAAGAAAAGGCATTATGATATGGGGACTGCTGGTGACTGAATGTGAGGCATGTCCTGTTTGTGGAACTGTTTGTCCAAGCTTAGCAAGCGAAACAGATAGTTGCTAAGATGGGAAGAGTCCTTAATGATCTGCATTGCTCTGATCTTACAGTGTCTGACATGTTTTGTAGCAAGGACAGTACAGAGACAGTGCAGTGTTCTGCTGCTCTGATAACTCACTGCAGGCTTTTGGGGTCTTGGACAGGCCAGGTCCCAAACCATTACGTGATGCTCATGGTCAAGAAGCTTAGGATGCTGGTTCTGTAATCATCTATACACAACAAAGACATCTTGAGAGCTGAGCGTTTATTCCCAGGTCCCTTATATTAGTGAAAGCTGAGTTGTAGTCTACAGGTCTCACAAAGTGTTTCTCACAATGTGTGTGTGTGTGTGTGTGTGTGTGTGTGTGTGTGCGTGTGTATTTACACACACACCTTAGTCACTGTAGTCTTAGTCATTGTTTCATTTCAAGTCCTACGCGCCAGAACCAAAGCAAAAAACGTTGTATGCAATGTTGAGAACTCTACCGTCCATACCTAACTCACGTCCATCTCCTGAGATGCGCGCCTCTCCAGCTCCCTCGCCCTCCTCTCCTGAGCCCAGAAAATCAAATTCACTGAGTGCGTCTTCTGAGTCATCTTCATCATCTTCATCCTCAGGGTCTAGATCTGTGGTCATGGGTTCACCACTCATCTACAGGAAAAGAAATGAGGGTGTATCCAAGAAAAAATGTACATGTACCTATATTAGTATAGGTGTAAATATGTATAAAAGTGCTTAAACTATCTATGCAGGAGATTATCAGTGTGTTCACAGAAGGTTTTCATGAGCACAACATGCATTATAGGGTGTGACTGCAAAAACTAACTAAATAAATAAAAACTCATATGAACAGCATTGAGCAATATACTAATGTAAACTGACTTAAAATGTGCTTTGTAAATTACACTAAAAATGGTTACTGACAGTCTTCATAAACATTTAAATTATGTTTAATCGTAAAAATATGTAAAGTACAAAGCGTCATAAAATATCATGTATAAAAACTGGCCAAAGACATTTAGTGCGTTCAGTGCACTTATAATATACAATCACATCTTCAGGGGTCTTTTCCAAACCATGTTTTGTGGTACGATGTGCATTTAAACTTCAAAGTAAATGTTTAATGTTAAAGACTCCACAACAACATGTATGTATGTTTTTACATTTTAGGGAACAATAAGAAATTCTGAAATTATAAACAATTTGGTGTAATTGTGTATTTAGAATCAAGTTATCTGCTTTGAGATTTAACCACCTTATTAAAATTTCTTTATTGTAACTGTAGGATTCATGTGGTTATAGAAATTAACTCCGTTCATTATCATCTTTTTTCAGATGATGTAATTCAGACTAATTTAAAACCTAATATTGCACACTGGATTTGCATGTTAGAATAATTTTATACATTTATCTGTAACAAAGCGGGTTTATTTTATTGAAGGCACTGAGTTGCAGAACAGTAGTGTCCTCTCTGCTAGTTCAAAAAGGACCTACAGCGGCTAAAACGCTTTAGTGTTATAATGTATATGATATATTTTATTATATACTGTATACTATATAATAAAAATAGTGCCTGTTTTCAAAGTGTGTTTGTGTATGAGTGTGTGTGTGTGTGTGTGTGTTTGAGAGAGAGAGAGAGAGAGACAGGCAGAAAGACACAGAGAGATTGGAGGGGGGGGGCACACACGACCTTTCACAGCATTCCTAACCTTGCCCCGGGACGTCTTATTCTTGCGTGGTCCATCGATGCAATCTGTAGCAATGCCTTGGAAGTCATCGTCTTCATCACTGTCTTCCTCATCATCCTGACAGCTGCGCAGGAAAGGAATCTTATCAAGTACTGACCCACCTATCCGTTCTTTTGAATTCTCTTTCCCAGCGTTCCTGTAAACCACAAAATGAAAACACAGGAAATACTTACAATGCTATTTGTACGAGAAGACAACCACATATATATTCAATCAACTAGCCATGGCAACAGTGTAAAAAAAGCTAATTACAGAACTTACAAGTATTTTTTATTGCTTTTATTAATTGAAATGGTCAGTTTACATGTAATAATTTCAATAATTACCTGTTTGTTAATGGCTTACTTTTAGGTGTATGTGAGGTAAAATAGCTCCATAACACTACTGTTAGCTAGCTGAGGAACCAACTATTTTAGCCAAAGCTAAACAATTTAAGAAACTCCACAATACTGGTGTGCATAGGGGAGAGGATACAGGTCCCACTATTGTATCAATATTAAATGTTATTTTCAAATAGCTCTAAACACTTAACATGCTGCTGTGCAAAACCGCTATCAAACAACCTCTAGGAAGCTTAAACACCACAGTGCATCTGATTCTTATGCTTGAACTGTTTCTCCTGTAAGGTGCATTTATTTTTTGCTACGTAACAGTCCCGCAGCATTTGTCCAACTTATACAATGTAATGTAGCTTAAATTTCAGTGTGCCCAAATCTGGTCCTGGAGGGTGGGTGTCCAGCATCATTTCCCCTCCTCACACAATAAACCTCACTAAACCTGACAATGAACAGGTGAGTTACCCCAGTGTGTTTGAGCAGGTCAGTCACCAAACTGTGCTGGACACTAGCCCTCCAGGCCTGGAATTTCTTATGGATAGCAATAAAGAGGAGCGGCAAGGGTGCAGTGGATAGTGCTGTCACTTCACAGCTAGAAGGCCCTGGTTTTGATTCCTGGCTGGGCTGTCCTTTCTGTGTGGAGTTTGCAAATTTTCCTCCACAGTCCAAAGACATGTACGTCAGGCAACTTGGAGACGACAAATCACTCCTAAGTGTGAATGAGCATGTGAATGTGTATGTCTGCTTGAATAGCCTCCCGCACACCCCTCAACCCTGATTATGCAGTGTCGCAACTAAATATGTAATTCTTTGAGACTCTAGGTTTATTGAAAAATGATAGAGGCTCATAACACTTTTTAAGTGCTACACCCAATTTTGCCTGGCTTGCGTTAACTAGCATTACCATACAGGTTGGCTTTCATAGTATCAAAAAAAAATAAAATAAAAAATAATAATAATATCTTACGTCTTATTATCTTGAAATGCATGTTATACACACCCAGTTGAATTCAATGTATATATTGTACACTACCAGGTTGGACACACTGAGATTTGACATATCCACATTACTTACTTAATATTTACTTCAAAAACAAATTTACTCTATGTCCACTATTTGAGTACCT
Organism: Hydrocynus forskahlii; assembly: GCA_037974365.1. Taxonomy (NCBI): domain Eukaryota; kingdom Metazoa; phylum Chordata; class Actinopteri; order Characiformes; family Alestidae; genus Hydrocynus; species Hydrocynus forskahlii. Next base: position 13,225,604 of record JBBPCX010000001.1, on the reverse strand, counting down.
TTATTAGCCACTACTGATCTATAAAAAGACACCTAATATTATCAGAATTATAATGTGGAACAACAGACAAGTGATAGATGTTTAATGAGCTATTCATTGACAGTCATGGATGCATTGACAGCCAGGGATGAAACAGTTAATCAGTTCATTTAAAGTTAGACAGTCTAGAATCTGACTCTGTATCACCACACAACCAGTTAATGGAACGTCAGACATGCACTGTTACAGATTCTTTCCATATCATGAAGGAAACTTGTTTTATTGGATATATTTTCAATTATAGTTGTTCACTTTCCAATGCTTAACAGTTTATGAAATGAATGCATGAGTTTTCAAATTTGTGACTGGCTGTGTAGTTTAAGCCCAGACTGTGGCTTTTAGCATTAGTGTTTATTAAAGTGGTGTTTATACACAGCTAATTTCACTTAATTTTTTAACATTTCCAGTCTTTATTTCATGCAAAATCCTAATTTTGGAGATATTAAACCCCAAAATGGCTTCCCAGATTAGATGCTGTCAGCTGTCCAAGTCAATGGCTCAGCCTCAGGGAGTGGTTCTTGCATCAAGCTGACAATAAGTGGCTCTGCTACTGGTCACACAATTGACTACCAACAAAATTCCAGCAGTTTTTGATGATCAGAGATTCAAGGACAAGCGTATGGGGCACGTGAGAGAAACTACTTGATGAATTTTGATGTAAAACTACATTTAGCAGAATACACATATAGCCAGTTGCTGTATGCTTATGTTTATACTAGTTTATCTATATAGCTTTATGCTTTCACAGCTTTGCACAATAAAAATATTTAAAGAGTACTTTTGTTTTCAAATACTGTACTCATTAAAAGTAAACAGGAATTGCAGAAGAGTAGGCTACTGCTTGGCTCATTTAAAAAAGGCTCTAATACACTGTCATGCAGGAATGATACTGGACCTTTTAATTTGCTCCTCTATTTGGCGTACAAGAAGTGACTCTCCTCCACCATGGGATTCAGGTTCTGGAGGAATTTCATTCGGTGGGGACCCATTCATCTCTGGGCTACTGCGACCCAAAAGTGACCTCACTCGTTTAGAACGCATGTCCAGGATGGTGTCCGAGTAGCCCACTTCTTCCAGGTACCTGTAAACGTCATACACAAATACAGTGGATCAATAAAAACCTCTTTCACTAATAACTGTTATAACTGCAGAGAGATAAAGAGCGCTGACTTGCGCAACAACTGGCGCCCCTCCTTCCAAGACATTTGATTGGCAGGTTCATTGTCCGATTCGGCGGGCCCATTGGGAACTGTAGGACAAGCAAAGTGTTAAATCAGCTAGGATATTACAGTTCAGTACAAGAGTACTGGATCATCAGCAACAGATATATCACTTGTTAACATCAAGTTACTTCAAAAAGAAACCAAAATCTGAATTTGAGTGTTACTTGGTTCATTTTCAGTGTCAGGCTTCTTCTCTCCTGGGCTCTGATCAGTGCCTGTCTTCAGCTTCTGATATTTGGCCCTAAGGATACACAACATTGAGAAAAAGAAAGAATTAATCTCCAGCTGAAATCAGAACTGACCGTTTATCTTGGATATTTCATGTACCTGGTCATGCATAAGTACAAGTCACCATTTGAAAGATAAATTCTTTGTTGTTTCCCCACAATCTTCCACCAAAATGTAATTAATTTTACCTCGTCTTCTCTGATTTTCACAGCTTTCAGAAAAGATTGCTTTGTTTTAAAGGACAATTTCTTAAGCCCTAACTACAAAAATAGGCATTCACATGGGGACATTTTTTATTTATTATTTGATTGTGCATATTGTACAAGTGTACATACTGTAAACAGCACTATTCATGAACACACAGAACTTAAGACATTTTCTCTTCCATCTTGAAACAGAGTGCTCCCATCAGGATAGAAATGTTTAATGTTAGGATAAATACACACAAACATTCATGTAGGATAATCAGAAAAATTTGCAGTGACACTACAGAGGAAAGCGGACTTAAACTATGTCAGCAAATTGCCCCCAGCTAAAGGCAGAGCAGAGCCACCAGACCCCCAGGGTTCACGCATTCAAGCCTGTATCATTCACTTGCTATCTTGTCAAGAACATGGAGGACACACCATCTGATCGTTTTTACTACATCTCCATAGACCAGTGTCTATGGCTACTGCACCAATGGACTCTCAAAAGCATTCATCTTGGCAATAAGATACGCAAAAAAAAAAACACTTTTACAGCTGTGTTTACTCAATGCAATGTATTTAAGTGAAAGAAATGATAGCAACAGTTAGAAATTCTTTTTTTAAAAATACAAAAAAAATCAATCACTGAGATGAATAAAGGATCACCCCCCTTAAAAAAATACCTGTAAACTCAATCAGGTGCAACAAATTACCTTCTCCACTGCACACCCAGCTAACTGCCGCCCACATGTGATCAACCCTAATTGTTTTGATTAGTTCAGCATAAAAACAGCTATTCATGGAGCACTCCAGTAATTGTTAGTGCAACTGAAAGCTAACAATCAATTATGTGTGGGATACAACTGTGGACATGCACCAATCAGAATAACAATTGGAGCAGCTGGTGGCCTGGTGCTTAGGGAGTTGCCCCTGTTGTCGGAAGGTCTTGGGCCTGACTCTGCACTTATAAAAATTTACGTTTTCCTTTTAAAACATATTGACTGACGTCACTGAAATTGGTAGTGGGCTATTGCTGGCGCCTGCTAGTGAATTTAAAACCCTTCCGTGAGCACAGTAGTAAATATTTTTACATCAATACGCAGACATAAATACAATGCATACAGCAATGCAATACATCATTTTGGGCATCATTTTAATTTTTAAATTCCAGTTCTGTGTATTATGGTCCTCTTTAAAGGATGACAAACCTTTAGATAACAAAAAAAAATCCTTATTCCGAGCATTCAGAATGTTCCAGCCGCAATGGGAGTGAAATTCTAAATGAAGTGCATTCTGTTCAGAGCACAACACCTGCTTGCAACCAAACCAAACTGCAATACAAAGTCAGCTTAAGCAACAGAGGGTGTTAAATGTCTGTTTAGATTGCTTGTACAACACTTTGAGCAGCTTATTAGTGTCACGCATGTATTGAACGCTCTCTTTTTCTTGTCTACGATAGTGAAGCCACACTTTTTGAACGTTTGCCACGATCCATGTTTAAGACTGGCACACATTCTAGCCGGCACTATTTTTTTTTAAGCAAATCAGGTTTTACATTTAATAAATATTAATGTGTTTACGCATGGCGTATACACCAAAAACAGGTTCTGGCAGACAGCCATGCAAGTCCTTGCAGAGAGAGTTTAGGAACTGTAAGCAGAACTGAAATTTTGAAAAGGAAAAAAAAAAAAAAGCCAGCTATGTTCTTATCGTTTCTAATTTGGAACCTACTTTCAGTTCCCATTCCGACACACAAATGTCATTAACTAGGAGCATCTGTTCCTTAAAATGATTCAAAAGTGTTTTTTTAGTCCAGTGTAAAGCAGTCTTTTACAAAATCTAAAAAACTTAATCTAGAAATTCATCCAAATATCATGTTATTCTTGAAAATATATAAACCTATTTCTGTACACTACAGAGAAAAAAAATGAAATGGATGCATCTACTGTTCAAAAAAGTTATAGTACATTTAGTGATGAGTGTGATTTATTGTCATTATGCAAATTAGAATGCTCATATAATACCTGTTTTACTCTACTTAATAACCTACATACCCACAAACTGTTAGATATCAAAACAATTAAATAGAAAAGAAACACAAACGTACATTTAGCTGGAAGGCAATACACAGTTTGAGCATATAGTATAAGTTTATAAGCCATTCTTATGTAATAATGAATAAACCATTTGTAAAAACAAACAAAACAATCTAACAAATAAATGAATCAGCAAGCAAACAGGCCTGATGGGCTTTTCAATAGACCATCCCCTCCTCCTCTTCTTCAGGGACTTCAGCTGGCTGTACCAGCTCCTCATCACCTCAAAATAATAATTAATTATGAATGTAAGGTGTATATAATGTAATTCTTAAATAAATTTAGCTAAAGGCAAGTGTTTTGATCAAAATCTAGTTTCGTTATATTCACAACATGGACAAATGTATTGGGACACAGGACCTGTTTTTTGGCCTTACTTCCAGTGAATGCTTCACTTAATGCTTCATTTACTTCCGTCTTAATGCTTCAGCATAATGCCCTTCAGCATGACATTTTGGACAACACCATGCTTCCAATTTTGTGGACAGAGTTTTTGAAAGAATCTTTTCTACTCCAGCATGACTACGGCCCAGTGCACAAAGCAAGGTCCACAAAGACATGGCTGGATGAGTTTGGTGTGGAAGAACTTGCCTGGCCCACACAGAGCCCTGACCTCAATCCCATCCAACACCTTTTGGATGAACTGGAACTCAGATTGGGAGCCAGGCCTTCTCGTCCAACATCAGTGCCTGACCTTATAAATGCTCTACAGAATGAATGCCCACAAACTGCCACAGAAACTCCAAAATCTTGCTGAAAGTGTTCCAAGGAGAGTGGAAGCTGTTTTAGCTGCAAAGGGGGACCAACTCCATATTAAAGTCTATGTATTTGAGTGCAATATCATTAAAGTCCCTGTTGGTGTAATGGTCGTGCGTCCCAGTACTTTTGCTCATATAGTGTACATTAACAAGCTACACTGCATGACTACATGGGGAACACAGTCAATTGCTGAAAGCTGAAAATATAACAGATAACCCAAGTAAAAAATATTCTCTTACCGCAGTTCATTGGAGAGCTCTTTCCTTTGAGGAAGTTAAATGAAAATAAGATCTCTTCTCAGTTGCTCCTCTGTGTCTTCAATGAAGACTTTTCTCCCCCACAATATTTTGATGATGAAATTATTTCCCTTTTTCTTTTAACCAATCATATTTCAATGTAACTGTTTTACAGATCATATATATTCAGAAACAGAAAATGCAGATGTAAATTGACAATTGCAACAACAAATCTTTTTTCCCCCTGAAACAGAATCTAGGAGTTTTACCAAGACCTGATGAAGTAATTGTTTTTGTTTTGTTTGGTTTTTTTGGGGGGGGGTCTGTATCCTCCTAAATTAACCCGGTCTCACCTCTCTTGTTTGAGGGCATATTCCAGCATTTTTATCCGCCTCACCAGGTCTTGCTTCATGTTCTCCTGCCCTTTCCTCTCTCCCTGTAGGAATGCCACCTGTGCCTGAAACCAGAAAAGAAATGAGAAAATATATAGAGTGAGAACATATATAGAGGAAAATAAAATATATTTAGATCTCTACCACAGATTCTGAGCACACCCAGAACTGTTGATTTTCAGTTAAATTCTTGGGGCCTTAATTATAAGCTTGGCAACCCACGGTACAGACCAAGGTCTGACCAAAGCTCCATGAAAAGAACACTAATGGAAAACCTGGGGCTCCAAAGAGGAAAACCCAGTTAGCCATGCTCCAGTCAGTCACAGTCTACACATCAACACACACACACACACACACTTTCAGTTAAAGAGGTCGGGCTTGGGGGCACCTACACAACAAAGGAATATATAGTAGTTTGCTTCCAGAGAAAGAAAGTTTGTGTATCAAAATAGTCCCTTATTTAACCACCATGCTGCTCTTAAGTGTGTCCTAGGCTGGACAGCACAGCATCTCACTACCAAAACTCTACTAAAATGAAGACTAAATGCAAGCTTATGCAGAATATGCAGCAAAAAAATCCACTAACGCTTTCTAAACCACAGACACTTTGCCTGTGGTAAAGCATTCAGGCAATGTTTTATTTCAAAGCAATATCACAGGTCTGTGATAGTAATGCATCTTTCTGAGATGCTCTGAATGATTTCTAGGCACTGTTTAAGGCACAAAACCATCACTGTCTGTCCACTGCATGAGCATCAGGATAACTAACCAGAGCTGACTCACGGAAGGCTGCCGATCCTAACAACATATGGCGCTTTTCCACTGGCACAAGCAACCGTGCCGTACCGTGAATAAATATTTTTCCATTACAAATAAAGCGATCCATACCGGAGTTGTATCCAAGATGCTCGACGGCAGGGCCGAAAGTGGGCTGCAATCGAGCCGACAGAGTCACTGCTTTCTGATTGGCCTAAACATTGTTATCACAACCAGGCCACTGTTTTTAACTGCCTGCCCAAATAGTGGAGACACAAAACAATAGTGGAGACACAAACTGAATTCTGAGAAGCTGACGAAGTAAAAGCATTTAATAAATTTCAGTGGGAGTTTTCTATGATGCTATGAGAAAAGTGAAGGTGTACCAGGCCATCACTAAGAAGTTAGCTGGGTTAGGTTTTCATCGCAAGGCTAAACAAGGCAGAGTAAAAACTCAAGACTATAAATAATAAAAGACCACAATAACAAAAGTAAAAAAAAAAACAAAAAAAAAACAAAAAAAAAACTTTCCACTGGTTCGACTCCATGGACGTGATTTTGGGACCACAACTGATCAACCATAAACTGAGGGGAAAGAATTGTACTGCCAATTGCGCAACAGAAACTCAGTTGCTGTTTACAAAACATTCATTATCGACACGAAAGTGAAAATGAATTAATGATCACATTCTTATACAAGGCATGAACCACATGAGCTTCATAGAAAATTAAATAACTTTTCATTACTTGATTTAAATAAATTGACGGATGACACACATAGAAACATTATATATATTTATTTACCTAATTTCTAAATTCTTCATGATATTTTTTTATTTACCACATTGGGAACTGTCCTGTAATACTACAGCTTTTTTTTTTTACTTTTTATGTACTGTAAAGTCATAGTACTGGTGTAAAGTCAGTAAAACTGATGATACAAAATACATTTATTAGGTACATTTTTCATAACTCAAAAAATCAGAACAATATGCTTGTTCTTTCATTTGTTATTTTTTTGTCATGAAGCAGTTCTCAGTGTTCAGAATTCTTTTTTCCAGCTCATGGCCCCACAGGTTATTTCTTAGCCATGCTCACATTCATGTCTACAATGCTGAACCACCATTCACAAACTAAACAGAGTGGCTTCCCATAGCACATAAAAAAAATAAAATAAAACCACTTAAAACCAGAGATTCATTTCCACAAGAAAATGCAAGTGCCAACTGTGTAGCTTTAGCAATTCCCAAGAGGCTGCTATAATATCTTTGGTGGTTGTTAGAATGTTGCTAGGTGGTTGCCATGGATTTCCAGGAGGTTGCCTAGGTGCAAACACTTCTGGCAAAAAGGAGGAGTGCAAAACCTTTGCACGAAGAGCAAACATGCAAAACCTTTTGGCAAAAAGAAAATGTTTGGCCTTGGCAGGGCTTGAACCAAAGCTTTTGCATTGTGAGACGAGTGCCAAAGACTGTCATTACATACATTATCCAAGCCACTTATCCCAACCAGGATGGCGGGGAGTGCTGGAGCCTATCCCAGAACTCACAGTGTAAAAGGTAAAGAAACACCTTGGACAGGTCGCCAGTCTATTACAGGACAAAAACAAAAACTATCGTTGCCTTGGGGCAATTTTGCATCTCCAGTTCGCCTGGCGTGCATGTCATTCGACTACAGGAAGAAACCAGAGTTCCTGGCGGAAACCAACACAGACATGGGGAGAGCACAAAAAGGAACATGAACCGAGGACCATCATGATATAAGGGAACTAACCACTGCACCACTTCACCATCACCTCGCGTATCTACCACTCACAGCAACTGCACCATTTCTGCTTCCAACTCCCTAACCACCAGGCTATCAGCTACAGTGCTACTGATTGTAAATAATAGAAATGATCCAACTTGTTCCAGAAATTAGCTCACAATCAGGGGCAGGGTGAGCTTTAACTGAACTGAGAAATGATCCTTTCAGAAAGGAGTGGGTAGAACAGGAGCCTGGTCAGATGATGTGGAAACGGTCAGGACCTGTGAAGTACCTTGGACTGCAGCTGCATGACAAACTCAGTTGTTAAGAGGACACGGACATTCTTTTCAGGAAGGGGCAGAGTTTCCTGAGGAGGCTGGGGTTTTTTAACATCTGTAGGAAAGTCCTGCATATGTTTTACCAGTCTGTGATTGCTAGCATTCTATGGGCTGGTTTGAAGGCAAGGCAGCATCAACAAGAAAGACATTATGGACAAGCTGGCCAAGCTGACTCTGTGGTGACAGTGCCCTTATTATGATGGTGGTAAACAGAAACCATGCAAACTACTGTCTATTACGGACAGAGGGAGTGCTTTTCTACATTTGTTGATTTACTGCCATTCATGCCATATTCTATTACACTAATGTTGCACTAATTCTAATGTTACTATATTTTAATTCAGTATACCTGGATAACAAATTCCATGAGGATCAATAAAGCATCTATTATCACTAAAGTATTATTATTTAATTATTATATTATTGTAGTAATTTTGTTGGGGGTTTTTTTACCTATTTTATTCTGTTGTTTAATTGTTTTCTTAGTATTATCGTTGTTATATTAGTAGTTACATTCCTTAAATCTTTTTTTGTCTTGTTTATTTTCACCTTCACCTTATTATATATAAATAAATTAAGGCAATTTATGTATATATAATGAGTCCAAGAGTAGTCTCATCCTGAAACCGCAGCAGGTGTAAAGGTATAATCTCAGCTAGTTTTAAAAACGACCTGCTTTCACAGAAAAGAAATTGTCCCTTTGACTCTTAGCAAAACAAGAATTAAAGTACCACATGAGTGTATTTGTCTATTTGTCTCTCTCCACGTACACTATATGGACAAAAGTATTGGGACACACCTGACTTTCAGGGTTTGGGCTAAGGCCCCTTAAATCCAGTGAAGGGCAATCTTAATGTTTCAGCATACCAAGACATTTTGGATAACGCCAACATGAATGAATGAATGAGCACAAATGACCATGGAAAGACTTCAAAGTCTTGTGGAAAGTCTTCTAAGAAGAGTGGAAGCTGTTATAGCTGCAATGGAGGGACCAAGACAATTTTAATGCCTATGTATTTGAATGCAATGTCATTAAACTCCTCACATCACTGGCCCTTGTAGGTGTTGACAGTGGTTGTATTAAGGTGCAGGCATATTTACTGACCAGCCCAACCCATCATGATTTCCTGTGACTGAGATCAAGGTCAAGAGCAGATAACCACTCCTCTTACCTCCTCCTCAAGTCTTCCTCTCCCTCTCGAGACATCCCCCAACAAACAGAAAAACACAGTTTTCTGGGACAGCAAGCCATGCACTCCCAAAATACTGGACTAGTCCATTTGAAATTCCACACTGATTTCAAAAACTGGGCCTTACAACTTTGCTAACATGGACAGGCACCTCACAGCATTCTTCATACCTCTTCATGACCAGTGGGTCAATATTTAATTATCAAGATTGAGAACTGACTGGGTGCTTTCAGAAAAGTTTACCACCAACAACTACCATCATGACCCACTGACCAAACAAGCTACCAGCGGAGCTTGTTAAATTTAGCTGCTAAAATGTTCACAGAAGTGATCACCAATTTCCTTAAAGGTGCTCTTATAGGGAGCCTTATTTCTTTAATCAAATTTATTCCTCCAATGGGAAAAGGTAATTCAATCACATTATTATTATTATTATTATTATTATTATTTTATAGCTGAATTTGGCACCTCTTCTCCTCCAACAGTTTCTGAAGAATGGCCATGGCTCCAGCATCAAAAATGCCTATTAACATACCCTGCAGAGCACAGGTATATACGCTTTTGATTTTTAAAAAAATCAATTTTTGTGGTCGAATTGTCTCTGTGATATATGAGGAGAGAAAGAACGGTCGAGTCGCCTTTAAAATACGTGTCAGAGGGAGAGTTTGTGAAGTCATGGATATGGAGGCTGCAATGCAACAAAAGGCAAAGAAACAAACAAAGCACACAGCAGACTCAGACTTCAAGATACTAAAGCTCAGGTGTTATTAAAAAGCGCCCGCCTCTGAATCACAAGATCACAAGCTCAAATCCACAATGCAAGATTTTTTTACTCATAAAACCAGTCCAAAAACTGGTTTTATAGCAACCACACAATCATACGTCTCATTTTCTTGCGGAAATGCATCTAGTTCCACTACATTGTTTTTTTTTAAATAACACCACATTTTCTTTCTGATATAGAAATCCTGAGACTGAGCACATAACTAAAAAGATTTCTTCATACTAAGAAAAGAATAACATACATACACACCACAGGAAGAGATACCATACCTTATCCAATAACATTCTACCACCAAAAATGTATCACTTGTAGAACAAATGCATGCACAATTATACTATTCAAAATAAAACTGTAACTACGAAAAGATTTAGCTGTTTCTTTTGATCTGGTAATTTATATGAATATTTGGGTAAGGCATGGGTACTCTGGAATAAAAACTGTTCTGTTGCAATTTTAGGTTTTTAAACTCAGTATGCAATGCAGACCAGCATGAAGATGAATGAATGCAAATGAATAAAAATAACTAGTAAGTAGGTAAATAACTTGTACTGTATTAAATAGTGACACATAATGTTATGCAAAGCCAGGGTGTGTTCAGTATGTCGAAAAACTAAAACCAAAAAAGGATTAAAAGGCCCCTCCCAACTACATGTTGTACATCAGGCTATGTGGCAACTGTTCCCATGCAGTTCTGTGCTATTTCAGGCTAGATTTGAACGTTACAGAATCAGTCCAATTTCTACTTGTAATATGTTGCAGTGCAAAAGAAGTAGTGAACAGTGCTGTAATACTATCTAACCAAATTCACATGTGCTCAAAATATTACAATGTGAAACAAATCTGCCTAACTTGCTTATTTTTTTTATTCTTCATGTGGATAGATTATTAAACTGACACAACTAATGAAGCCTGTGCACCTACACTTACTGGTACCAGAAAATAAAATGAAAGCAATGTAATGTACTATACTGTATCGCACATTCTGAAGTGCACTGTACTGTGTTGCACTAAATCACACAAGTATTTATAACAGCACTGACTGTATCCGAAATACTTTCCATTCCAGTGTGGGTGCAATCATAGTACCAAACACAGCAAGAGCTTCCAAGACTTTTTCTTCACTATTTCACTACCAAAAGCTCCTGCTTTTATTATGAAATCAAATGCAATTAAACTGCAGTATGTTGCAGTTTTGATGAAGTATGTTATAGACAGATGCAATCATACTGCTGTTTCAGCAATGTAATTTATAAACGTCCTTTTAGTGGCTCCTTAAAAACTGCATTTCACTGCAATTTAATGGATTCAGTGCAGGTGTTTAACCCTCAAGTGAGGTATGACCATGAAAAACCACAGCATCTTTTTTGTAACATCAGAGTACATTTCTATTTGAGTACATTTCATAGGAGGACTGGTAGAAGACGAGAAAAGACATCCCTAGGTTTGACCCCTTGTTATGCTATATGGACAAAAGTATTGGGGTTTTTCAGGATTTGGGCAATTACACCAACAGGGACTTTAGTGACATTGCATTCAAATGCCTAGACTTTCTATGGGAATTTGTGACCATTCAGTCAGTAAAGCATTTATGAGGTCATGCACCGCTCAAGTTCATCCCAAAGGTGTTGGATGGGGTTGAGGTCAGGGCTCTGTGTGAGCCAGTCAAGTTCTTCCACACCAAACTCATCCAATCATGCTTTTATGGACCTTAACTGTCCCAACTCTGTTAGCTGTAGGCGGCCAATCTGTCCAACAGTGATTAAGCTGTATACTAAGGCCTTCTATTGTTAGTTTTCCCAATAAGGACTCTCACTCGCTCTCTCGCTCACTCGCTCTCTCGCAGAGGAGAATGGGTTCCTTTTTCCGAGTCTTGGTTCCTCTTGAGGTTTCGTCCTCCAGCTTTAGGGAGTCCTTGGCTTGCTCACAAGGGGTTGAGACCAGGATTCTGTAAAGCTGCTTTGTGACAACATTGGCTGTAAAAAGCGCTATATAAATAAAATTTAATTTAATTGAATCTTGCTTTGTGCACTGGGGCACAGTCATGCTAGAATAGGAAAGGACCTTCCTCAAACTGTGTCCACAAAGTTGGAAGCATGGTATTGTCCAAAATGTCTTGTTATGCTGAAGCATTAAGATTGCCCAAATCCTGAAAAACCCCAATACTTTTGTCCATATAGTGGCTATAGGAATCAGTGATTAACAGCATGAGGTGTATTCAGCCATGGCAAATTGAATGTGCTTTTTTCATATTTACACACAGCACAAGAACAGGACCTCCGGTTTACTACAGATACTCCTCCTACAGACTGCATTACGTCATTCCTCTCTCTACTGGGTCTGGGCACACAAACGTGGTTAAAACTAAATCACAGCAATCCACCAGTAACATGCCAGCATCATATCCACAAGAAACCAGTGGACCACATACATTACACAAATCACCATTTCACTGTAAATAACAAGAAAATTGCACGCTCCTTCACCCAAAGCCGTATGAAAGCTACTGTTTTTCCACTAAAGGTTATATTTTACAAAGTTGACAATAGACTCTTTAAAATCAGATCTAACCATTTTAAAGCTTCATTTCCGACATCTACACAAATAAGAAACATAGATTAAACAGAATTATGTATATGCATAATATAAGGTATGTGTACATTGTAATGCATATTATGATGAGTTACAATGTAGTCCGTGTGGGATGCTACTTAATAGTTTATTATAGTAGACAGGCTATGGGACATTTTTACTATAAGGACTAAACTGTTAAAATGTGTTAAAAGCACGATAGCTTATATGAATGCCGTAAGGCCTCCAGACAAAAAAATACCACTGATAGACAAGCAGGAACAAGCCACTGGGACCTCTTTACTGGTCTCAGGTCAGATTAGAGCTCTTTGAGACATTCCTATGCTCTAGAAGGCTAGAAAACAAGACCCATGGTGGATGGAGGAGAGGAAAGTTACCCTAAGTTCATCCCGCTCGGCCTCCCAGCGATATTTTTCAGCCTGGAAACGTCCCCACTCGAACTGGATGAAGTGGAGGATCCCGGGGAGAGACAGGCCCGTCTCCCCGTCCTGCTGCTCCCGTGGCTGGGAGGCTCCAGGCAGAGCCCCGGTGGCTCCTGCCGCTGTGGCCGAGGTTCCTGCAGCAGGCGGCGGCCCGAGAACAGCCTTTGGCCCGTTAGGATTTCTCCCAGCTCCACTGCCTGAAATATTCTGGTTTACTCCACTACCTCCGGACCTTTCAGCCTCCATTATAGTGTAGCAACGAGGAACAACAGAAAAGCCACACACACACACTCACACACACACACACACCACACACACACACTGTCCTAACACCAGTCTCTCTCTCCTCACTCAATACAGATGAAACAACAACACAACGGACCTGCCAAATAGTGATCCCCTCCAAGCTCCCTCCTTCAAATCCATTCAGCCCATGGCGCGAGGATCCTTCCTGCCACATTGTGAGCTTCCTGCACTCGTTTTCCAAAACAACACAAGCAGCACACCATGCTAACGATGCACACTCACTTTTAGGATAAAAACACAGCTAAACGTGCTTTTGTGTGAACTATCGTAATTATAATGCATGCATTTTTGTCTAGTGAAGGCTGTTTAGTCTCTGCGTGTGTTCAAACTGTGTTTTAGTGTCAAATATGTACAAAAGGCTGCGAAGCTGGAGCATTTCGTTTTAACTGAATGATGTAGGCTAGGTGGAGGAAAAATGGACATTTAGGCTAGAGATTAGATTTTTGTTCTTGTTAAGACACTAAATATAGGCTAATAAGTTCTTACCGTTTAAAGTCTACTGTTTTGAAGGAGAGAAGGTGACACCATTATAATTGGAGCTGCAGTGTCTTAACATTTGCACTACCTGACATGCACATGTTAATTTTGCTGCCATGGAGTAAGTATTGCAGTAGCTTGGAGACTTTTGTTATTTCATAAAGTGCTTGTTTAAATTTAAAGCTTATATTCATTACTTTTTGGGTGTTCAAACAGAATATCTAACTACTGCCTTTCTTTGTGTCTTTCAGTTTTACTACTGAAGAACTCTTAAAGAGCCAGGACAGGAGGATCCACTGGCTTCTCATTCTGAAAGACTGAATGGGAGTATTTTTTCTGCCCAAACTTTTTACTTATAATAACATAACAGGACTCGTACAGTAACATGACCTGAACAAGGCTCTCTTGCTTCTTCTCATTTAAGACGATTTTTATTTTCACATCAAAATGTTCACATAAAAAAGGACAATTCTGTTGCCAACTCTGCTCTCCAAGCTACATACTTGCAGTTTTTATGATGTAAATATTGAAGATTTGTAGTCACAATGCGAATCAGTTTCTGCCAAGCTCTGCTGACGGGAGCCATTGTGCTGAACTTGCTGATCTTGTATTTCGTATCTCGGGCACAGCAGCAAATGATAGAGAAGCGACGTGCACAGGGAAAGGGATTGAAGAAAGCATCGCAATCTCTGCCTGGCATTGGGGCTGCTGGGGGAATGGTTGGTTCAAGTGTAGGAGCCAACAAAGTAGGAGGCCTAGTGGAAAGTATGCGGAGTCCTCGTATCACTGTCCTTCTGCGTGAGTTTGAAGACTTTGAGAACTACGTGGGTGATGTGGCCCGCTCCTTCTTGCACCAGAGGCCAGAGGTACCTTTAATGGTTGTTGCAGACACCCTGCCTTACCCTCCCCTGATCCTGCCTGAGAATGCCCGTTTGTTAGTGCTGCATCCCAGCCCAGAGCAGCCCCCTCAAGCACACCGCCCAGAATTCCATGTGCAGACTGAGTTTGTGCTTCTGGTACCTGATGGTGTGGAGCTGGAGCATGGACGACAGCTTGAGAGGCTGATTCGGGAGCTGGAGGGTGAGGGAGGAGGACCAGTTCGGCTGGTTGCAGCCCCAGTGCTGTCCCGTGCTGCTGTTCAGTGTCTGCACCTGCAGGTGAGCCTGAAGGAATGGACAGCAACTTACTCCCTTGGGGCACTCGGAAGCAGCGGCAGCGTTTGCACAGCCTTGCATGGTGATGCTGTAGTCCTTATTCGCACTGAGGACCTGTTCAACCTTTCAGTCCCGTTAGCACGGCCCCTGCTGTCTGCACTGTTTATACAAACTGCACTGCGAGGGTGGAAGGTCAAGCTGTTAGAGGGACCATCATTCTCTGCTAGCCACCGGCCTCTCTTCACCTCAGCTCATAATCAGTGGAAAGCAGATAGTCGTCTCAAGGAGGCTTCCAATCAACTCATGCGGAGCTTTGGCCTCAAGCGCTTGATATGGCCTGATGGGAGGGACCAGTGGTTTGGCTGCTCTAAAGAAACGGCGCGATGCTTCGGGACAGTGCATGATGACACACCTGAGTACCTCTACATGGACCATTGGACCCCACCATGTTGCTTGCGCGCCCTCAGAGAGACTACAAAGTATGTCGTTAATATTTTGGAAAGTTCTGGTGTGCGTTACTGGCTCGAAGGGGGAAGTCTGTTAGGAGCAGCCAGACATCAAGACATCATCCCTTGGGATTATGATGTTGATTTAGGTATCTACCTGGAAGACATTCCTAATTGTGAGTACCTGAAGAACCTGGATTCAGGGTCGCTGGTGGATGCCAATGGTTATGTATGGGAACGGGCAGTAGAAGGAGACTTTTACCGCATCCAGTACAGCGAGGCCAACCATTTGCATGTGGATTTGTGGCCCTTCTACCCCCGAAACGGAGTTATGACTAAGGATACGTGGACCGAGCACAAGCAGGATGTGGAGTTCCCTGAGCACTTCTTGCAGCCACTGGTACCCATGCCGTTTGTTGGCATTACCGTCTATGGACCCAACAACCACCGTGCCTTTCTGGAACTCAAGTTTGGTGAAGGAGTAATTGAAAACCCACAGTATCCCAACCCTGCGAAGAAAAGACTGGATAGAAGTCAATTGTAAATTCACAAACAGTGTTATTTAAGTGCTGTCAAACTTACAGGAACAATTTTCAAGTCTACTGTACCCCGGAACCTCCAGACAATCTCTGGGTATTTACTAGCCACAATGAGGAGCAAGGTGCAATTACTGTGTTCAGAGATTTCAAATGGATTGTGTCAACTAGGAAGTTCAGGAGATTATCTCTTTTCTCTCCAAGCAGGAGGTGTCGCTTTTCTCTTCACACTGGTCAAGTTAAAAAGTCAGTATGTCCCAAGTGCTAGCAGTATGTTGCTGGTAATGAATGCACTGAATGTTTTGGGTTTTTTTTTAAATCAGGGTCTCAGAACAGTTACTTCACAAAACATAGGAAATAAATCCAAAGATGGTCACTGTAACTGGAATATAAATATGAGATAAATAAACTTGATAGAGACACAGGGAATCATGTAGACAATTGCTGCTGCTATTGGTTCTTGCACTTCTTCCTTTATGCATCGTTTTTGATGGTATTTTTTAATAAATTAATTATGAAAATATATAGTTTTCATAATTTCTACCACTGGGCTGGTACAAAGGTTTTTTTTAAGATGACCACTGTCAGAGCATGTTTTCATTTTTGTATTCTTTTTAAACATTTAACATTGGGACTAAATATTTTGAAATATGAAAACGACCAGTTACATTACGTTTGTTTCAGCATAAGTGAAAAGTGATTGCTTTTATTTGTTCTAGGTCTAATACTAGACTAAAAGAATATCCAGTTTAGTCCAAAACTAGGGTTAATTCATGTTCAGACTTTAGGAACATAAATTATGAAGAGATGTGCGAACATGAAAAAATGGATAAAAATCTGTGAGGAAAACAGAAGGGTTTGCTTGATGTGTCAGAAACTGTAATGCACCTGACTGACCATAGGGAGGGAGCAGGAGGCTGGAGAATTAAATCCCTCTATAGTCCTCCGCTAGTGGGAGTTCACAGATTTGGTTACATTAAATGTAAGCCTATTTTTTTCTTAAACTGTATAAATGTGGAGTAAATCATGTAAGAGGGTGAAATATATTGCCTCTTGTTCTTATTCTGGTAAAAATTAGTAAATGTTTGTAATTGATCTTACATTATGCCAGTGAGTTTAAATTATTTAAAACATCCCTTATACTCAAACATGCCACATATGTAGCAACACAACCAAATATACGCATCCCTATTATTAGATTAATGATTTAAAAATCTTTAACATGTGATGAATCTGCTCAGGTGACCCAGGTCTGTTGTCCGCCATGCCAGATGGAGAGGAAGGTTCTAGAGACCTGAACTGATTATGGCATAACCTGATTTTGACAAAGGGGAATTTCTCATAAGCACATGCTACATTGTTTATGCCAGTTTTCTCCATTAAGTGAAGCATATACAAGCCATCTAAGTGCAAATTACACGCCAGACAGGAGATTGCATTCTACAAACACCACTAAATATAAGACAGTGCTAGACTAATGAAAGTCTAGCAAGGTGAAAGTCTAGCATAGTCCATAATGAAAGTCTAGCAAAGTGACAAGCCAATGAATGTAGACCTTCAATCCTATGTGAATGTTTGAGTTCCCCTGGATAAATTAGAAAATACTTAGTTCATACGTTCTATACATGAAACTTAACGATGCCGTTTTCTGCCACGTTTAGTGCACAAACTTGTCATATAAGAAAAAACCTCTTACAATATGCAGAAATATGGTCTATTTGAAAGATGTTTGCTTATTTTCACTTAGAACATTTGAGCATGGTTGCCCAGACCTTTGCATATGGCTGTATTTAGCTGCTTTGATGGACTGGCAATCTGTCCGAAGTGGAATAGGCTCCAGTACTCCCATAACCCTGGTTAAGGAAAAGCCACAGTGGATGGATAGAAATATGTATGTGAAAGATGACTGGAATAAGAATCATCAAAATAAAGAAAACTGGTAAAACCAAACAAAGGAACATGGAAAGATTGGCACGATGGGTACCAAACAACTGGAAGAAAAAGAGAAATGTTCTGGCATTTAGACACATTTTAAAAAGACATAAATATCTAGCCACTTTTGAGTTAAAATGCATGAGAACATTTGTAGACATTGAATAGCTTTTTATAAATTCAGTCATCTGGAATGAAGTAAGTTCTGCTTTTTTGTGCACTCTGTAGCAAAGTTAGCTAATTACTACTGATATACAGTAGTTTAGTGAAGTGGTGTGGAATGCATCAGTACTTTCGACTAGCTTGTTTAAAGTGGTTGCTATAGCCTAGAAATAATCCAGCCACTGGGACTGAACTAGCCAGTGCATGTCCCAAGCATGTTACTGATAATTACATAATGTCTCTATCCAGTCCTATTTCAAAACTATTTCAGTATGTGTAGGTACCTGTAGCCTGATTGCCAAAGCAGAAAAAGCTTTTCAAAAAATACTGCAGTTTCCATGACAGTACTGTGGTTTCGTTGAATTTAAAACACCTACATTAAATGCATTAAATTAAAGAACATTAAAATGCAGCTTTTGGACACAAAAACTGCAGGTTTTATCAACTGCATTACTGAAATGGCAGTATAACTACATTTGTCTGTAACAATTCATTTAAACAGCATTACTGTGCAACAAATTGCAGTTAATTTCATTATAACTGCAATTATGTAATGAATGCCAGGAGATCAAAGGCTTACAAAGTACAATACATAGTCTCATGTAATTTCTGATTCTGCCAAAGTCAGAATAAGTCCAAACTCTATTCCAACATTTTTCTGCAGTATTATTTACAATGCTAGGATACAGTATTCTTTTTTATTTCAACCTGTCGCAGTGAAAACACAGCGGTTATTTCTAAATGTGTGCTTTAATTATTCCGTTATTAGGAGGAGGTATATATACATATATATATATATATATATATATATATATATATATTTGTCTTACTTTATCAGATGTGTACCAAAGTGTATTTAATTCATATTTTTAAAGCCTCTGGGGCCGATGGTGCATTTGCCTAGTGCTCGGAATAAGAAAAGTGTTTTTACTATTTTACTATGCACTTTTGGAGGAACTCATGTTTAAGCTTGCATAAGTAAGACTTCCCACTTCCAAGTTAAGTCAAACATTCGTGATTGTTGTAATTATTCTCCTAGGGGGCCTTAGGCCTTGTCTTCAGCCATCCTGATGACCCACCAAGAATGTTATTTTAAGAACTGTCTCTCTTATGAATGGGAAAGAGACTCATAAACCTGAAACAGAACATTACTTTTTCAAAAAAACGTTTTTCAAAAAAAGTCATTGGTTAAAAAAAAGTTCATAAAATGTGTTTCCTTGAGTCATTTTGGCTACAGCACATTGGCTATTTTTATTGAAGGACTGAAGTTCCCCTGTAAACTGCCTCCATGCTGAACATTGTGTTCTGTGCTTTTCACTGGGGAGGGCCCACGGCACATATTTGCTTTTTGATCCAATACAAAGCATCACCAACAGGAGAGACTGTTACAAAATACATCTGAAAATAATTTTGCCATTATTGCACTTATTGCTCAAAGTCTTCATTTCAAGACATTGTGTACCAAAGTGTATTTGATTCGTCTTTGTATAGCCTTTGGGGCTAATTCAACAAGTGCTTAGATGTAGAAAAAGCCCCTAGTTGCTTGTTGCTAAAACATTCACTATTCACTTTTGGAGACACCTATGTTTTAGATTGCACAAGTAAGAACTCCCACGTTCAAGTGAACTTAACTACTACAAAGTTAATAAAGTCAAACAAATCATGGGTTCGAGTCACAGGACTGCTAGTGGCACCACTGAGGTACCGTCCCCACACACTGCTCCCTGGGCACCCACAGCTTCACTTGGTGAATGGGTTGAATGCAGAGAACAATTTCATGCTGTGATGTGTTCATGTATTACAAAAAATTGACACTTTACTACAAATTTAAATACAAAATATTTTAATGGAAAACATGTACAGGAGTACATTTTGTAGATTCTTCAACTCATGAGTGTTCTCTTTGGCTCCAACCGCAACTCGGAACAGACACTCCCACATGCTAGAACACTGGCCTAGGCTACTGAATTACAACAGTGGAATGACGAACTGTCCCACCATTGCTCATGTAGAAGCCACCATTCTCAAGTCTTGACACATTTTAGAGTATTTTCATTCTTTGGGCAACCAGATACAGAAAAATCCAGCGATCTGTGAAAGTTCATTAAGATGAATTAAATCATTAAATATTGCAAACACTGTGCAAAGACTGATTGGAACAGGAACAAAGATAGAAAAAAACAAAACTGTAGACACTCAGGACTTTGGTTGGGGGCGGTGCGTGCATGTCCCTGGTCAGTACAGACTAGAAGCTGCAGTGGGATGTACATTTGCTGGTGGCTATAGAAAGGTAAAAATGAAGAAAAACAGCACTTCATAAAGAAAGAATGAAAAGAAACATATGGGTTACATACACAATCCCATCAAACATGCCAAAATATTACATTGTGCTTCTTTTTGTTAAAAGGTCAGTCTGTGCTATAGGAGAATCTTCTTCATCTCTGGCCCTTTTCTCCATATTCCTAAAAATATTCTTGAGATGTAAGTTACATGTTTAGATATGTTATCTGAGGTTATGGAGGTTATTCATAAATAAAAGATTTACAAGTCTTTAGCATACTCACGAAAAGGAATGGAAACAACAGTGAAAATATAACATTTGAGACTTGAAAATAACTCATTCAAAAAAAGGACCAATTCGGTGTTTTGAATGAGAGAACAAAATGATTGTACAGTTTTTTTTTCTTCTATAGGAGTGATTAAAGCACATGCATATCTATCACACAGCCTTCACAATCAGGTTCAGCTTAATTTGGTACATCTTTTTCATGCTTTGCCTTGAAAGAACTCACTTTAGACAAGACTGATTTTTCTAAAACAGTCGTTCCAGGGCTGCACAGTTTCCCTGATCAAATGCACCATATTGAAAAGCTGCCCAAACACACCTTTGCTAGAAACTGCATTAAGGAATATGTGTGTCAAGTTCAGTTTCAAACTCATTCTCTTAAGTATCAGGTTGTCTTTAAAAGGATTTTGTTTAAACAACAAAACCCCGGACAAACCCTTTAAAAAAAAGAACAGAAATCAGAAAAATCTAAGTAAAAAAAAAAAAAAAAAAGGAAAAATAAATAAATCATTAGGACAGAACAAGCTCAGAATAAAACAAAATCATACTGGAAACAAACTTGCTAAAAGTCTTCCCCTGGCACCTTTTTGTATAGATTTTAGACTATTTGCAAAAGGAACGGAAAGAGGCATGAAGGATTTGGCCTCAGCTACTTTCCCCACCCCCGCCCCATTAATTAAAACATGCGTTCTATTACGGGGACAAAGGACAGGGTCGAGGAAGATGTATTTATAATGAAAATATTCAGTCTACATTGCAGACTCTTTTTCACACGGCCTTGGTCCATCGAAGTCCAGTTCACCGTGTTTGTCGATGAGAGGAGAGTGCTCAGGTTTCAGGGGACTCTGTTCGTCACCTGATCGCACCTCATTCAGCTCCACGTTCTCCTTTTTACTGTAGCGGTCTGTGAAGTACTGCAGCAGCCCTGCCCCGAAAGCGTCACCCTCCACATTGATGACTGTGCAGGTGCGGTCCCTAAGAGTATCGAAAATGGGGAGAGGATTTAAAATTACGATAAGACAGCCCTTTATTAGTCCCACAGTTGGAAAATTTGCATTGTGATGACAGCGAAGTGGACAAAAGAGACGAAGCAGCAAATTAAAATAACCACTATAAAATAAAGCTATACAACACAACCGTTTAACAAGGTACCCTGTACAATATTTTTGTATTACAAAAATATACATTTTGAAGTTGTAAAGCTGTACTGTGCACATGCTGCCCCCCCAATCCTTTCCTAGTTTTTACTCACACAAGCCAATCCACAGCCAAAATGAGCGAAATGTCATTAGTGGGCAATCCGACCGCCTCCAGGATGATGGCCAGGGTCAACACACCTCCAGCAGGGATCCCGGCAGCACCCACACTGGATGCTGTGGCAGTCACTCTGAAAAAGGAGAAAAATTGAACCTCCTCCAACTCATATGATCATAGATCCCAGTGAAGTATAATTAAGAAAGAAAGAATGACAGCTAGACAGACTGCACTCACAATATGGTGATGATCTGGACGAAGTTGAGTGGAATTTCATTGAGCTGGGCGATAAAGACAGCAGCAACACACTGGAAACAGGCAGCGCCATCCATGTTGACAGTAGCACCGATGGGCAGGATAAAGCGACTGATGTGCTTGGAGATGCCGTTGTTCTCCTCCACACACTTCATCATTAGAGGCAACGCTGCAGAACTGAATGGATGGAGACATCATTAAGGTGAAACGCTCCTCAAAAACCTCATGTACAAATCTCATTTCTAATCTAAAAAAAAAAAAGCCCATTCCAATCATTTAGCAAGCCTGTCTGCTCAGGAAGGCTAAATGCTTGGTTAGGGCCAAATAGTGCTCGTGAGCTCCTACCTGGATGAGGTTCCGAAAGCAGTGGCCAGAGCAGTAATCAGGCCCAAGAGGAAGGTGTAGGGGTTCTTGCGAGTGATCACAAAGTAAATGAGTGGCAGGATGAGCAAGCCATGCACCGCGTGGCCAATTATACAGCAGGCAATGTACTTCCCCAAGCTGGCAAACAGCGTGCCTACCTCCTCCATTTCAACAATCTTGGCAGCCACTAAGAACATGATACCCAGTGGAGCATACCTAGAGAATGACATCCCAATTCAGAACACAAAACCTACACATACAGGCTGTTTAATACTTGATTTAGACAATGTGCATGTGGTTCATGTAATCGTTTGTGCACCATATTCATGAGGGAGCAGGTCAGGGCCTTTCCTAACTTCTACTTCTCATCAATTCTGAGAGCATCTCCGCACTGTGTCCTCACATTACTTCCTTAATAAAGATTTTAGCACTCAGAACTCTCCTCTGGTTCCCACACTGTCCTGAAACTTGAGGGTCTCCCCATACTGTAAATCGCTTTGGATTAAAGCGTCTAACAAACAAATGTAATGTAATGATTTTGCACAAGCTCAACAAAAAACATTTAGCATGCAACTAACAGCTTTTCACATCACGGAACCTTTTATAACCTTTTATGTCTGCATATTGCAGACCTGTTGAAATTTCTGAGGAGGTACACATCCACCACCCTGGACAAATACAGAATCAGTGAGGCGGTTTTCTTGTGCGTGTGTAAACATGGTCGAAATAAGGTACACCACAAGCCCATTTCTTATTTGAAATAAAACATACTATCCTGACTAATATACATATGGAGCAACAACATATTACATGAACAGGCAAACAAAAAAAAGACATTTACTTACCACATGATCCAGGACACAATCACCATGGTGGCTTCATTAAAAGAGTTAAAGAACTTTATCAGAATCTCTCCTTCCTCTCCCAGCTTCCTTAACGCCACACCAAACACCATGGCAAACACTATAAGGCCCAAGATGTTCATACCATCCACATCTTCACCCACTGGAACCTATACACACACATGCTTCTTGTCATACCACCGCACAGAATTCTTTGCAAGCATCATGTTGCTTTAGATATTGCCCATAATTGATTTACCTTTTCCACAGTCACGTTGGTGTCATTCTTCACAATTTTGTACCGAGTTGCATACTGTTGGGAAAAGAAATGGCAAATGAGTTACTAAAAATGCTTTCACAAGCTACGAGAAGACTCATCATCATATGTTCACTCGGTTTGAGTATTACTTTTATCCAAGGTCAGCTGAGTGATATAATGCATTAAAATCCCTGCTTATTCCTTTTCTGGGTTAGATTTTAGCTGTGTAAGCTCAGTGAAGATTAGATGGCTGTGACACTTACTGACTGAAAAGCAGCGGCTACCAGGTTGGATGGAAAGATGTTTCTGAAATGGAAAATGGGGGGAAAAAAAAAAGAAAATTCATGATGGACCCCTAGATGTAATGCAAGCAGAAGATTAATTGCCCAAAATACTACTGCAAGTTTCCAGAGCATGCTACTACTGGTACTATTAGAATTTTTTAATAGGTTTTGGTGCTTCATAAAAGTGGTGACTGGCACAAATAATGCAGTGTGTCTCCTGAAATAAATAAACAAACAAACAAACAAATGAATGAATGAATAAATAAATAAAACAAATGCATGAGTGAATGACTAAATGAATAAATAAATCAATAATTAGATTAGTTTAAGCATCTGTCTCGCCTTGTCTCAAAACACAACAAACAAACTGGATATATTTTGAACAACAGTAATGAAAATACTTAAATGTAAACATGGGTAATTTTTGTTTACTTTCAGAAATGCCAGTGAATATAAGAAGGCTGTAAAATGTTGCTCTAGCCAGTCCTGCAGTAACATTTCTCCTGTAAGTTACATGTATCAAATACCGAAATAATGCAAAAAAAAAATAGTGATCGTATTATGATATTTTGACCATACTGCTCATAGCACCCAGATCACAGTCTGTATACCAACACTTTAAGCTTGCTTAACACCCCCAAGCACTCCTTCACTCAGCTAACAAAGTAAGTAATAACATCTGGTGCTCAAACTGACATCCGTAGTTTGGCATGCCTGCTTACCAAGGCAAAAGGAAGCAATAAACATGCTCCTCTAAACACAAACACTTTTATATCTATGCGTAAACTTTTACCATGTATTTACCCATGTATGGGTGCTGGAACCATTAAAAACTGGCTTTTAAAAATCATCCTTTTCATACACCCCCACTTATCCATCCAGCAATAACAGAATGCACCCCCCACACACAAACATCAGTGTGCCCCCACCCCAACCTTTAAAATGCCTCTGACGCCCCTGTATTTGCCCTACTTAAACTTGAATTTGACATTTCCTCCAGCTTGGGCCCCACTAGTGTTAAATAAACAAACCATACTAGAGCACAATGACTGATATGATGTTATTGAAATACAGTATGAGTTATGGGCGGCACAGATGCATTGTTAACCACCTTAATGATGGGTTTGATGTCACGCTTAAGCCAAGATTACCTAATAAAGGCTACACAAACATGTCATGTTCAGAATGGTTCCAATCCTAAGTCACCCTGCTGAGAAGAGACCACATGAGTCGAAGCGTCCAATATGGTAATTGTTGATAGATGCAGACAAAAATTCTAATGCATGTATCCATCAATGCATAAACATATTTTAAATGGGACATTATAATAACAGGAAAATAATATAAAAGGATGCCACAGTGTGCCAGCACCAATGCTTGGTTTAAACCAGTGGTTCCCAAAGTGGTCCTGGAGGATGCCTGCATATTTTAGAGTTTACACACCAACTTAACTCGAAACCAGCTGGCTAAGTGACAGATTACTTCAATCATACTAAACACTAAAACGGGCAAGGCAGGTCTAAAGTAACAACTCAGTATTTTGATTTTACTTCTGAAGAGCCCCTTCACATGTATTCAACAAAAACAAGCTCTGTAAAACGAGCATCATACTGGTAAACCTATGGCATATATACCCAAGTATACAGCCACTTCTGTGGGTTCAGCAAAAATAGTATTGAAAGTAGTTTCACGTCCAGATTTCAAGTCTTTTCCCTTACATAGTCAAGGTTTCCCCTTATATCTTCAAGCATCACAAACTGATAGAATATGCAAAACATTACAGTCTTCATAAGGAGTACCATGTGGCTTTAAATGATGAAGTAACTAATTGGCAAAACTGTTTAACAAAAGTGTCAGACTTTTGCAAATAGCAAATAGTCAATAGACTTGATCAAACGAACTGGAAATGTTCGTGTAAGCAGTGAATGTATATAGTTTAACTTGAGATATGACCGCTTAAGGAAATGTTTGCTGCCAGCATGTGCCAGCTCACTACTTCCATCCCTATTAAACTTGATAGACAGCCTTCTCCATTTCGCAGAATGTAGTCAATCT
>JBBPCX010000001.1:13159606-13194530 GCA_037974365.1 Hydrocynus forskahlii | reverse complement strand
ACACACACACACACACACACACACACATTTTTATGCTCTATAAATGTGTGTGTGTGTGTGTGTGTTTGTGTGTGTGTATATATATACCCTCCACAAACACATTCACTAAACCTGACAACAGGTGAGTTGAACCAGATGTGTTTGAGCAGAGAAATCACCAAACTGCGCTGAACACACGGAGTTGGGTATCCCTGATATGGCAGCTGAGATTCAATCCTTCTGGATTAGCATTACAGGTAAAAACAAAACATTTATTTGTAAAGGAATTATGAATGCTGTAATTTTTTTTAACTTTCACACATGGAATATTGCACTGAATTGTCAGTCAATTCAAGAAACTGATGCCTGTACATTCAAGGCAAACTGGCTGAATATCAGTAATATGTAATCAATCTGTGGTGATTTACCTTGACACTGACATAACACAGGTATGTGTATATAACTTACATGGGTAGTTATACATGAAGCATGCCTGGGCAGCTATCATCCACTCCGCTCTGGTTTCACAGAAGATGGCAATATTCTTGCAAGGTTTTTGCCCCAGAACAGATAATCCACTCCCAAACAAATTTGCTGCCCGGTACACTTGCTCAAATGACAACCATCGATACTCTCCCAGTATCACCTATAGGAGGAGAGAGAAAGAAGTTGGTTACCAAGCTGTAGATCATTTAATGATTTACAGTATGCCTCAGTTCACTCACTCTGTCCTCTCAGCTTTACCCCCTAAACCCTACCATGATTTGCTTATGCCAAGCTCAAACACACCTGATTTGTGTGTTAGTTGCCAGGTTTAGTGGATGTGTTTGAGCAGGGGAACTACCAAACTTTGCTGAAAACTGTCATCCAATACAGGAGCCCTTGCTCTGTCCAAGTAGACCATTTTTTGACCAAGAATAGGAGGACAGTGCCCTCTTCTGGGGAAAGGTTTTGTGTGTGTCAATTACCACAATAACAATTCTTTTTTCATAGGTTCAGACGTGGGCTCAAGGTAAAACTTTAGCTTTTTTTTTTACCACTAATGCTGTCAGGTCAGTGGAGTTTACAGTCAAATATATTGCTGTACAATGATTTGCAGGACCTTATACACCTAGCAGATCCTTGCAGAGGGGGAAGGTCACATGCTCCTGATTAGAGAGGCCTGCACACATCGAACATACAAGATCCCAGAAGGCAGCAAACGAAGAGGACCTCTGCAAGGTTGTTCCATTAGATTTCTCAGGTTGTGTAAATAAAGTTTTATTATTCTTATAGAGAAATCTTGACGCAGTCATTTTTGAGTATGAGATGAGCAGTCTGTATGTTTTTATTGTGGGTAAAGTGAAGAGCAAGTGCTTGTGTTGATGGACTAATGTGTACTTATAATGAGTGTATTGTGGTGTTATGCAAGTCAGAATGTAGGATTATACATGCACTTACACACACACACACACACACGATTTTATATACAGTAATATCATGGTGCGAATGTATACATACATCCCATATATGAAGATTTGTAGGTCCTTTTGAAGAAGAACAAGCCAAAACATCAGTCAAATTGTTGATTCAAGTAGGTGTTTATTGTCACTTTAATCATTTACACAGTACGCAGAGAAATCAAAAAATATTTCTCCAGGACCATGGTGCAACACAAAGAACAAAGGATGCATGCCAGGATGCAGCTACAGAAAATGCTCTCTATATTCCCTCTGTAGAATGTTGTGAGAATTGGGGTGTGCTAGGTTTTCTTGGCAGTGAAGCTGGTGTTGATGATCCGTATAAGGTTCTCTGTGTTGTGAACACCAAGAAACTTCGTGCTCTGGATGATCTCCACCGAGGAGCCTTCGATTTCTGCAGAGAGTGGTTACACTGTGCTCTTTCGAAGACAACAACCATCTCTTTTGTCATCTCTTGTTTTTGCTCGGCACCAGTTCAATAGCCATTGCACCTCCTCTCTGTGTGCCACCATGTCATTGCCACTGATCAAACCCACCACAAATGTGTCATCAGCAAACTTGATGATGTGGTTAAAACTCTGCATTGCTGGCCAGTTGTGGGTCATCAGCATGAACAGCAGAGGGCTGAGCACACAGCCCTGGGGGTCCTTGTGCTTCAAACCATGCATAACTGATTTAGCAAATTGGAAGGATGGCCTCATCATCACAGGCAGGTGGAGATGCCCCGTAGGTGGTGATGGCCTGAATGCCCTGCTACATGCACCATACCTCCCCGGTGTTCCGGAAGTGGCTGTGGATTTTCTGAGCATGTGCACACTTCACTGCCCTAATGGCCTGAGACAAGTTGACCTTTGCTGTTCTCAGGGCAGCCTTGTCACATGATCTGCAGGTGGTGTCTCGGGTTATTTGAGTGCTTGCACGTTCAGAGTCATCCACAGCTTCTGGTTGGTGTGTTTGGTGATGGTCTTGGAGATAATAACATCATCGATGCACTGGCTGATGTAGCCAGTCGCCAAAGACGTGTACTCCTCCAGGACTGCAGAGCCACTGTAGGTTGCAGCCTCCCTAAACAGGTCCCAGTCAGTGTGCACTCCAGGGGGCCAGATTTTCATCTGCTTCAGAAAAGGCTTGGCATGTCTGAAGAGCAGTCTGTATGATGTGATCAGCATTACTGAAACATGGTCAGAGTGACCAAGAAGGGACCATTAGCCCCACAGCAAATCAAGGTTGCAGAACTTTTCCAGCAGTCCATCCTCGAGGTAAGTTTCTTGTGTGTATTGTGACTGAAGCAGGGTCTGGTAGTTGTAGACAGGCCTACCAGCTGTTCAGAAAAATGTGAGCTAAGCTTCAGTGTCAAAGTATTGGACCCAGAAAGGCCGCTGTGTGTGGCCATTAGATCCTCCGTTATACATAACAGATGGGATGAGGATATTTTCTCTATAACCATACTCCTTTTATTTCTGCCAAACCCAGACAAAGTTCTAGTATGTATCGGTAATAATATTTAGAGAATTTCAGAGGCTTACATTTGGGTTTAGTTAAAAAAAGGCTTTCCTCTAGTATGCATTCAAAATAGTTTGTTGATATGGAGATGCTGCCCAATTATAGTTTTAGGGCCTAGAAACACTCCTGTCTTCCCCAAATCTCCAGCCATGATTTTTCAAAGAAATGTAAGAAATTCTAAAGATTATATTTCCCCATCGTGTCCGGCTGTAAGCAAAGAGGATTGTGAAGCTGGATGCCATGATGTGCCAGACACCTTAGCTTTGCCATGTGGAGCTTCAACAGTTCAGTATGAGCCCCTCTTGTTACTTGAAATTTTGTATTTATTTATTCATTCATTTGATTAAGCCAGATCAGACAGGGGGAGAGAAGACAGAAAAAGAAAGAAATAAAAGAAAAGAAATGAGAAAAGAGAAAAGGAATGGAGCCAACAGAGAAAGAGAAAAAGGGAAAGATGCATATACCTGTGTGTGTGCGTGTGTGTGTGCATGTATGCTTGTGTATGCGTGAGCATATATGCGTGCGCGTGTGTATTGTTGTGTGTGTGTGTGTGTGTGTGTGTGAGTAGATGTGTATACGTGTGTGTGTATGTGTTCATGTTTGTATGAGTTTGTGCATGTGCGTGTGTGTGCATGCACGTGTACCTCTGACTGCTTAATTTGTATGCGTATGTGTACGCGTGAGTGTGTGTGTCAGTGGATGTGTGTATATGTGTGTACGTTTGTGTATAAGTGAGTGCATGTGCACGTGTATGTGTGTGTGCATATGATGAGGCTGCGTTTTTCATGAGTAATAAGCTCTAAATATCATTTTATTTTACTCATTTTACACCTGTGAGAAAACCCATGCCCAAAATGGCCTTTTTTTGGTCATCATATCAATATTTTAGAACCCCCCCCAAAATTTCACAAATCATGTTTCCAGGGGAGCTCATGTCACCACTAGGGGAGCTATAGCTCCCCCTGATACCCCCTAGTTCGCACCCTGCACGCCATGCCAGGCAACCCCCCCAAGGGGGCAGGCCGACAGTTTAAAATAACCATGGCCTGATTAATGAAGGTCAACACATTTGTCATATTTCGTTTGTTTATTCTCTAATCTTTCCCATGTTTCCCCATGTTTTTGTCCTCAGTGTCATATTCATGGTCCAGTGAAACTCAGATATACAGTTAAAGAACAAAATTACTGTGGGTGTCACAGAAATAAATGGGATTGCACACAAATTGTGTGGTTACTCAAAACAGAATGAAATGCACAGCTGCTGTTTGTTCATAATCTGACCTGACATTACCTGAGTACGTTAGTCTTAGGCTGCTGAAATATTCCATCCCATTGGAGAGAGGTGTTAAACATAAAACAGCACAATGTAATAGTATCCTTTCACTTTAAAATGTTCAAAAACTATTTGTTTAACACGCCTACCTACTATCTACAACTCAGCTCCCTCTTTCTTATGTTACACACTGACACACGTGGGTCTTACCTTTTTAAACACTTTCCCATTCTCCTGCTTCTCCTCCTCTTCACGCAGCACTTCTCTGGTCCCTAGGAAGTACTGCCTGGAGAAGCGCCTGGCGGAAGTCTCAAACACTCTATCCAGGGTGTTTACACCTGGCTGCAGGCATGCAGACAGCCTCTCCAAAGCAGTCACATCCCGGTAAGGGCCGGCTGGACGCCCACTCACTGAACGAGCCT
The DNA here is from genome assembly GCA_037974365.1 of Hydrocynus forskahlii. Classification (NCBI taxonomy): domain Eukaryota; kingdom Metazoa; phylum Chordata; class Actinopteri; order Characiformes; family Alestidae; genus Hydrocynus; species Hydrocynus forskahlii. The sequence goes on along the minus strand of JBBPCX010000001.1, from coordinate 13,189,893 downwards.
TTATCCGTTGTGAAGTGTGGCCAGGGCGGCATGAGCTGGAGGAACCCAGCAACAGAGCAGGCACGTAAGAGAGCAGAGAGTAGAGCCATACCACTACTCTAAACAAGAGAAACACCAAAGGGTTCACATCCTCCTTCAACCTCATACTGAGTAAAACAGGGAGGGAAGGAGGGAGAGAGAGATAGCAGGGATTTCTCCACTTGTTGATCTTCTCCTCTTGTTCTTTGCTATCCTTCTTCTTTCTCTTTTTCCTCTTTTTCCAGTTTTGGCTCTCTTCTTCTAGAAGCTGTGCATGTGGGCCAGGTTAGTTGAGGTAGACTATGGGCCTCTTGCACCAAACAAGAAATAGAGAGAATGTAGACAGTGATATAATACACTGAAACACAGTAGTTTCATTATCAAAAGAATTACAAATGGCCTTAAAAATCTAACATCTTAAGATGACCATAAGCTCTGTACTTTCGAAGCTAATTCCTTGAAAACAGTGCATTCCAGAAAGCAGCTTAAGTACATTTCAAAACACTGTAATCCCGAAGCAGGCTAAAGGTTGCCCTCATAGAATGCACAGATGTAAGTGTGTGTTTTTTTGCGTATGTTTATCAGTACAAATACACACATATTAATCTTTACTTAACAGGTGTTTCTGGAGAGCAGGAGCCACATTTCTGCATAGCTGCTGCTGGTTCCAAAATCCAAAAAACTAGCAGTCCGACACTTGCATGAAGAATTCCATTGTTTTTAAGTGTTATTTCTTGTTAAAATATTACAATACTTAATGTGTACCTACAATTGTAACTTCATTTTTAAAATAGATAATCTAATTCCCACTGACGAAACATCGAATGGCCCACAGTAAAAATGTGTTTCAATTAGTTTTAGAGCTTGGAGACCATACAGATTCTTCAAATTCTATTCTTTTTATTCATTATATCATGTTTATTATCATGTTTTGTCCTAGGGTCTCTCTTGAAGGTTGACACTTGGTAAACAGGACCAGCCTTACTACAATTCAAAAATGATTTTTTCAATCTTTTAAGTATTTGTGAAAGGGCTACATTTCTATCCTGATGAGAGTAGTCTCATCTAGGATGATGAAACCTCCATCCACAAAGGAATCTTGGAATGGTCTGATGACCATGAAAATGTGTATGTAGTCACCATGTCTGAACCCATGTGAACACATATGAGAAATTGTAGACCAATGTGTTAGACAAGGCTACCCTCTGTCATCATCGAAGCACCAACTGAGAGAAAGTCTTTTGGAGTTCTATCCCTGAAATACATGCTCATAGACTTGTAGAATGTATGACAAGGTGCAGTGGAGCTGTTCTGGCAGCTTCTGCAGGCCTAAACCTTATTAAGACATTTCATGTTGTTTCTTGCTTTAATTTGTCACCAATCTGCAAATATATTCAACAAAATATATAATCAGCCATTAACATCCACATATGTGCACAAAACCGACTCGCTGAAAAGACTGTGATGTAACATGCAAGTGGGTTTCAACACTTCTTATTGGCTTTGTGCATACGCAAACAAACACTTTTTACATCAGGCAGCAAAATGGCTCAGAAAGTTTCTCCTAGTGGTCTGGTATCTCCTAGTGGTCTGGATGACTGACAGAATTAAACAGTTCTAGAGACCTGTTAACTTTCTTGGTAGCGAGCACATTAAGTGCACAGCTGCAAGTCTGGAGAAGAATGGACATTTAGCATCAGCAGCACCCTGTAAGCCTGTACCTGTAACTTGAGATGCAGGTCAGAACAATAAAGTGGATGGTTTTGCTTGTAGATTTCTGGCCAACATGGCACAACAGAATATGCAAGTAAAAATGCCAGTGTAGATCAGAGCTTAAGCCAGTTTAAAAATATGTCGGTAACAAATGCATGTTACAGAACTCTATCACAAGTGCATGCATTTAAACCAAGAGTTCTCCCTGGCTTTGATAAGTTTGATGGGAAAGATCCAACAGGTTGAACCCCATGTGGTGACCAATTATGACAAAATCATGGGACCAGTTTATTGAACATGTTACTGATTGTGCCCTTCTTAGAGAACTGAAACAGTTGGTTTGTCACCAACTCACTATGAGGCCTCTAGATGTACTGGGGGAGGCTCTTAAGTGTGAGGGTATGCCAGCAACTATGAGGGGTCAAAGTTAGTCTGTCCCATCTGTATATGGCATCTTGTATGGGGTTCAAGGCAAGTCACACTCTTTTGTTAGTAGTGCTGCCTCAAAGGTTTTAGAACTGAAATTTTTTTTTTTGAAAAATCAGCATGAGCAGAATTTGCTCAACCAGAGTGCAACTCTCCTTCACACCTCTAAGCCACTACACCATGCTTCCACTGGCCCTATAATCGGTTGTGTCAACAACATTTTCATTTTGCGTGGAACTGTGAGTGTGCCTTTCGTCCCAGGGGTATCTCACCTTCTTTTTCTGCCCTAAGCACTGCCTAGTCCCCACCGTGCTGAGCTGCAGCTCCAGTTGCAGCTTAGGTGGGGCGCCTAATGGTTCCAGGGTTGCTGAGAGTCCTTATATAAATGTCCTTATGGGTGATGTAGACGTATGGTGTTTATTAGATACTGGGCACATGTGATTGACTATTAAAGAGAGCTGCTTCAGGTGTCATATTGTAACATGGGGTCTATACAGTCATGACAGTGGTTTAGCTTTGTGCTGCTAATGACTTGGAATTAGATATCACCCTCTGTGATAAAAATATACCAGGTTGTGGTGTACTGTTAATCAAGGATTTACTACAATTTTCTCAGGTCTCTGGTTTTTTAGGGAAGAATGTTATTAGTAAGTGTTCCCCTGGGATGTTTGGCCAATATGGCTCCTCTTACTGCAGAGACAAGTAGGCGTGTATGAGTACAGGGAGGTAGAGCTCTTTGTGTGCCTGGGGGTATACTTAAATTTGTAGCCACCACCTGTGCCAGTAAAGTCACTGGTGGGTGTCAAGCTGCTGAGCTGCCTGGAGGGTCTGATGGCTTTCCCAGCTTTTTTTATTCTTTTTAAAGTGAATGGTGGCACCGCTTACATCCCTGTTGTCAATGTAGGAGTGAGTGTTGTGTTATTGTATCCACATACTAGTCTGGGTAGCTTAAGTTTATTAGATTGCCTACAGGTGTTGCAGAAGTGTGGGTGGTCTGTCTCAGATCAGGTAGCCTCCAATACCATTATGTCAAAGATTCAGGCACTTGACTTATTATCCTTGTCTGCTCAAGAGCAGGGTCAGGTATGATCTGTTCTCATGAGATTCCATTGTTAGACGACATTCCTGTTCACCAAGGCTATGGACAATTGCCTCCTTCAGATGACAAAATGGTTAAGGCCCTTATTCAGCAGCTGCTCAAGGCACAGATCATCCTAGGAGCTGCAACCTCAATGCATCCCTTATTATACTTGTTGAAAAGAAGGATGGTTGCCCTTATCTGTATGAACTACTGCCAGGACCAGTAAGACATGCAAGGATAGCTTTCCACTACCTCATAGTGGGGAATCCTTGGATGCCCTTTCTGGGGCCTGCTGGTTTTCTAGCCAGCAGATATAACCAGGTAGCTGTGGCTAAGTCTGATAAGGCTAAAACAGCTTTCTGCCATTTGCTATTTGGACTTTCTGAATGAAATAGAATGCCATTTGGACTTTGGAATGCCTTTTCAGGGGCTAATGCAGCAGATGTTTGGAAACCACATTGTCAATCATTATTGCTTCATTTGGATGATGTTATTGTCATTTTATCCTCTGTCAGCAAGCAGTGGTGGTTGGTGGTGGCCATTTGAAGTCTGAAGGCAGCTGATACCCTAACTGATACTGCAAATACCCTTTATTTATTATAATCAGCACATTGTCTATCCTGCTGCTGTTGTTTGCTTAATTATTTATTTATTGTTACCTTCAACAATCTTTGCATATTTTTGCACATGTAATGACTCTGCTGCTAGAATACAGACTCATTCTTAATAATGGATTAATTCAAACTAACTGCTTTTGTTGGCTGCACTGTATAATATTGTATTGTTGCTTTTATTTTCTTGCACCTTCTCTGTCTTGCACTATGTGTACTCTTGTTCTGCACTTATGTAGTATTGTGTTGTTTCTGTTTTTTTCTTTGTGTCACACCATGGTTCTGGAGGAATGTTGTTTCATTTCACTCTGTACTGTGAATGACAGTAAAACTGCTTGACTTGACATCTCTGTAAGTTTCATGTAATTTGTTGTGGTGAAACGCTGACGACACACGAAAGTACTCCACCTCTGTATGACAAAATGTTGTCCTTTGTCCCTACTAACTTCATAAATCCATTTTCCCTCTACTCGAAACTGGCCTGGGGCTTTTGCTTTTGCAAGTATGAACACTTGGTTTTGCTGCTCAAGCTCTTGATCTTGGACCTGGGAATTGCTATTGTGTTTCAGCAACAAGTACTTAAGAAAAGAATCAAAACTGTCCACAATACTCTTATGACCCATGGGGCTTTGCAGGATATATGGAAATAACTTCCAGTGAAATGTGAATTGAATACACCACAGATGTACTATATCCTACATATCGTTGCAACCAACGATAATGTGGGAATACACTAAAACTGTTAAGGTGATGTTTTTGTATGAACAAAAGAAAACTGCATTTATTTAAAAATAGTGCCTGAAGTGTGCACACCGTCATGGTTGTGTGGTCCCAGCTAAGACAGGAGAGGTTTACACACCAGGCTGCTCCATTTTCATGGGATTCAGGAAGTCATCCAGCCGTGCTGCAGATGTCTTGGAATATTACTGTCTGAGTGCTTTAATACACTACAATGACAGCGCTTCTGCTGTAGTTGTTTGGAACAGAAGTACATATATTATGATTAAATGTCTTTTGTTTGCTTAACTTCTAAATATAAATTGTTATACTTTTTTAATAATTTTCTTTTGGGAACAATTCTCAGAAAAATTGAAAGTATGTTGCCTTAAGATTTCTTTCAAGAGCTGCATTTAAAAACATTTTTAAACTAAGGTTTTCAGAGCTTTCTTTTTGCAGGAGGTGGAGACAGCTTTAAATACAGGTGTTTGATAAATCTTTGATAGAGTGATGAAATATCAGATGAATTTGGAGGAAATTGTGTATTACGTAACACAAGTAAAGTTTAGTGTAATTTATAAACCACAAACGTTTTATCACAAAAATCCAGCCTTACATACATCAAACAGTGCTGTAAAGACTAGCACAAATATTTCAGTTGACATTAGCCAAATAACATCGCATCAAGTTTTTGTAATAATACAAAGTAGGCCTACATTCACACTGCAAATAATAGCATAAAACAACATTTCAGGTCACTGGCCACCTGACGTCACATCATAAGATCTCACATGCTTGGCTACTAGTGCATTTCGTAGGAGAAGTTCTCAGGTATTTAGGAGGAGAAGAGAGGATTAGAGCTGGGAACCAAACCTGTGAATCAGATTTGGACTTTCACAACGCACTAATTCTGCTTGTTTCTCAGCCCTTTAAACGGATAAAGGGCTAACTGAGAGAGTCCGGTTCTCAAAGTGAAGTGTGAGTGTGTGAGAAACATGTATTTATGAATATATGAAAAATTGAAAATCTTCCAAAAAATGTTTAGCTTTATAGACTTTGGTGTTTTATGTATTTGATTTCCCACATTAACAATGTATTTGATATTTAATTCACAAATAAAAAATACATGCTAATATACAACCAAGACCAAGGACTAAGAGACCAAGACCAAAGGATGAGTGTGTGGCAATGACAAAGCCTGGTGTGTGTATGTAAGTCTCCAAACAAATCTTATAGGTAAAGATGAAGAGAGGGAGTAAACACAACTATTTAGACCGGAAACAATACTTACATAGTAATTGAGCTGTGAAGCTAATCAGCACAGAGTTGGGCAGCTTTTCTTTGTGGAAGATACAAAAAAGTCTCAAGAATACAAAGTCACCTCTGGCACACAAAGATCATTATCTATCACTAACTGAACACAGCACACCATTGTAATTATAACACCTTTATGTCTTTTCTCATACAAATGTAGTCTTGATTGATCCTCATGAATTTGTAACATCACGTTGCAAGTCAAATCTACCCGTCATTTCAGAGAGGTAATTTAACTGACCTTCTTGGCAACCAAAAGAGAAGTAATAAGAGAGAGTATAATGAGAAAAATAATGAGAAAAGGAAATTGAGCCTCATAGCTATACCTGTCAGTCTGACAGACTCTGCAGGTCTAAAGACCTGATTGACTTAGACAGGGGTCAAGTAACTGGGTTGAAAAATCTCAGAACTGGCATGGACTGTGGGGTGCTCTTTGTCAGCAGTGGTGAGTACCTTCCAACAGTGGTCCAAGAAGGGACAAACCAAGAATAGGCAACAGGGTGTTAGGCACGCAAGGATCATATACTTGTGACGGCAACAAAGGCAATCCTGTGTGGACTAACAGAAGGGCTACTGTGGCAGAAGTTACAGAAATTCTTAATTCTGGGTGCATAAGGAGTGTGTCACAACACAACACAGAGTGTGCCTGCTGAGTGTGGGCCAGACCAGTCAGAGCCATGCTAGTCCCTGTATGCTGCCAAAAGTGACTGCAATGGGCATGCAAGTGTCCCAACTGGACCTAATGAGTCCAATATTTGAGTCCAATATTTTACATCATGTCAACAGTCAGGTGCACTGCTGACACAAGGAAGTGATGGCAGCAGAATGCACTGTAGAAATGAGGCAAGCCAGTGGAAGCAAGGTAATCCTCTGAGCATTGATCTGGTCTGAAAAGGGCATTCATGTGGACATCAGTTTAACATGTACCACCTACCTAAACACTGATGCAGAGCAGATACCATGGCTCTGATAGTCCCTAAAGGCAGTGGCATCATTCAGCAGGATAACATGACACACTGTATACATTATTCAGTAATGAGTATGTAACATGACAAAAGGTTTGTGGGAGGGTGCCCTGGTCTCTAAATTCCCTAGATATCAAGTTGATCGAGCAGCTGATTGACCTTTAGCAAGTCCAATTGCTGGTGGCTCCACCTCGGAACTTACAGGACTTAAAGGATTTGCTGCCAACATCTTGATGCCAGCTACCATAGGGTACCTTCAGCAGTCTTGTATAGTCCACCTCTAAATCTCACTTCTGTCACATCCTGGTTACTCATGCCATGTACAGAACACGCCAATATTATTCACCTTTGTAATAACTACAGTATATGCAAACAGTTGAAAAAAATAAGAATGAGAAATGGGGCAGACACTCTGGATATAGTCAGTAAAGTGAACTCAATCTAAGCCATAACATTTAATTCCTCTCTAGCTGAATTTGACTTGTCCTAGAAGTATTCTTATCACTCACTGCTCTCATTGCTCTTTCTTATCACTCACTGCTCTCACTCTGCTCTCCGAATTATTGTATCCTCCTTGTACTTAATATCTGTTTTGGATATTACAGAGGATAGTAAGGACAGCCTACAAGTTCGGCTGGGGCAGACATTCAGACTCCATCACAGACATTTAAAAATTATGGCAAAAAATCTGCAAAGCCACCAGCATTGTGAATGTTCCCACATAACCCTCAAGCATCCTCTTCTCCCACCTCCCGTCTAGCAAAAGGTTACATAGCATACAGGCCTCCATTCCTAGAACAGGAAATGTTTTCGTCCCTCAGGCCATCAGACTCCTTAAACAGAACTGAATCATAATCCATACTAACCCCTGAACTGAACATGCATGGACACACTGAAGTGTTCTGCCATAAACAAACAAAACATGTACAGCCCAACTGCCACTGTAAATACCCATTTTTTATTATATAGTTCACTCTCTATCCTGCTGCTTCTAATATTTGTACATTTATTTATTTATTGCTGTCTAGGCCTATATTTGCATTTTTACACAATGAATGACTTCGCTATCTATCATGATATTGTATTCACTCAAACTAATACTGTTTTGTTGGCTACACTAAATGTCTTGTCCTATCACACTGTTGCTCTTGTGTTTTTCCTGCACTCTCTCTTGCTCTTGCTGCTCTTTGTGTATTTTGTCCTGTCTGCACTTATGTAGTCTTGTGGCGTTCTGTTTTCGTTTTTGTGTTGCACCATGGTTCTATAGGAATGATGTGTCATTTCATAGTATTCTGACAGTAAATCTACTTGACCTCACTCAACATGACTTGACATGCTTAAAACTGTTTTGGCTTAGACCTTAACATTAAGTTCTTTTTACATTAAAAAGGTTCTTTGAACTTGTATTTACAAAAATGTTCCTCTGAAGAACCATTCATTAAAAAGTGCTTTAAGGACACGACCTTGGCTCAGCACCCCCCTTTAAGACCTAAAGACCTAAAGCCATTGTATAAGATCTACTTTATTAGTTTCACCCACATTAACTTGACTGATAATTTGGATGCACTTTGTAGTTTACAACTACAGACTGTAGTTCATTTGTTTCTATGCATTATTTGTTAGCCTCCTTTACCCTGTTCACAAGTGTTCATCTACATTAGTGTGTGTGCTCTGCTGCATGGAACAGATCACAAATAGCAGTGCTACTGGAGTTTTTACACATTTCAGTGTCTCTGATGGGCTGAGAATACCAAGCAAACAATCCATTCAAAAGTGTCCTGAATGCAGAAACTGATTACAAATGAAGGGCTTGAGTATTCCAGTCAGTTTGAGTGCATATTATGGTCATGTTAAGGCACGTTTTGCTCCGACTCTGAGTCTGCAATTGTTATGGCTTAAATGAAAAATCACACAGAAACCACAGATTTTCAAAATAAATAAATTATATTACTTTAGGTCAAATCAAGTTCTTACAGTTTACTGTTATCATTATTACTTTTTTTTCTCAGGACACAATACACATCATGCCAATTTCTTGAAAACAATAGTCATGATAGTCTTCTATTATTTTTTTTTCCTTTTCATTAGAAAAACAAGTATTACCTATTACTTATTTGTTACAGCATTTTGTTATATAATTAAAATGTATGGCCTACCACATATTTTCTCAATGAGTCCTTATTCTCAAGAAAATGTCAGTTGGAGAGTAAGTCACAGTTAAAAATTTCATAAACACACATACTGCACGACCTAGGGACTGAAAAGTAGGCATAGACAAACACTGATTCCAACATACAAACAGATACAGAAAACATCAAGACGAATAAATAAACCAGAATAAAATGTTCACAGCTTTTCATGTAAAATTAAATAATGAGTATCTCTGAGATTTTTTCCTTATAGTGTTGGAATTAACAAGACCAATAACAAGACATCACCACTAAAAAAAAAATACAGTTCTGAAATGCACAGGTGAGGAACACTGATAGAAGATCATGCTCACAAACAGGACTTCATGCATCACACACATCTAAGGCACACATATTAAAAACATTTCAAAGCCAACTCACATTTCCAGTAACAAATGCCAGACATATCAGTGGAACTGGAATTATACATTTAAGTCCTTACATTTAAACATGGAGTGTAGCTATGACAAATAGGAAAATGACATTTATGATGAGACATTGAACTAATATAACTCCTATTAGATAAGTTTGCCCTCACTAAATAAATTAAATAGCCTCTGTTTGATCCAATCACACTGTATTCGCCGTGAAAGTGAGTTTTCTTAATAGATGTAATTGCTGTCAGCATGTTTCAATACAATTTCATGTAATCTCAATATGTAATCCAAATGTGTTCGAAAATATATAATTTATACAGAAACGGTTTCATTTTTGGTTCAATGTCCATACACTGTGTTTTCTTTTTAAACTAAGTCATATTAAATATCACAGAAATATTTATCAAAACCTGTACCTCTGCAAAGATTTAGTTCCCTTATCTACAAATCAAAAGATACAAATATATTCAAAATTTACAAGCCCTGCTAGAGTAAGCACATCATACAAAGAGTAAACATCTGACCTCAAAGTGAAATAAAGAAAATTAGACTACTGTAAACTCAGAAAGACTGGAAAGGAGGGAAAATGTGTTACACTTCTCTGAACCATGTTTTGCTAGATCGACACAGACAATTAGGACTTGAATGCAAAGATAATCGGGACTTGTATTGTGTTTACTATTACCTGGTGCACTGAATAAGCCCACAACTGTATTTAGAACTACATAACATTTGTTCCAGTTTTATTATAGATGCCCCCAACTCCAATTCTGTGAAGATTGCAGTGTATTGTGCTGACTATAGAATGTTAGGAAATGTTGCTTACTACAATCATTGTGTGACACTATGAGTGTATGCACAGACATGGAGGTAATTTGGTACCTACCGAGTCAGATGTGGCACTGTGTGCACCACTAAAGTCTCCTATTTAAAATTTGGATCTGCTTTTATTCAATATACGGTGGTGTTCCCATCAGGTTCCATCACTATATATTGCATTCCAAAATCTTTTACTCCCTTTAGGCTGCTTGCACATGCTCATAAAGCAACAATAAAAAAAAAAAAAGGGGGGGGGCGGCCCATTTATCTCCATTCGTGCTCTTTTTAGAACCTAAACATTTCCAGGTTGCCTAAAATTTCCTAGATTTAACTTTTTCCCATATAGCCTGCTTCATGCTGCCCTCTCGCCCCATGTCCTGTTTTTTTGTTTGTTTATTTTTTTTAGAAAAAGCATGGTCACCCTACAATAATCTGTTTCTACTTTGTTATTTAACTTAGTGTCTTGTGTTGTAAACAATAAAGTTTTGCTTTAACATTAAAGACTGTGATAAGCTGCAGTCACAGTAGACATTTGCAGGTTTCATATCCCTGACCAAGGCAAGTTTGGGAAAATTCTCCACTATGCAAGCTTGACTCACTGACCATAAACAGCAGTGACAAAAAAGCAAACATACTTTGTGTGTCAAAGCTCTCCAAAGTAGAACACAATGTGAAGTTCTACCCTGAAATTAAAGGAATTTTGCATGTCAGCATCTGTTGGCAAGTGAAAGTAAGAGTGGGCTTTTAGGCTGCTTTCACAGGGACATTTTGGTATGGTGTCGAAAAACACTTTCATATGCATCGCTGAATTTGTTGTAAGTGTGAGTTCACAGAGCACTGCTGTGCGTGTAAAATTCGACATGAAAATTTGCAAGTGAGAATTGCTGATGGTTCACCACAGAACATCAGAAATTTAGATCTTTAAAGCTCTGCATGTGAGCTGGTCTTATAGGCCTTTAGAGTTGGCTCATATAGTTCTGGATATGACCTGACAGGACTGATTAGCTCCTTCTCCATCTTGTTCCAATAGACATTCAGCTCTGGTGAATTTTGTCAAAAGACAGCAAGGCTTATGCCTGTTTTCTGTTCATCCATTTTTCTATTTAAAATCAACAGTAATCTGTGTATTTTTGACAGATACTAAAATGTTCTTGGGCAGCCTTAGGATAGTAAGGAGTAACTTATTGCCCTGGGACAATAAACTGAACAATTGAGAACCGCTCTGCACTTTTATGTGCACTGATGAGTGGGTTTGGGAGGTCATATTGCACCGCTCTCATTTCAGTTTTGTTTGTGCTGAGTGCAGAGTAAACATAGGTCTACAAAGCAAACATATAAAACACAGTGCTGATATATTACACCTCTAAGGCAACAGCTGGGTCACACACGATTGAAAAGAAATAAATAAATGAACAAATAAGTAAATAAGTAAGTAAGTAAGTAAATAAATAAAAAAAACCTGTATAATAATTTCTATCTAATTAGTAACAGTCTGTTTAAAGAGATTATATGCGGCAATTGGAGTTATGACATGATCATTTTGAATTAGACAGGTACATTAGTCATTTAAATGACTCAAGCCATTCACATAAAAGCAACCCTGATTCTTAACCAACTTTCTTAGAAGGAATAATAAGAAACAGAACATTTTCCACCTAAATATTAAAGCTCTGAAGGTGAAAGAAGCTTAAAACACTCATGTCTTCAGGACACAAAAAGAACAAATTATGGAAAGTGCGCTAGTGAGTGATTGTAGAAGTTTAGAGTTTAGAATAGTTCCGAATGATTTTCTAAAGGTATTTTTGCATGAGTTGGCCATCCCAAATTGGAAGCTACCTTGATTTGCTGAATAGAAACAGATATGTCTCTTTGTGTTTAAAAAACATGCTAGAAAGTGTTAAAATGGAGCAAAGTCATACTAAGAAAATGTTTTAGGTCCGTTTAGTCCATTTAGTATTATGCTGTGATTTAAAAAAAACAGAATTGTTCCTGTTCTAAAATCTGACTGGCTGAGCCCTGTTAGAAGCATTTTCAAATATTTGATAAATGTGCACCTATAACCACCTCACAATTGAGTTCTGTATGCACAACAGTCATTTGAGATTTAGCCCCTGTGCGGAACAAGGGAAGTATATTGCCTTTGCAGGGTTACTTTAGTTAACAGAAAATGAAAGGTTTAACATCAAACACTGCTATGTGGTTATATATCCTTTATTATATTAAGAAAAGTTAAATACTTCATCATATTTTATGCTGTCCCTCATTATATAAAAGTATTAAGCCACTCTAGGCTGTGCATTACAGTTATTTTATCATGGGTTAGGGAGTTTTACTATGCGTTGTGTCATTCCTCAGAATGCCTGACTTGTGACAAAATCACTGTAATGCACAGCCTCTCATGGCTTACTGCTTTATTAGAAGCTGCGAGAGCAAATGTAAAAAAATAAATAATCAAGGTGAGCTAGTGTGGAATGACCTAAGATTTTCCATGATGCTGTTTCATCATAACAGGAGCTATAAATAGAACACTGTTCTCATTCTGAAATTAGCACACAACTTGTCCTTTTGGCTAAACGAAACATTCATTTCACATTTATATAACCATCCATGCATGTCTTCAGAGTTAAACCATGCCATTTTAGCTCTGTCACAAATTACTCCTTCATGCAGCTTTACTGACTACAGCTAAAAAATTGCTCAGACAGTTGAAACAGTAGCACTTTGAATCTTTGTTCTGTACTCACACACATAATCCTGAGTCCTGACAGTGAGTTTGTACTTCTAAGGGATGCATTTAATGGCTCTTGAAAGGACCAAAGTTCAGCTATACTCAAAAGTAATCCAAAATGAAGTAATCATCATGCTAAATGATGCCAGGAGTAAGACTGTTACGCTGAATAGCGATGTGATCTTAATAAACTGGCTGCATTTTCAAATCTCATTTTGATCAACTTGTGAGCATGCAATGAGAGAAACTATCTATATTACATCAGACACATCAGCTTTCTACAATGAATCTTTTTAGGTTTATTCAGTCGTAAATGCTTTATCGATGCATGGAGCACAAACCCTATGTTTTTAATTAACTGGCAGTAAGATGATGATTATATTAACAGGAGATTTGTTGTCCGATTTCTACTGGATTCTTGAGGGGGGTGTTATAATGTGCTGTGAAGGATTCTGACATCAAAGAGCAAATCAGTGAACCAAACAAGCATATTTACATCCTCAACAGACCTACGCTGCCCTTTTAAAGTCTATGTGAGTCTGCAAAAGGAGAAAGTGACAGTGAACATAGCTGAGGTTAAAGGAAAGTCCAACAGGCATCACCATGGAATTTAGAGCAGTAGTAATTAATCCAGAGCATAATAATTAATTTAGAGCAAGTAATTAGTAATTAAGTCTAACAAGGTCTGAAAGTGACTATTTTGAGAAAATGGGTTCTGTTTAATGGAAAGGTTGTGTATGAAATTACATTATTCAGGGACTAATAGATACAGTAGCATGCACAAAGCTTAAAGAATGTGTTTATAAAGCATTTAAAGAAGTTTCATAGGATACTCAAAGATTCTCCAGGTTCTCCACACAAACCTTCCTTGCTGTTGTCTAAATAGCATCTGCAAGAGTTGCTTTGCTCTTAATCAGAATACTTAAAAACCCAGTAAACAACCCATCATCCTGCAACAACACACAACTATCATAATTTTGTCATTTGGCTTTAGAATGTATAGAAAAACAGCATCTCAGGAAATGAACAGTTTGGGGAGGGGGATATATTTTAAAGACAGGAACATGGCACATTGTGAAATTAACACTATGTTAATTTGTGAATCATGAATTGATATGCTCTTAAGAAGCTCTTATGAGCATAAATTTATTTACACAAATAGCATTTGCATGCCAAATGTTAACATATCCTACTTATCCATAGTTCATGATTTGTGTCAAGATACTTCTACATCCTTACATCTCTGCTATTTTTGGAACACCATTCTTGCTGGAAAGATGAAGTTATGATATTCAGTACACAGAAATCATTGGACTGTTAAACCAGTAATTTAACATATCTGTACCTTCAAATGAGTGTGTGGATGCCATTTTGTTTTCAAACATTGTGTTCACCAAAAGTGTTCAAGAGTTTTAATCTGAAAGGTTAAGTGCTTTGCCACCATTGATTTGGAATTCAATCGAATTCAAACCCAGAACCCTCTGTTTGATGACCAAATCCCTTTCTTGTAAGCCTGCAGCAAAATTAAGTATCTATTCTTGTTTCCTCCTGTCGGTTAATTCCATCCTATCTTTACCTGCTTTGTTTCCTTCTATGGTTTCTTCTTCTTCTAAAGTCACCCTGTACCCTCCTTTTATATCCATCCTTCACATATCTTTTTTCCTTCTTCGTCACTACCTCTATCTCACTCTTTCCCCACATGACCTCTCTCTAAACCTCCTCCTTCATGTTTACTTTCATGCGGGCATAGAATGCTGTATGAATGTAAGCATACAGTCCTTTCTGTGCATTTGTGTGTGTATTATTATTTTTCTCTAAGGCTGAACGTTTTTATGTGCACGTTTGTTTTAAATGTTCTGGTTTGGCTTGAGGTGTTTTATTGCTAAAACATCACCACCAAAGCCCCTGTTCTTGACTGAACCTATTTGCAGTTTGTGTTTGCAGTATCCAGGCTTGTTTGGCATTTTTTTTCTCCATGCAACATTTAAAAGCCCTCGACGTGGCAGTAAGCCTCTAAGCTGGAAAAAAGGATGTAGAGAAGCCACAGTCCCAGAAAAAGCAGTGAGGTGAGGAGGCGTGGCACTCGTGGACCCCCCAACTCGCCTCCAATGGACGGCTGCCTTCGGTAGAGCAGCACTGCCATGCAAATGAAGGCGAAGATGGTAAAGAGGGTGACGGAGAAGGCCAGAGATCCAGGCTCCACACGAAAGCGCTCTCCTTTTATGGCCCAGTAGATGGCTGCGACTGACCATGCCACCCCAATGCCCAGGAACACGTTGACAGCGTTGCTGCCGGTGACATTGCCAACAGAAGCATCGGCATACTGGTCTTGTGTAGCAGCCACTTTACTAGCAAATGTGTCTAAGATAGAAAGAAAATGAAAGAGGAGAAGGAAGGAATTCATGACAGAGAGTTGGTAGATGGGTTTGGGGAAGCATGTTCAAGAGCAGAGGAGAGAAAAATTTATTCCGTTCTATTAATGTCTCTCTCTCGATCATGCATTCTTTGTCTTGATCTCTCTTACACACACACACACACACACACACACACACACACACACACACACACACACACACAAACATGCACTTGTTAAACTAGTTTGTCCAAATCCCACAACACCTGATTATTATGCCAGGAACTGGACAGATTTGTATGTTTATTTGTGTATAGGCTCCACACAGTACACAGATCCCCACAGCATAAAATCAATCCAGCTAACATAAAGTTTATCTTGAACACATTTTAGATGGAGTTCTAAGGCAATGATAGATAGAGTTATAGTACAATTTGACAATTTTGTATATTAGATGGATAAGCTATTTTTATTTGGTTACTGATAACAGGAATCACTGTTGCTAGGTAAATAGGTAATATCATTGTTAAGGAATTTTAGCAGGGAATGCAGTGATGAGTTTTGGTTGGTCATCACTCTGTTGTTCTCTATCCCAGTGTTTACTACCTTAAACAATTTGGTCCAGTTGAGGTTGTGCCAGGTCATTCTTGGGTCAGGACAGATTGTTCTTAGGCCATATTTGGCTTCAAATCAAAATTTCACACCTAATTAAAACTCTACATACCTGGTATGGAAGTGCCAAGAGCTACGAATACCACGGCTGTAACGGTGTCCTTCAGCCCAACTGTACAGCCAAAATGAGAGGCTAGGTCTCCAATGATGGCAGTCAGGATTCCAATAACAGAGATGGACACCATGAAGCAGGCCCAGCCATTCCAATACTCGGTAGGTGGCACACATGCAAACAGAACCTTCCAGAACACGGTCAGGAAGTGCATGACGTAGTCATAACAGGACGGCAGATGCTCTTCACGCCCCTCCTCTTCATCTTCATCTCCATCACCTTAAAATCATATACACAGCTGAGAACCTGCATGCATGTTCAAGCATCACTTTAACCCCATGTAAATGTATTACATAGGGGTGTGCTGTGGTTTCAGGGTTGCATAGGTGCATGTGTGTATGTGTGGAGGGGAAGCTTTTTTGTTGATGAGGGCAAAGTAGTCTTTTGCCACTTTGGGGAATTAATGGGATTTTTTCGCTACTAGTGAAGCATAAAATATATACATTCTTTAAGATGAGCAAGGCTGAGCATCCTCTGATGACATAGAAGAGCGAAGTCTACTTGTACTGACAGCGCCCTTTAAGTGCTCTTAAAGTTTCTTTTTTATACTATGACAGGGAGTTTTCACTTGTCATTTGTACCAATGGACGGTTAATTACAGTTCACCAAAGTTGCTTTGTAGTAATTTCTACAGAGGAAACTCAAACATTAATTTTTCTTGAAAGTATCGTTATTTAACAGAGGCTGCCACTAGAGGGCGGCATAACATTTTTTGAGATTCACGATTCATATTTTTAAATTCTGAGCAGTGTTGCCAGATTGGGCGGCTGAGCTGTTTTGAATTCAACTTTGCAGGTAGAAAATGGCTTGGGCGGGTTAACAAAAATTGGGCAGTTTTGATATTAGTTTTGCGGGTTTTTATATAACTTTGCACCTATGTTCTGTGAGAATGCGTCCAATCCAATCCATATTAAATACTTCTTTGACCCAATCAATCATAGATCTAGATGGGCAGCATCACGCCATAGAGTGCCCTCCCAATGCATTCGCTGCCGCTCCCCTCTGACTCACGTTTTTTCCCTTCAACTCGGTTAGCAGTAATACAGGAATCTCCATATTGTAGACTATCATGTCATATTTATTATTTAAATCTCAATGTTGTAATGGGTGCACCATTTTAAAAAAATGATTGCAAAGTCATATTCTGTTTCAACCATACACAGCAGATTTTTCATCTCCAGCACTGACAGCCATATGGTCTATCTCAGTGTTGCCATTTAGAAATTGCTGCATGGATCTACAGTACTATAACCTATATAGCATAATTACTTGTAAATAAGCTTTAGCTCCATATTTTTACTTTACATGGCTATAGGCAGCCATGGCAATTACTGTATCACTCAGAAAGGTAGATTTCACATTTTGGGTGGTTTTGAGTGCATTTTGGTGGGGTTTGGGCATATTTTGGGCTGGAAACAATCAGCTAATCTGGCAACACTGATTCTGAGTCAGTTATCCTTAACCTGGCTTGTGAAGGGTGCAGTAGCTCGAAATCAGAGACACCCTGGACAGATTGCCACTCCACTGCAGGGCAGACACACAGACACCAAGGGGCAATTTAGCAGCCTATCTATAATTCACCTGATATGCAAGTCTTTAGGCTGTGGGAGAAACTGGAACATTTTGTTCCAGAAACAGGAAGAACATGCAAACTCCACACAGAAAAGACCCTTGGTTGCCCTGGCCAGGAACAACACCCAAAACCTTGCTGTGAGATAGCAGCATTACCCACTGTACTACCATTTTGCCCATGTATCAAAGTGTGATATTATAAACTCATTTTACTCTAGTAATTCATTAATTCATTAAACAATAATTATCAAACATAATAATGATAAAGAACTCTGATCAGGGAGGCAAAACGTGTGTGTGTGTGTGTGTGTGTGTGTGTGTCTCTAACCTGCACTGACTGTCAACGCTTCCACAAACTGTTCTCTCCAGGAATGGGTGCCGATGACCAGGGCCAGGTTAGTCTTCTTTATCAGCTTATCTACTGTGCTCTAGTGGTGACAGGCAAGAGAACATTGTGATGCACAGTGCACATTGGTTATAAGAAGCGCACTTTAACTACCAATTGAAATTATATAAGGAGGGAAAGGCTCTGGTTGTGATGCAGCAAAATTGTCTTATTTCTAAGTCAGTTTAGTTCATTTTTATGCTGTTGCCAGCTAAGTGACTTTATTACTAGGTTTAGCTTTTGTTTTTTCCAAAAAAACTAAGCCTTAGTGACTTAGAATTCCATCTACCCCACCCACAATGCATACAAATATTAAGGAAAAAATATGGCAGGAAAAAAATTGGTGGAAACACATTGGTGGAAAATGTAATCAGTTTCATCAAGAGTCACACATTCAGGATGTGCAAACCATGGCATTGTCTCATTGCATGACCCTCCATTTTATTATTAAAAATAATATTGTTCTGTAATTTTATAAATGTAACCAGTTACTAGAGGCTTTAAAATGTCAAACATGTCCGTGTCGGGCATTACAGTGAACCTGGAGCTGTTAGCTAGACATAGGTATGACAGTGATTCATGTCGGGGCTAATGACATTTTAATGCAGCAGTTAGAAGTTACTAAGAATAACATCAAAGAGGTGCGTTAATTAGCACATACAATGTTTGATCCTCTTTCAATGTGGCATGCCCCGAAGATTAGAGCAGGCTTTGTGTGCTGAAATGCTGGATGCCCAATTAGCGCTCTGAAAACTCTGTGGTTTTTGTTGACAACTGGTCCACATTTTGAGACCAAGTCTGATTTTTTTTGCTTGGGACAGTATCTAACCCTTCTGGGGGGTTGCTGCTCTCATTTCTCGCAGAATAGCACATAGCCGGCTAGCTAGCTGGCAGTTTTGTTCAGATAGCTGTTGCTGACAAACCAGCACCCAGGCCAGACAGCATACAAGCTGGCTAAACCAACCATCTGCTAGCTTCCACTCTGTTTAGACCATGTCCGAACTTATCAAACAACCAGCAAAAACAGGTCTAAAGCTGGGACTGCTTAACATAAGCAGCTGTTATTGTAAATGAAATCACTGAACAGAATTTTGATGCCTTATGTCTTACAGAGTCCTGAATTACACTCGACTATGTGCTAGATGGGGAGGCATAGCAAACATTCACAGAAATGCCCTAGGTCTTAATCAAAAACAGGTTTTACCTTCACTTCTTTTGGAATGATTTTTCTAAACTTAACATAAATCTAAATACAGATTTCTGTAATTATTGTCTTCAGTCCACTGGGCTGTATTATGAGAAATAAGCAAAATGTGGCAGTTCACTGGGAGAGTAAAACGTTTTGGAGATTTTCATATTCACTGCATTTGCTTCAGTTCTAGATACTGTAGGTTTTAATCAAAATGAGAACTACTCACTACTGCAGTCACAGTCTTGATTTAAACCTTTCCCTTGGTGTTAATGTAGATAACAACTTTTCTTCCACAGACAGTAGTAATTTTGGATCGCTACCTCATTGAGTATGAGCTTCATCTTACCCACAATATACATCCCCCTTGCTTTTGTATTAATTATTCAATAAAATTCGCCACAGCTCTTTATTGGCTCTCCGTCTTGTCCAGCAAACTTAGAAAACTGAAAGCTTAGACTTTTCACCTCAGTCCACTCTAGATAATGTCAAGCCTTTAAGATGTAACAGAATTAGACAGAAAAAGGTCGCTCCTTTGTGTAATGAATGAACATGTACCCTTAAGCAAAATTAGAGTAGAACTGGGGATTAATCTTTCCACTTTGCCTGGAACTTTAGTGACTACAGCAGAGCACTTACTGTTGCATGCTTGGCCTATCTATCATCTCTCACTGATTCTAACAAAAATAATCCTAAATTTCAATTCAGTACAATTTCTAAATCTTGAATGTACAGAACCTCAGATACCTGCAACGCATAGTATTGATGATTTCATGGACTTTTAAACAAGAAATTCATACAAAAATGTCTTCCACATCTGCTGCCTGATAGACCTGGTGCATGTACTGATCAAAATATAGCAGCAGGTGAGAGACTTGTCTACTTAAATTCAGTTCAACAGGTAGAACTCACTACAATTATCTCTCATCAAAATCTTCTACCAGCGTACTTAATTTAGTTCCTTAATGCTTACTTAAAAATGTGTTCTCAGTAATAATCCTCTTTGTAGTGGTTACTGACCAAAAGTCTATATTAATCCTCAGTTAAAGAAATCATGCAAGCTCTCAAATTACTTTATAATCTAACATTTTCATCCCTTCAGGTCTATGAGTACCTGTCTTGACCTACGTAATAAAGACACTCTTAAGGCAATAAGCATGCAGTAGTATTTTGTTATTGATGCCAGGTCCAGCACTGAATATGCATATTTTATCATACATACTGCATTTATTCTATTTAAAAATTGATTCTCCTCTAATGACCACTGCATGAGTGCATATGTGGCTATATAAACTATGCCATAAACTTTAGCTGCCTTTGTTTTATCAGAAAAACTCAGCAATCTGCAAGTTACAGTTAAATTAACAGTGGGGGTATGTGGAGCAACTGCTATATTTTTTTGTCCATAAAGTGCAGAATGTGAAAATGTATATGTGTAGATGCTAATGCATGAACAGTAATCTGTTACATTAAAGAACATTTTTTAAATATGTGAATTGTTTGTGTAAAGAGACCTACTCTTAAAAAAACTGCACACCTGCAGTTTAACAACCTGCTTCTAAAAATAACGTACTCTAGAGATACCACAAGAAAACTAATTCAGTGTCAAGACATTGGTGTTGCTTTTGTGACAGTTAATAAATTCATCAGCAATCCTTTCAGATGAAATGTAAAGAGGGTAACTCAAAAAATATAGCCACAGATGGAGGTTAAACAGGTCTCCTTCAATTTAGTCTGATTAACAACTAGCATTATGGTGTTCTTATTCAGAAATTGATATTGATGTGATTTTTATCTGAAATTATTGTCATTTATTTATATTTTTGCTTGAAAAAAAATTTTTTTTGCTTGGTCATACCTTAAACTCATAGGACTCCTCGATGATCACCTCCAACCTGCTGTTCTCACCCAGAATAGGCTTCCCCATCTCAGCTGTCTTTCTCGCCTCCTCTTCCTCAGCACTCAGCTGCCCCTCTGGGTCCTCTGAGTTGAGAGAGAAAGAGAAAAGAGTCAGGTGTGAGTGAGAGGAAACTCATCATCACTATACATGTAAATATATATGTGTATATATATATATATATATATATATATATATATATATATACATCTCACACTGGTGGGACAAAACTGTACTTGCATTTTACCCCTTACAATGTGTGCAAGCTTTATGTAGAAAGGATAATCAGATCAAAACCATTTGGTATAAATATTTTTACATTACTTTAAATTAAAAGGTAAAAGTTACCTATATATTTTTTATGTGGTGTCTATTTATGTATGCTAGACCTGACCCAAATGGCGTTGTATATTTTCAATTGAATTTTTAGATACAATTTTTGTGCTGTAAAAAAGGATGCTGCCAAATACTAAATGGAGAAACCAATACTGCTATAAAAAAAAACACTCCTCTTATAATTCAGGCCCACACAAAAATATACCATATTGGTCAACAACAATTCAACAACCTAAATCTGTTTTTTCACATTAGCAGAACAAGTGAAAAGTCTACACTGAGCTCAAAAATTACACACTATTCCTGCAAGTGAGAATACAATAAAAGGATAATGAGAGACACAGAGAACAAGGGAGACTTCTGAAACAAAAGTGTGAGATTGCATGGAGAGCATGACTTAATCCATGACTGTATTAATTGCATCACCAAGTCCATCTGAACCTACTCTCTTTGAATTCTTTACACTGGTGAATGAACAGTAAGGATAATCATTAGGTTGTGATAATGAATAGCTTGTAATCTTACCTTCATTCAGTAGCAGAGCTATGGGGGTAAGGAAGAGAGAAGTTTTGTTATTATAATAAGCTTTACTTGCATTTATATAAGTATAACATATACAGAGGACCGTCGTTATTGGTTATAGTAGTAAAAAAAAAAATCCTGATGATTATAATTTAATAATTGAGTTTATAAGCACTTAACCACACAATAACAAACCAGCCCTACTGAACATTATGATAATTTTGGGGGGTTGGGAGAAGGTTATTATTTTATAGCTTATAGTATGATAGTACTATATGCGGCTTTTATGCAGATCAGGAGTCGAACGCAGATTTTTTCTGAGAACCTAATGTTACAGCTGGGGTTTTTTGTTTGTGGGACTTTTATTTTGAAATAGGTAGATGTTTGTGTCTTGTGCCACTGTGTTCACTTGTTCTGTGTGTTAGTTAAGTGATTGGGCATTATGATTGGTTCTTGTCTGAGAGCGTTTGGTATTTAAGTTCTTTGAGTTGGAGTTTCACTTGCGGATCAACCCTCACACTACCCTGATATTTCCTGCACGAGACCCTGTCCTTATGTATGTACTATGTGGTGTTTTTCAATTAGGCCCTTGTGCCTTTTTGTTTTGTTGTGATGAGTCTGTGTCTTTATATATTAAACCATCAAAAGAACCTGCAATTGTGACTCACCTCACTCTTCCCGAACATCAGTCCCGACGTGACACCTAACTGATAATTGCTTTTTTCGTGGCAATATGTTTTTTTCATGCATTTTAGTTTTAAATTGAGAAAAATATAAATTAACAGTTATTGGCTGCTGCCTTCCTGTTCCTGCTGCCCTGCGCCTTCTGGCAATGCACCTCAGCACAAGAGAAGGTGTAAGACACTCGAGGAGAAGGTTGAACTACTGGATATGCTCCGGGAAGGAAAAAGTTATGGCGCTGGAGCACGCCATTATGAACCAGGGACGTGCACTGGGCAGGGCTAATGTTGCCCGGGCAACTGCCCGCCTGCCCTATTTGACTCAAACTGCCCCTCTTAGAAATATGTTATTTACATATATATTGTTGCAAGCTTTCGCTGTGCGTAGAGGAAAAGAGAATCATCATCAGGAAAATGCTTTTTAATTTGCCGCGCTGGGCGGAGCTCAGTCACATACAGCAGCAACTTAACAGCTTCACAGCCTTGCACTGGTCCCTGAACGGCCCATTCCCCTGTACTGAGCTGAACGGTGGTAAACGGCGTGCATTAAAAAAAAATGCCACCCCGAAACGCTGCATGTAAGGTAGAGAGAAATGCATATGGCAGTAACATTAATGTTACAGACTCATTCTGAGACAAGTTACTTCACCATCAAGCTATTCAATTCCACTCTATAAACTTATAGGCAAAGCGAGCGGATGCAACTAGTTTCTGAAAGCTCAGCAGGTCTGTTTCCTTTTTAGCTGCGTCGCACCACGGCTCCGAAATCAGCATGGTCAAGAGCGGCTGTCTGAGCTCCTCTTGCTTGCCATAGAAAGAGAAATGGAAATTGACAAGGAAGAGGTCTTCAAGATTTTTTTCTGAAATGGCCCCCAATAGGAGGATTCTCCTATAAAGCTTCAAGTAAATTTGGTGCAAGGTATATTAATAAAGACTTCATAAAGACTTGGTTTTTTCAGTTCTCCATACAGTCTGTGTGATTTTTTTTTTCGGGGGAGGGGGTGCCCTTTTTTCAGGTTAGAGCAATGGCCCCTTAAAATTCCTGTGCACAGTAAATTATTGAACTGTAAAAATGATTGGTGATTACCTGTACATTTTACTGTATTTTTGTTACTAAAAAATTTAATTAAATAATTACTGTATTTACCCTGCTTATACCAAAGAAAACGGAGGGCATACCAAAGAAAACATGCTTGCATTAATTAGTTGTGGGAGACAGCAGTTCAGTGTACACTGTCCAGCGCGTATACGGGTTTACCTTTACATTTTAAGGGTAATGTATTAAGCTGAGTTTAAAATGAAATGAAAGTGTTTCGGATCCAGTCATTTTTTCTTAGAACCGAACTAGTTGGTGAAAACTCAAGCAAATTCGTGGAAACCGCAGATATCCTCCACATTATTTTTGATTTTTTCATGGGAATATATAATTCTTCATGCATTTTAGTGCTAAATTACTAAGAAAAATATAATTTACTAATTTTGTAACATAAATATTAATGTAAATTCAGCTACATTTCCATATGAAGTATAACTGTATAAAAAGGTAGGCTTCACAACACGTACATAATGTCACACACACAGGTCACGTGACATGCAAGAGGAACCGGAAATTAGTATGTAACGTGGTATATAAACCAAGGAACGGAGGTGGCCATTGCTCATCATTGAGTCTTCACCCTTCAACCTCCCAGAGATCATCTTGAGACCGTGAGTACTCACAAACTATACCGTTGTCTGTGTGTGAGTGAGAGCGCTGATTCCGGTGGGAATCTTTACTCTGTTAGAGAGCACTCTCAGATCAAAGCGCATGGACCACCTACTCTCTCATGTTACTCTGCGATTGGGTTTATCCTCCACACTCCATGGTTGAATTATGTTTATCCTCCACACTCCATGGTTGACAGAATGACTGAGCCAGCCATTAACCCAGCGGAGTTTGCCGCATTGTGCGACACTGTGACGCAGCAGGCTGCAATGATTGAGGGGTGCGGGTCGGGGTGTGTTGGCTCTCAGACGGGCTTGTCCAGCGGGTCTCCATGCTCAAGAAGGAGCTGGCTGCTGCTGGCCTGGTGCCACAGACAGCATCTCGTGCTCCCCCTTCCCCTTCTGTACCTGTTCAATCTCCAGAACCACCATTTTCTCTGCCACAGAGAAAATGGTGGGGATGGGAATAACCAAGCTCGATATGATATTTGAGTTTCAGCCAGCCAAAAATACCAGCGATAGAAGCCGAATTGCACTTCTCGTTTCCCTCCTCACTGGACAGGCAGCTGAGTGGGCCATCGCGGTCCTTAGGGCAGATATGGATATAGGTTACTCCCATCCAGATTTCACCTGCCAACACAGGGACACTTTTAAACACCCAGATAGTGAGGCGGAGACCAGGTGCGCTCTTGCCCAAGGCCAGCTCCTCGGACCCAACCTTCGGTGACACTGCCAACCCATCCTCCAGCCTCTACCATCTCAACACCTGTGAAGTCTTCACCAGTCGGTTCTCCACCTCCCTCTGTGGACCACTTGGGAGCCAGAGGGGAACCCATGCAATTAAGGTGTGCTTCTCTGACTCAGGAGGGGTGGGATTTTTGGGCCTACTGCAAGGGGTACTGTGCCTCCCCCAAACACAATTGAGCTGCCTGTCCTCTCCGTCCGGGAAACAGGCAGACCAGGTCAATAGGGGGGCACTTACCTGGTCCCTTGGTAATTTCTTCCACCTTGCCTGATCTTCCCGCGTGACCATCCAGACCCACATCCAACTGGGCCCCCAATGGATCGGAACCACAGTGTTTGTTGATTAGGGCACCACCATTGACGGTTGGCCCTTTCCAACAGCCCCATAACGCATCAAAATATACCCCTTTCCATCACTCTTGGCGAGCACTCTGAACAATTATCCTTTTTGGTCACTAACTTTCACTTTCTTTTACTCCTGGGATTTCCCTGGCTCCTTCAGCATGAGAGCCCAGGAGTCTTCAGCAAGGCCCGACCTGTCAGGAATTATGTCCTTAGGCGAAGGCTGGGACGCTCTCAGGGGAATCCGAGGCCCACGAAAGAACAAGCACCCGTTTCCACTAATGAATACTGCCATGGACGCCCTCTGGTGCTTCAATGTTCACGAAGTTGGACCTACAGAGTGCATATAATCTGGTACGCATCAGGGAGGGTGATAAATGGAAGACAGCCTTCATAACCCCCACTGGTCATTACAAGCCCTTCAGCCTGCGCAATTATCCTGCTGTATTCCAACAGTGTGTTAACAATGTGTTGCACGACATGCTGGGTCGTTGGGCATTCACTTACTTAGATGACATCCTTATCTATCTCAGGACCTTGGAAGAACACATGTGAGGGCAGCTCTACAGAGGTTGCTGGCCCACCAACTTTACTGTAAATTGGAGAAATGCACTTTCCCTCAGCACTCCATCACATTCCCCGGGGTTATTGATGAATCCTAAGGGTGTGGCCATGGAACTTTTAGAAGCTGGACGCTGTGCATAATTGGCCCCTACCCAAGACGCAGCTACAACACTTGAAGAATGTTACGGCAGACACCCTGTCCCAGCAACATGAGGCGGAAGGACCTCAGACGGATCCCGCACCTGTCATACCATCAAGGATGATAGTGTCAATGCTGCAATGGGAGCTGGAGGATTGTGTCCACCAGGCGCATGCCTTGCACCCTCCTCCGGCAGACACCCCACCTGGAGGACTGATTGTGCCAGCTGACCTTCGACCGGAGGTCCTTCAATGGGCCACTCCTCTGGCCATTCTGGGGTTAGGAAGACCCTCACGTTCGTGCAGAGGGCGTTTTGGGGGCCAGCTATGGCCGAAGATATATGTCTAGGCATGCACGGTGTGCGCCAGGGCAAAGACATCTAATTAACCAGCTTCAGAGGATCTGCAGCCTCTCCCAGTATCACGGTGGCCTTGCTCGCACATCATGCTGGATTTTGTCACCGGCCAGCCGAGTCAGAAGGAAAGACCATCATTTTAATCATGGACCGTTTTTTCAAGGCTGTGCATCTGGTGGCGCTAGCCAGACTCCCATCTGCCAAGGACATCACAGAACTGATTTTAGAGCACATAGTCCGTTTGCATGGGTTCCACAAGGACATCGTCTCAGACTAAGGGTTCCAGTTCACAGCCAAGTTCTGGAAGGCCGTCTGCCATCTGATCAGTTCCTTCTGTAGCCTTTCGTCTGGATACCACCGACAGACTAATGGTCAGATGGAGCGGACCAACCAACAACTGGAGCGCTTCCTGAGATGCTTTGTGGTGGATTTGCAGTGCTCCTGGGCCCGCTACCTCTCCCACAACCTCCAGATGTCATCAGCCATGGGGCTCAGTCCATTTGAGGTATGACATGGTTTCCAGCCTCTGATGTTCGACTATCAGGAACCTGAGGTTGATGCACTGGCGCCTTGGGACTCAGGCCCACACAGCCATCCAGCGAGCCAACTGAAAATACACTTCTCAGCACCACTGATGGCACCCACCAGGGCAATTGTTCCATGTAGGTGACAGGGCCGGGCTTTCTACAAAGGACTGCACAAGCTAACCCAACAGATAAACCCTGTCATCTTCCGGCTCTAGCTGCTTGCCACACTCAGGGTCCATCCTGTTTTTCATGCATCACAGTTAAAACCAGTTTTCTTCTCGTCCGAAGAAATCATCACACAAAGAAATCATGACACAAAGTCAGAAGAAATCATCACACAAAGTAGACATGCCAATAAAGCTCACTGAACTGTAAAAAAATGGGGGGGGGGAGAGATGGTAGTTAGCACTAACAGCACTAGAAGTAATGCAGATATATTACACAGTTACTTACTCTCTTTCCTCTGCTTTCAACTTAACTTAATGTGAATTTGAACCAGTAGCTCAAAGTGTGTCCTAAGAAGCAATTAAAAGTGCCCAAGTGAGCAACAGTATCTTTCTATCCCCACTCACACATACCAGAGATTCCTCTCTTCAGCCAGCGAGGTTCTTCAAGGACAATGAAGAAATTCTCATGCTTCTCATACTCTTCATCATCAATTATCCTAACCTGAAAGGTTTGACTGAACATGCACAGACACACACACAGACACACACAGACACACACACACACACACACACACACACACACAAACACACAATGATTCAGGTAATGCCATTAATTGTAGCAAATTCACATATGTACATTGTATAAAACACAAGCATGTATACGCCATTTAAACAAACAAATACTTAAGTGTTCAGGAAGGGTCTGATCTGCTCAAAAGCAATTAAATTCACACACAATAACATTTTGCAAATAATTTACAAAAATAACATGGACACTCCCTTATCTCCAGACACAATCATAGCTACACATGTACACATCCACTGCATCATATAGATCACAAGCATTGTATAACAGTCAAAATATTTGCTCTTAATATGTGTTGTTGCTATACTTATTAACTAATATGTTCCTATTGTATCATTTGCGTTGATCATTTTAGGTGGATGGAAGTGGATATGCTCAAATATTTCTCAGACTTTATCCTGTAAATTGAATCCTGTATGAATAGAACATCAGTGAAACTTGGTTTCATATGGTCCATGTACTTAATGAAAAAGCCTGATAATTTTCACTTTTACATCTGTCCTTTGTGTTGTTTGTGAAATTATCTATATGTAGGTTTAGGAAAAATCACACACATCAAACACCTGACATATCATTGCAATGCAAAACATGTATCTTCAAAGTGGTAACAGTACAAGAAAAGGCACTTCTAGTGTAAGTCAGATAAGTTATTCTAAGTAATCTTTGGACCATTTGTATTGGTCTGTTCATCATGACAGTTTCACACAATGTATATGGCAGCTGCTGTGTTGAAATGATAAATGTATACACATGGTTTCCTTTGGACAGCAAAAATGTTAACGTTTTTTAAATTAAGAAGTAAGTTATTGTAATAAATGTCAGTGTCATTTTACTGTTAGATTACTATATTATGGTTAATGAACATGTAAGCTGTCTGGTTAACTTTTTTTTTTAAAGCTAAACAGCTTTTTTGTGCATCACTTCTCCAACTCATCAAGCTTTCTGGAACATGTACCATTAATCAATCTTTAGTAAAAAGTATTCTATATATTTTTTCATTAGTCTGTAGTAGATGCACAGACATGGAGGTGTATCGATGCACAGAACCCGGAATCAGTTGCAGTTAAAATGTTACTGAGAGATACTCATATAACAAACAGTTCAGGGTCATGGGCCAGCAAACAGGCATAACAAAGAAAAATATTGCAATAGTCACATTCTAAAAACAGATCCAAGTCAGATGAGGGCATGCAGATACATGAAGAAAAAACAAAACAAAAACAGGAATACAAGAGGCAAGGCTAGATAGACGGCGATAGCTCATAAAGTTCCTTCAGAATGTCAGCCCTTAAATAGTACAAAAACAGGAATTATTTCCTGAACTTAGTTCGTGGCTCAAGAGCTCACCTAGCGGTGAGGAGTATGAGCAGTTATGCTGAACATTACAGAGTCCCCCTCCTAAGCGTGACTCCAGGAGCACGGGCCACACTGGAAGTTATACCTCGTGGTTGTGATGCGGGCTTGTCTGGATGGTTTTGATGGAACTCTACAATAAGAGATGGGCCCAAGATGTCTAGAGCTGATACGCAATATTGTTCCTCTAGCCCATACCCCTCCCAATCACTGAAGTACTGGCGTCAATTGTCCCATGTCTGAGAGTTTAGGATGGCCATGATTCTGAAAGCAGGTGACCCATCCACAACCATAGGTGGAGGTGGCTCATCCAGACTAGAACCGTCTTGTGCAGAGGAACATAGAAATGGTTTGACCAAGGATGCACAGAATACAGGATGTACATGATAATGTGGAGGGAGCTGCAGGTGATACCTTATGACATTGATATGATGTGCTACCTTAAAGGATCCGATGTATTTGGGGTTTAATTTCTAGTCTTAATGTCTCTAGCTGACAACCTAACCCTCTGCCTAGGTCGGTGTGTGGAACAATTGCTGATAATGATTAGCACGATGCTTTTAGTTTTTAACTGTTTTCAGGATATTTTCTTTAGTTCTGCACCACACTCTCTTAAATCGTTTGGCCTATTGGTGCGCTGCTATGATGTCCATGGTGGTATCTTCTTCTGGCAGAAAGTATGACTGGTAAAGTAGTACACACTGAAAAAGGGAACAGTTAGTGGTGGAATGATCTAATGAATTGTGAGCTAACTCCAGCCAGAGAAAATATTCTCTCTATAGATGCTGTTCAGTACTACAGTGCTCAAGGTATCCATCCAACTTCTTGGTTCAGTCGTTCAGTTTGGTTATTGATTTGGGGATGTTATCCTGAGGATAGGTTCAGATTATAGCCCAGTTTCTTGCAAAATGTCCTCCAGACACAGAACGTGAATTTTGGGTCTGAAGATTTTTAGAGATGATGGTATTTTTCAGTGGTATAAGACAACAGGCTTTTGAGAACCTGTGATTACAAAGATGACTGTATTACCTGCAGAGTTTGGGAGGTCAATGACAACGTCCATAGAGATATGTGACCATGGTCAAGTGGGTGTTGTAGGTACAATAGTCCATACGGTCATGCTTTTGGGG
>JBBPCX010000001.1:13140530-13151547 GCA_037974365.1 Hydrocynus forskahlii | reverse complement strand
GCTGAGGATTTTTTGTTGCTGAATTTGGTGTGGAGTGCCAATTTGAATTACTTCTGTTTTTGAACTGTTAAGATGAAAGGCTGCTGACAGATCGAGAAGGACGAGGAGTGAGTAGGAGCCACGCTAGTTTCGTGCATTTACCTGTGGGGGCAGTAATTATTCAGTCCAAAGTGTTTACATGTGGGATGTCTTTTTGAATAGTTCAGCAATAAAAATAATTGATCCCTATTCTTTGTTACAACAAAGAGTTGACATTCTTGTTTAAATAAAAATCCTTCTGATAAGGCGTCGTAGACAGAAAAGGAACAAACATCGCCGCCAATGTTGGGTCAAATGGCGGCGATTTTTTTTTGAAGACATGCAAAGATTTAAACATATTCATTTCTCTATATGTATATTATTTTTATCATTATTATTATTAATACCAATACAATATAATAGTAATATTACAGACACATAATATTTATAACAATATATGTAATTTCATATTATAATAAAAAACACATTTAAATCTCTACAGTGCCTGACTAAAGTCTAGTCACTTAACCAAGTTGTAGGAACAACAAATAACTTGACTCATAGTTAATCAGTTGGAATTATAAATGGCTTTTAAGAAAGGCAAAGCCCTCTAGATTATGCTTATCATACCAAAATAAAGTTTTGCATCATTCATTGAGTTGTCTCATTTAATTAGGACAGAAAGGTCAAATTTTGCCTAGACAAGTCTTGTCATACACAAAAATAACGTAGAAATTATACATACACTTTATTTAGAATACACAAACATCCTACAATAACATCAGAACATTAAGTCATGGTCCCTTGGAAAAAAGAATTAATAACGAGAATGAATTCCGTGAGCTTGGAGGACCGCATCCATACGTCTGGGCAATTACTGAAATAACTTGTTGATGAAGTCATCTGGAATGGCAAAGAAAGCAGTCTTGCAGGACTCCCAGAGTTCATCGAGATTCTTTGGTTTCATCTTCCAAGCCTCCTCCTTCATCTTACCCCAGACATGCTTTTGTGACAAGATGTAACCCCAAACCATGATTTTTCCTTCACCAAACCTGTTCCAACAGGTCTCCTGCAGTATTTGCGGCATTTCTGGCTAATAAAGGTACCAGTCATTGACACATAAGGACATAGTAACTTAAAAAGGCATATAACTATTTCTAATCAATCAATTATTACAACAAATGGTTCAATTTAATGCCAAGGGCTTTCACATTAATAACTGGGTGCAAAATGAAAATGAAAAAAGTCAAAAAGTGTCCTGATGTTCACAGCTTGTCCATAACACCTGCATTACTGAGCATGTCTGGGGTAAGATGAAGGAGGAGGCTTGGAAGATGAAACCAAAGAATCTCAAGGAACTCTGGGAGTCCTGCAAGACTGCTTTCTTTGTCATTCCAGGTGACTTCATCAACAAGTTATTTCAGTAATTGCCAAGACATATGGATGCGGTCCTCCAAGCTCACGGAAGTCATACACGTTATTAGTTCTTTTTTCCAAGGCACCATGACTTGTTATTGTAGCGTGTTTGTGTATTCTAAATAAAGTGTATGTATAATTTCTACGTTATTTTTGTATAATTAAATGCTACAACTCAATGAATGATGCAAAACTTTATTTTGGTATTATAAGCATAATCTAGAGGGCTTTGCCTTTCTTATAAGCCATTTCTGATTCCAACTGATTAACTACGAGTCAAGTTATTATTTGTTGCTCCTACAACTTAGTTAAGTGACAAGGCACTGTATATGTATATTATAATAATTACATATTGCCCAGTTTTATAGTGTAAACCCCAAATTTGCACCCAAATATGCTCCAAAAACACTTTAATTTCATTTTAATCTCAGTTTAATACTTTACCCTTAAAAAATATAAAGGAAACCCTATCTGTACTGTACAGTTTACAATGAACTGCTGTCTCCCACAGTTCATGCACGCATGTTTTCTTTGGTATGCACTGTCATTTTCTTTGGTATAAGCAGGCACATATAGTAATAATTTAATTTTAATTAAAATGAAAAACAGGAGAACACTCAGAAAAACTCTGAACAACGACTTTGCGGGGAACACTGTATTCTTAATAGACACTGTAATAAACCTGTAGACCCCGGGATAGACTCCAGGTACCTGCGACCCTAGTAAGGCTTAAGCGACAGACAATGAATGACTTTAGAATCATGGGACATATTCGGTTCTCCAGAACGTCAACCGAACGCCATGTAAACACAGTAGCAGTGTTTTCTTTGCGTTCGTCTGGATTTCAGCAGAAATTGACGCCAAGACGACATTGCATGCATTTTTTTTTTAATGCCAACTGAGCACGCAGCTGACTGAATGCAGGCGCTGAACGCCCGTGTGGACGCTGTGATTTGCTCCAATGATTAGAAAAACAGTCGGTGTTCAGTCCACGCTCACCTGATGCCATGAACGCCCGAAAAAACACCTGATTCAAACGTCCGTGTGAACGAGGCCTTATACCATGCACTTTTTCTGTACACTCATTTCTTTCACTCCTACATAATCACAAAGTCAGGGAGAAGAAAAATGTCACTTAGAGTAAAATTTTATATTTCAAATTATTATTGATCAACAGATGTGATGGATCATTTTTGTTTCTATACCATTTTTTACTGCATTTAGCTGATGCTTTTATCCAAAAAAACTTCCATTCCCTAACTACAGGGGGCAGTCTCCCTGCAGCAATTTGGGGTTAAGGGTCTTGCTCAGGAACCCAGTGGTGGCGTGCTGAAGGTAGGATTCAAACCCATGACCTCTTGGTCCACTAGGCCACCACCACCATCTAGTGAACGTAAGGTGAAAACTGTTGCAAGGTGTGGTCTCCATGGATCAGACTAGTTTGTCCATCACAGCACACGGATGCTTGATTAGATTTGGACAAATTTAGAGGCCAAGTCAAGAACCTTGAATTCTCATGTTCCTCAACCCATTCCAGAACAATTCTGCAGTGTTACAAGATGTATTATCCCGCTAAAAGAGGTAAGTGCCAATACTGAATACCACTGCCTTTAAAGGGTGCGCTTGGTCTATAGGTAGGTAATACATGTCAAAGTAACATCCGTACGAAAGCTAGGACCCAAAGCTTCCCAGCAGCACATTGCCCAGTCAGTCACACTGCCTCAGTCGGCTTGTCTCCTTCCCATTGTGTATACTGGTGCCGCCCCTCTTCCAGGTGAACGATGCACCGGCTATCCACATGATGCAAAACAGCAAACCAGGACACCTTCCATTGCTCCATGGTACAGCTCTGATGCTCACAAACCAGATGTACAGCACTTTCTTTGTAGACATGGGTACTCTGGGGTTACACAGCAATCTGTGATGCACTGTCAGTTTTCTATCAGAGTCAGCATTAACCTTTTCAGTGATTTGTGCTACAGTCGCTCTTCTGTTGGATCGGACCCACATGTAACAATAAGGCTTGGGCATCCCTGACCCCATTGCCTTTTAACTGGTTGACTTCCCTTAGACCACTTTTGGTATTTACTAACTCACTAGCTAGACAATAACCAAATGTTGATCACCTCACTTGTCAGTGGTTTCAGTGTTGTGTCTGACCAATGTAGATGTATACGTGTGGTGACTGGGCTGGTGCAGAGGGCTTGCCTATTGAGTATTTAAGCTATGTAGAGTTCACATAGATTCTAGATATGTAATTCTATGAACCTACTGCATCTTTTTATGCGTTCTTATGCATCGTACCCTGATTTGACCTCTGCCTTCAATTTTTTCCACATCAGCAGCGGTCGCTTTGATCTCCTTTCTGATGACTGGGTCTCTAGTTGCATCCTCCTCCTCATGAGGCACTTTGTCTGGGTGACTCCGTTTCTGTCGAAAGGGGGAAAAAAGTTAATTTTACCATTTCATGAAAACACCTCAAAACTGCATTAAAGAACCTGAATAGGTGCAGATAACAGCAGGAATGAGCAGGAATATGTCCTTGACGCGTTGCTTCCCTGTCCAGGAAACCACATTTTCCTTTTAATGCAGAATGTCCATTTAGAATGTTAGGCTTTGCTGTCTGGAAAGCCTGTCTAGTGCTCTGTCTCTTGTTGAGCATATTTTGGAGGCTCCAACTTAATGAAAGCTGTTGGACCAAGGACATCCTGTGTGTCTAAACGGACAGAGCAGACTTATTTGCTATTTACAGTACAAGAAGAACTACTTTATTATTGACGTTCATACTGTACAGTTTAAAGCAGTTTAAAGTATAATTACATAATTTTTAAACAAATAGTTTGCATTTTTGCTAAAAATGTATTTATTTTAATTTAAATAAATCATTTGGTTTGTAAATATCTCCTTATGTCCCCTGTGCCAAGCCCTGGGACTTGTAATTTACTGCAGAAGAGAGTAGCTATAGAACAATAGACTGAAACATTGGTCTTACCACGTATCTGAATAAATGCTTCCATCCAGTAATATGAGCAGCCATCTCATTCTGCAGCCGCTGGACTTTGCACAGTTTACACTGATAATGGGGAGGTACTGACTTGGAGGGACTGCGATACTCCCAAATATACTGCAAACCTATGTGCAAACACATCCTCATCAGTATTCTGAGCCTCATAAAATTGAGCTACATTTCAGACTAGAGTAAAGGCAATACTTACCAATAACTGGTTCTGTGACCGTTTTCAGTCGTTTACTCAGGGAGGGTATAGTCTGAATGATTCCATTCTTGGTGAACGCTGAAGAGAGACACGCAATTTAGAGACAAAAGGTCTAAATCTCATAAGAGGGTAAATTAGAACCATTTAGGTAAGAGAGAACCCTAAAACTGGGCCAAGAGCTCTCTGTGCCCTCAAGCCCACCAGAGGAAGTAAGCGCACTGTTAATCTCAAAACAGGCATCAATCAGCAAGATGGAAACGCTGTGGTCAAGCAGAGGGCCACATCTTGAATTTGAGTACTGAACAACATGTAAAAACTCAACAGTCGCTGTGCAAAATCATGTCAGAATACAGATGCCAATGAGCCCTGATGGATTCCATTGGTCAAACCAAGGGTTCCAAATCACTCATGGCACAACTGTGTGTTTTTTTTTTCCTTCTTGCCTCTCCTAAAGTTCAAGATGACCATAACTGAAACAGGCTTTTCATGCGGAAGACACTCCTTCTGCTGCCAGAGTTTGTTAAGGCACAGATGGAGTAGACCACAGGGCACTTGAACTCTAGCATAATATGAGAGGCATTTCTTTTTCTTCAAGCTATGCTACTTGCTTTTGATTTGTACCTTTTTTTGGCAATACAGTGCCTCAATCAAATGTGTTTAATTAGCAACATTACATTTTTCCCTTTATTTACAGCCTCCTTTTCCCACTTAAGACACCCAGATGGGATGGAATAGTTTCAATAGTTTGGTGCATTTTGTCCACTGCATCAACATTACAGACTGAATGCTACCCCATATAAAACTAATGGCACATAAAAAGCCAGACTTGCATGGAAACCGCTTCTGCTTCAACTGGCTCCGAACCCTGTCCTTGCACCAAAAATGTTCACAGCTTTTCTCATTATTCACATTCACATTGCAGTGGACTAAACTTCATGATGAAACCCAAAGGCAAGAAGGCACGAGACCCAAAGCTAAATGACCATAACCCAAGTTCAGTCAACTGTCCCTCAAGTGACAGTGAACAAAGGTCAGGTACTGCATTAGAATCTGCTGAGACACTCAGTATGGTCTTCTAGCATGTGTGGGCTGGGACAATGAAGTAACACAGCCCAAACACTCAAAGACACATCAACACTGATACAGGACATTATGTTGAAGTTTCTAATGTTGTTCAGAGTAGATTCCAATAGCAAATATATAGATAACTGCACACAAGATGAATTACTTTATCTCAAAGGTTGGTAAATCTCATCACAGCTACAGTAGCTGTGCGAGTGTGCTACGCTGAAAAGCTCAGAAGCTCTGAAAGACCCCAGTGATGGCATATGGTGATGAACATCACCAAGGCCAGTAAGTGCTGAAGGTCAAAGAACATAACTTGGTTGCTGAGAGCAGGACTTACCTATGTCACCACTGTTGTATTGCTGCTTTTTCTGTCATAGATGACAAGTAAAACCATCGGAAAGAAAGAGATAAAGAGGAGTTAGAAGTAGAATAGCATTTGAGGTGGGGAACAACACCCCACACTCCTATGATGCATCCTCCTCTTTGTTGCTCTCCATCAGCAGAGGAGGGTACAATCCTTGGACAGGAATGTATGTTTGAGCCACCCAAGGGCGTCTTCAAATCAGACACTCTCCCAGCTCGTCACAGAGGTGCACTGGAAGAAAAGTAACGCATCCTTGCCCACAGCAGAGGGGTTGATTCATGCAGACATGAAATTGGTACATGGTAGTCAAAGACTATTTTTCAGATTAAGGCAGAATAAGCTGCGCCATACATGAAGCAGCGGTAGAGTCATGCAGTGCTTAAGCACTGGTTTACAACAAAAAACATACACAAAACAAATAAGATCAACTGAGATACTAGAGAAGTCAGCCACTGTTGGAGTATAATTTATGGCCAAGACAAATAATTTTTTCTAGCTTTATGCTGATGAGTAAGGTATACCATCATTATGCCAAAGAATTTTAGTTTAATTTTCTTGCCCAAACTATGTGGATCCCCTTCTAATTACTGCTACCCATTTCAGCCCCATTCATTGCTTGCACACCCATAAAAATGAAAAATGAAATCTCCATGGACCAACAGTGGCAGCAGGAAAGGTCACATTTGTAGAAATCGCTTGTCCTCATCTGCAACATCAGCACAAGAAGTGTTTGCTGAAGATTTAACATTAGGTTTCCTTGGTGATCCCACAAAGCCAAAGATCAGCCCTGGAGAGACGAGGAAAGCTCCATGGTCTGTAAGTCTACTGGAACATTCTGGGTTAAGAGGCGTCCAGGAGAACACTTCCTTAGTGCCTCCATAGTACCAGCTGTTAGGTGGAGAAACTGGAGCTGTTTTTCATGGCTCAAGCTGCACCCCTTAATGGAGTGAAATCTTAATGCTGCAGTATAGAATGACATTATAGAGAACTGTGTGCTTGTAACAGTGTGGGAACAGTATTGGGAAGGGCTTTCCCAATTGAGCATAACAACTGCCCCATGCACAAGGCAAGTACCTTAAAGAAATGTCTTGCTAGGTGTGGAGGTACTTGATTAGCCTGAACAGAGTCCAGACTTCAGTTCCAACACACACCTTTGGGATAAACTGCAACACAGATTATGAGCCAGGCCTTACTGCTAAACCTCAGCAGCACTCTTGTGGCTGAACGGAAGTAAATCTCCACAGACATCCTCCAAAAATTTGTGAAGAGCCTCTCTTACATTTTAGAAATCTAGCAGAAATGGGGTTGACCAACTCAGTATTACCGGCCATGGTTTTCGGATGAGATGTTCTGCAAGCATATATGGATAAAACGTTTGGACGTCTGCATACTTCTGGCCATTTAGCATGGGCCAGTGTAAAATTACACATTTGAAAAAAGAAGAAACGGTATTTAATCTAAGATTAGAACTCGTATTGAATTCTTTAAATGTCCTCAAGTTCATAAAACCTTTAAGAGGAAGCAAATGAGGCACACTGTTCAGCATGTGTCAACAGCCAATAATGAAAAGTCAGAAAGTGAATTGCACGGTCATATTTTCCATGACATTTTCAAGATTAAAACCCAAACTAAGGGTTGTTAAAGGTAAGATAGTTACACTGATCCCCAGACCTTCGCTGTGATTTTGATAAAATATTGTTGTTTTATTTATGTATTAATGCTTTATGAATAAGATCAGAAAATGTTACGGATGAAATTGCTTATGGAATGACTGCAAAGACACACAGAGACAGAAACAATGTTTTATAATGTTCTTGAGTCTGTGTTCTATATACAGGGGGGTCCTTGAGTTACGCCACAGATCCGCCCCCGAATACGTCAGTGATGTAACCCGAATTTTGGTGTAAGTCGAAACACACCCTAGTCTGAGTCACTTAACGATCCTAATACAGTTCAAATCACAAAAACACAACTAAGCCACAGAAAAAGGAAAAGGAAAACTCCCTCACTCATATGCCACGTTACTGCGTTTTCTTCCACCAACGCACCCAAACTAGTTCACCCACATAGTCTGTGAGTACGAGGCTAATAGTGTAAGCCGAGTAAGAGTGGGGGTGAGCGTCGTAAACTCAAAACATTGTATGTCGGGACTGTTGTGACTCTGGACCCCCTGTACTATATTTTACATTTTTCTTGTCTCTGTGTCTTTGCAGACATTCCATAAACAATTTCCTCCAAAATCAATAAAGTTTTCTTATAAATGTCATACATTAGGGTGTAATACGAGTGCAGTTGTCTCTGAAAATATAAAGTGTTCATTTGTCATACATGAACACCAAAGCCCAAAATCCTTCTCTGCATTTTACCCATTCACCAAATAAAACAGCAGGCAGCCAGGAACAGAGCGCCCAGGGGTACCTCAGTGGTGCCACTAGCAGTCCTGGGATTTGAACCCACGAGCTTCTGATCGCAGGGGCAACTCCCAAACCACCAGAACACCAGCTGCCCTGCCCCAATAAGAAGTAGCCCCCCCTATACATGGCCGCCGGAACCTTTACACTTTTACAAATAATTTGTTTCGGCACCTCCACCTTTTCCACTTCCTCCCCCAAGGAAAATACCACCCCCACCATCAGTGTGTCCATCCCCCCACACACATTATAAATGCTCCCACCGTCCTGATCTGAGATCCGGTTCCATTCTCAGGGACAGAAGGCCCTGGTGAAGGGCCTCACCTTGGCAGCGCCGTTCTTTATTCTCTTCAGGGCGTTTTGTTCCGCTTCCATTCCGTCGGAAATCCTAAAGTAAAACAACAAATAAGATAATAATTAAAATGCAAAATACGGTTAATAAAACAACATTAAGAATCCATTCTCTACTGCGTAAGGATGCGAAAGCTAACATGCTAACACTCCAGCAACAGAACATTTACCCAGAATAATACTCATAATACCTAGCATAATCATATCAGAGAACATAATTAAATTATTTTTCAAGATTATGCGGAAAATATATCGCATTAAATCAAAGAAGCGCTTTGTTGTTGTTAGTCAGTTGCTAACAAACGAACTGTTTCGGTTTTAACGTCCAGCTCGAATTACATTAACCTGACAGACAGAAGACTTCACCCTGCCATTTTCTCTCCTTCAGCAAAAAGCAGAAAAATTACAGACAACAGGCTACATGTTACCTCGGCCTTCTGTGCAAACCAACGAGAAAATCTGACAATTTATCCAAACCAACACAGACCACAACCTCACTCTCCACTAAGCAGGGAGGGCAGGATAACAAAGATAAAGAAAAGGATAATCTGGTGACTCACTTTCAAAATAAAAGTCCAATCACTGTGGCTCAGTGAACAAAAAAAAATCGTCCATTTGTCTATTGCCAACACACCACAGCAGACAGTGTGAACAGTGTTTAATTATTAAATATTAAACACTTCTCTGTATTGAATCCATTCACCAAGAACACAGCGACCGAGGCACAGTGTGTAGGGACGGTACCTTGCTCAAGGGTAGCTCAGTGGTGCCACTAGCAGTCCTGGGATACAAACCCACGGCCTTCTGATCGCAGGGGCACCTCCCTAACCACCAGCCCGCCAGCTGCCCCAAAATACACCAGTTCTATTCATTCATAATAAATAACGTAGATCGTCCTCGACCAGAGCTGGAGGGGTTCCCCGTTCTGAGTCTTGGTTCCTCCTGAGCTTTCTTCCTTCAGCTTTAGGGAGTTTTTCCTCTAATCTGTTAGGCACTGGGTGCTCGGACCCGGACTCTGTAAAACTGCTTTGTGACAACGTTGGTTGTAAATAGAGCTATATAAATAAAATTGAATTGAAAGGAACTGAATTGAGTTGGATGGAACTAAATTGAAATTAACTGAAAATAATTGAATTGAATTTAATTGAATTTACCAGAATTTAACTGAACTGAATGGAACAGAACTGAATGCACTGCTAAGCGATTCGAAAGAAAGAATCGACATAAAACACTCATCCGAGTCAAATCTGGACTCTTATTTTGAAAAAGACGCATGAAAACAATGGCAATAATAATAACAATGCGCAGTCAAGCAAGATAAAGATTTCCGCTGTATTTTATGTATATGTACATTATTTTATGGACATTATTCAATAGTCAGCACTATGCACATGTTCAGTTAGAAAAAAAACAGTACTAGATATTATATACAGGCACAAGCGACTGGTTCTCTAGCTTGCGTCATTGAAGGACCCCAGAAGAACAGTGGATCATAGAGAACACGTTCTGAGAGTGGGTTCCTGAAAAGTGACTGTTTTGGGAGTCCATGTGAGTATTTAGTGTTTACTGGTGTGTTCGCATGGCTGTGGAGAAGGAGGGGAGCACGTGGAACCCGCAAACCTCTGGTTCTAGATCACACATCTGATTCTAGATCGCAGTTCTGCTCAGAGATGGAGTGCTAATCTTGCCCTTAAGGTTCTTGTATATAAAGATCTGATCCCTGAGCTACCTTTTTTCCGTAGTCGCTGTAGTCAAGTAGGTATTGTTGTCTTTTTAACCATATTCACACACAGAACACAGTGAAACGAAGCAACGTTCCTTCAAAACCATAATACAACACGAGAACAGAGCAGAACACCACAGGTTCTGACAAGACAAGTGCAGACAAGACAAAAGAGACTGTCCTGTTGCTGCTGTATTTGCACAATCATATTTATTGCGGTCTACCTCTGTTATGCATTTTTTGCGCACAACTCTGCTGCTAGAATACAGTACCTGTCAAAATACTGGATTCATCCAGACTGTAGTTATTGTGGATTGCACTAAATGTTGTCTTGTCCAGTTGTGTTGTTTTTTTTTTTGTTTGTTTGTTTCTTGCACTCTCTTTTGTAGTCTTGTGGTGTTCTGTTCTGTTCTTGAGTTGCTCCATGGTCCTGGAGGAACCTTGTTTCGTT
>JBBPCX010000001.1:13117973-13137404 GCA_037974365.1 Hydrocynus forskahlii | reverse complement strand
TCTCTTTCTCTCTCTCTCTCTCTCTCTTTCTCTCTCTCTCTTTCTCTCTCTCTCTCTCTCTCTCTCTCTCTCTCTCTGCCCCCCCTCTCAGGTTTCTCCTCTGAAAGTTTGAGAGTGCTCCAGCAGGCAGATGATGAAGGACTGCTGCCCTCCTCAGCTCTCTCACCCCTCAGTGTGTTCACCACCCCTCTTGAGCAGTTCACACACCACTGGGACGTAGTCGAGGTGAGCATCACTGAATCTCGCGCTCTCTTCCTCCTTTGCTTTCCCTCATTTCAATCATTTCCTCTCTCATAATACCCCTGATACTCCACAGTGGTTAGTCAGGGCTGGGATAGTTGTCCCTCCTCAGTTTCAACTCAGCATGGCGATTCAGCCACAGTGTGTGCGTACACATGCATGCACACACACACAAGACTCTCTTTGGTCAGCTGGAGATCCATATGAAGTGCAAGTTTTCAAACAGTTCCTATGTATGGGGGTAATGATTCAAAAAAGGTTGACTCAGTTTTAACATCACAATTCAATTCTTTTTTTCCCCCTTTTTTATATTGTTTTACACTCATTTTGCAAATATATTAACTACTGTATGAATTTAGTTCACTTATTATACTCCCTGTGGTCATTTTATTTAAAATAAGCCAACTTGTTGGTTAGACTGTATAACAAACTGTTCTAAACAATGCTCAAATTAGCTATACAAGTAAATGCCCAGTGATGGACCATCCAGCCCGCAATGCCAATTACATTATGGCTGTTGATATTTATTTGTAATTAAGCAATGTGGCAGTTATTTAAGTAAGTCATCAGTTATCTTTAAGAAGATAGTTACAAAGTACAAACTACATAGTCCTGAAGCACATACTGTAACTGAAGTCCTGATGCACTTACGTAAAGATCATCTGTCCTCAGTGGCAACTCTCACAACTGCCTCCAAACTGCCTCTGGAAGCAAAATCGGCACAAGAATGTTCCATAAGGAGCTTTATGAACTGGGTTTCTGTTTCCAAGTGCATAGACCTAAGGTCACCATCCACAGTGCTTATCTGCAGTAGTGTAAAGTCTACTGATGTTGAAGCAACAGAAAAACACATTCTCTGGGGTTATTAATGCTTCTCTATGTAGTAGTTGGATGGACAAATCTGGAGCCCTACCTACTCAAGTGCTTAGTGCCAGTAATGTTCGGTTTTAATTGTTTTTAATTGTGGCCCTTATGTGCTAATGTTTTTGTTGCTTTCAGATGTGTAATGTTGAAGTTAACAGTAGTGTAAATGAAATTGCCACACTGAGTAAGGGTAAACATATTAACAACAGTCAAAATATAATGTTTACGTTTACAACGTACATCATTGCTCAAGTAGTCCACATCTGCTTTTAACCAAGTTACTGCCAGCTAAGTTACACACTATAACAAACCCAGTCAAAAAGAAAAAAATAAAAGACCAGCACAGTTTTTTTTGTTTTTTGTTAACTTTCTCCTTGGTATACGCTACTGTTTTTTCTGACGCTATATTTCACTAATTGGCCTCAACTAGCCAGTTGCTACAGTGGATACATTAGTTTTTGTAACCTCTACCCTTAATAACAGTGAATTGAAAAAAATTCTCAGTGATGTTTTTAACTGTCAATTAATCATGACATTCCAAGTCAAAATGAAAGAGAAAAGGGCGTTAAAAAAATGTCCTGTCAAAAAATGTCAATCAACTATTATTTCAACAGTTAACAAAGGTCATATTTTTAGCCATGTCCTTAAAAGCTCTCATGCTTGCCGACCTCCCACTTCTGTTAATTACCTGAATATCCGAACACCGGCGTTTGGCAGCCACCTTGCGTTTGTATTCCACACACGGCAGTGTTGTAGTTCCCCCCCCGGAGAGGGCTAGTTTTCTGCAAGGTGGGGGAAGGTTTATCACGGCGCACCGGTATAGGTGGCTCCATATTTCAATAAGGGCTGGTTATCAGAGCGCCGGCGGCTAAAGCGAAATGCTAATGCCAGCCAGCGGACACCATCACTGCCTGACATTTTACACGGAAATTAAAACCCAACAAAACCGTGCCCTCGGGCTAGGGTCTCTGTCTCACCCCCCCTCCCCTCCCTTCTCTCTCCCGGTCTTCCTCTCTTTCTCACACACACACACACACACACACACACACACACACATACATTCACACACAGCTCACTAATTCCTCTGTAGAATTACGCCCAGACTTTCATTTCTGTGTCCGAGTCAATCAGCATGTGTGTGCGGCTGGCATTGGTGTGGATATGGTAATGAGGGGTGACGGGGGGAGTTGATGCCAACAGGTGAGACTGATGGAGAATAATGGGTCTTAATGAGGAAAAGAGTGTGATCCTACACACACACACACACACACACACACACACACACACACACACACACCATCCCACACACACCACTTTCTAGTAGCAAGTGCAGACTTTTTTTTTTTTTTTTCATCTGTTCCTGAGAAATAGCCTCACTGCACCAAAATGTTGGCCAAACTTTTCAGGAAGTAGCACTTTACTGAAGTATTTGTTAGGCTAAATAAAAACTACATAGGCCTTTTACAGCTGGTGGCCTAGTGGTTAAGAAGTTGCCCCTGCAATCAGAAGGTTGTGGGTTTGAATCTCAGGACTGCCAGTGGCACCACTGAGGTTCCCTTGAGTAAGGTACTGTCCCCACACACTGCTCCCCGGGCGCTGTGTTCCTGGCTGCCCACTGCTTCACATGGGGAATGGGTTTAATACAGAGGAAGAATTTCACACTGATCACACTGTGTGGTGTGTTCACGCATGATAAATGGTCACTTCGCTGCACATGCATCAACAGTCAAAACAGAGGAGAAATTGCATAAAAATGGACAAAGCAGCATTGAGTTTTTGTAAATGTTTATGTTAAGTTAGGTGTAAAACACCCTTAGTTTAATAGGGTAAATGAACACTTAAAGAAATCATTGCTTTACACTGTTTTTCACATTTTAAACTCAGTAATTAGGGTCTAATTAAGTTTTAAAATAGCAGGTGTGTGCATGTAGATGCACGTGTGTG
The DNA here is from genome assembly GCA_037974365.1 of Hydrocynus forskahlii. Classification (NCBI taxonomy): domain Eukaryota; kingdom Metazoa; phylum Chordata; class Actinopteri; order Characiformes; family Alestidae; genus Hydrocynus; species Hydrocynus forskahlii. The sequence goes on along the minus strand of JBBPCX010000001.1, from coordinate 13,134,356 downwards.
TGTGTGTGTGTGTGTGTGTGTGTGTGTATAACTGCTGGGGGTCCACTCCTTTATTGCCAATCAGGTGTATCTAATCTAAAGCGTGTGTAATGTGTGTTAACATGGTTAGTTTGATTAATGTGTGATAATAACCTGCTCTGAATGACATTCGGATCTGCCTTCATCTGTTTAATCCAATCCTCCCTAATGCTATTAGCACGATTTGATTTCTCACACACACACACACACACACACACACTTATTTATTGTTTGTGCTCATGAGATATCAGTTGAATGTGCGACGGGCCGTCGCTAATCTGTCCTGTGTCAAGTTCCATTACGACAAAGGCATATCAGTGACCAGTTAACCCCTTAAACCTGTGTCTGTGGACGAGGGGGGTGGGGGGTTTAGGTAGCCTTTTGTTCCTGAAGTCGTTTCTTCAGTTAGGGGTTTCTGTGCCAATTCCTAGATGGACATACATTCAGTACATACTTTCAGTTCTGTTTTTTCTCATGATGTTTTGGGCTACATGGATGCAATGAGGCTGATGAAGCTCCTGAATAATGGACACTTGTCCTTATTGTCCTTATTGAATAGTCATCTAAAGGTAGAACATTTCCATTAGGGTATATACAGCTCTGGAAAAAAATGAGACCACTGCAAAAATGTTCAATTTCTCAGGTTTTATCTTTTATAGTATTGAACTGAACAACTCTGCCTTTGTTTTTAAGAACTGCTGACAATATTTCTCCTAATTTCTGAATAAAAATGTTCTTTAAGGCATAATTTTAAATGAAATGACAAAACATCAAAATAAGAGAAATGATTTAGTGATTACAGAACTCTTAAACAAAACGGCAGTAATGACCTTTGACGCACTTCTAGTAGTGTTTTACCATCCAGCTGGTCTCACTGTGAGAGAAGAGTGTCGATTACAGCTGTGTTTTTATACTTTTCCTCATTAAATAAGATTATAATAAATATGATCCAGGTGATCACTAATCAGTCCCTCATAAAGCAGAATGAGGTGCTTGTGTAGGAATTTAACACACACTGGCATGGAATGGATGTCAGACTCATAGAGATGTGTTCTCTTATTTTGGGGTGATATTTTTGATATTTGTCTAACTAACTGCAGAAACGTCAGTGAAACCTTCAGAGATTTTGGTATCATAAGGCTTGTTGTGGGCGTAAATGGGTTCATCTGTGGAACGTCTCCTCTCTGTCTTTCTACAGGAGGTCTGTCACTGCTTGGAAACTTTGGGCTCACGAGCCCAGTGCTTCGAAATACTCCAGAACGCCATTGCCAAGAACCTAGTGAGTAAACGTGTGAATGACTGGTCGATAATGACATCAAACGATGTCTAAAATGTTCCACATGCTGTCTGTGATGACTCTTGGAGCGACGGTGTCTGTCTGCTCATCTGCAGTGTGGGCTGGTGGTGGTGCCAGACTGTGTGTGCGCCGCAGTGCTGAGGTGTGTTCCGCGCCTGCTGGACCTCAACTTTCTGCCCAGCGACACGCTCCTCCACTTCCTGTCTGACTGCTGCCTGAGCATGCTGAGTCTGCTGCTGCAGCTGGAGCAGAGCGCCCGCAAGAGGTTTGCCACCCACACCCATTTAAAAGTATTGCTTTAAAAATGCTTTAAAAGTATTAATGAACCGGGACCTGCACTTAGTTCGATCTGCTGCGATGGTGCAGCCAGCCATGGCCGAAAGTCCAAAACAGCATAACTGGCCTTGCTCTCTCCAGCAAGTACCATGAATTTCTGGTACTTTCATACATTTTTATAGCTAGTGGAACTATCCACACTGTCAAAGACTGTATAAGCAAGCATGAGATTGCGCAACAGGCAGGTGTATGATGAATTAGGGATGAGGTTTAAATGTGGCTGATTAGTGACTTACATGTTAGATGCTACATGAGCCTCGGGAGCTTCAGTGGACACTATAAAAGCAAACGCTTCTCTTGGCTTACTGAGTACATCTGAGGAGACAATCATGTGCATTTGATTTTGTTTATTATTACTTTTCTGCTTAAAAGTGTTTTCTCTCTCGATATCTTCATAGAACTGCTAATTGCGGAGTTATTCAAAGCATCTGGACTTTTGTAGTGTAATCTTGAAAACATGCTATCACTCATCGGAGGGGCCTCAACACTTAGTTCGGTGGTTTAATAACAGACGTCATTCAGACTGTGCAGAAATGCTCACCCTGAAAATGAGCTAGTGCTGTTTTAGCCAGGCCTATAAGGCCTGCCACGTTTCTTTTCTTCTTCTTTCTTGGTTCGAATGGTTTGTTGTGGTCTGCAGGGATGCGGTGTGGGAGGCCTGTTTCGCGGCCCTGAGTACGGTGCCCCGGCTGCTGCGGCTGGTGCTGCAGTCGCTGCGCGTGTGTGACCTGTGTGAGTCGGAGCTCCCCCTGCTGGCTCAGATCCTCTCGCTGCTCCTCCAGCACACGCAGCTCCGCAATCACATGGCCGCCAACAGCGCTCTGCTGCAGAACATCATACAGGACCTGACGGTAAAATACCTCCTCATGCCAACACGTTGGTTTATAAGTTACTTCTGCGGGTCTTCTGGTGTGCATTCAAACGTAATGTATTGTTGAAAAAAGTAGTGTGCCCTGTGCAAAAGTCATAGGCAAAACACACACACACGTGTATATGTATGTCTGTATATATGTATGTATTTAAACTCAGTAAAGAAAAAAATTGTGTGCTAGAAATTGCAGAATAAATTGCATATGTAAGTTCCATGGGAACTTATTTTCCCTTGCAATCAACAGATTGCAATTTGACCAGAAAAAACATTTTAGAAATTGAATGTCAGTATTGGAAATGTTCATATAGACTGCCACTCTGCACTTCAGACCTGTATCATGATTCTCTCTTGAAATAATTTTTTATTTCCATTACTGAAAAAAAGATTTTATGATAAAAAAAGGCCTGGTGGAGGAAAGTAAATCTGGTAGTAAATTTAGTTTTCAAGTGTATGAAGTAAAAGGGCCAAAACGGTAATAAACATTTCCCTATCAGGACCCCGAGGACCAGGTCAAGAGACTGTTAATCAGTTAAGAAGGATAATCCAGTGACATTCTGATTTAGACTACAAGTCAAAATACAGACGTTTTCCAGAGTGACAAATAATTTAATCCTGACTCAAAATCAGTCCAGATGTGAGGTGTCTACAGATTCCGATGCCCGTTCTGAGCTGTATATTTGTTCGTTTGACTTCCTCAGCGTTTCTCCGGTGGGGAGACTCGTGAGCAGTGGCTGTCGGACCTGCTGTACTGCTACAGTGTGACCGTCTCCACTCACCGAGCCAGCATGGCGGCCAGGGACATCTACTAAGCCTCTCTGGGATGCAGTGTTTTTCCTCTCGCTCTCTTTCTTTCTTTTCTCTTTTACACTTTCTTTTGCAATATGGGAAAAAATAAACACGTTGCGATAATTACTTCAGCACATCGTTCCCGTTTCCTTTATTAGCAGAAAATAATCTATAGTGGTACATGTTGGGATAGTAAGATCAGGTAATACACACGAGACGTGCTAATGACTTACTTAGCAACTGTTTAACCACCAGATCCTCCAACAGTTTACCTTCAGTGATCATCAAAAGTCTCCAGAGTGTAAAATGAGGATGCTTCTGTCTACTGCAGAGATTTTTTTTATGACCATATGAAAACCTCAGAACTCTTTCAAGGTTGATGGATGTTTGGTCCGTCGGAGACGCTGTGAAGGACCAGACGCTCGGCGGTGACCTTATTCAGACCTGCTCAGAAGCATCCAGCTCAAACACGGGCAACAGTTTTTTTCTAATTCATCCTCGGAGGTATCTTTCACTGTGGCACGTAACTGAAGAACTTTATAAAAAATTACCTTAAAGTGCGCCTGTAGATTTTTCATCAGTACGGCAAATAAAACTCAAAGAAATGCTGTGGTTTGATTACTTGTATTTAAGAAACAGAACAGAAGCCCCACAAACTCCAAATGGAGTTCTGAAATGTGTTTGGGAAGAGGACCATGACTGAAGCGCCTTCTCTTTCGAACCTAACTTTCTAAATAAGTCCACTGAAGCTCATCTGTGATGCGGTTTTGCTCCCCACCACTACCACCACTCCACTTTTTCTCTGTTCCTCAATCCTCTCTCAGCTGTCGTTCAGGATCTAACTTTCTAGCTCCTGCAGATGCTGCCCAGAACTCTAACCAAGTTCTCCAAGTTCTCTATCCTTCATACTTTAGAAGTCACGGTGCGGGTATTGAGGTAGCTGCCCGCTTGGTTCTATGTGTTTTAAGCTTTTACATCTTATTAATGGGGCTGAATGACTTAGGGAAAAATGTGTAATTGTGACTTTTCCGTCCAGTGTTCCGATTGAAGTTTGATCATTTTCTCCCTTTTTTTTTTTTTTGACTTTTTTTTCCAGACTGAATATGCTAGACTGCCAGGTAACAAGTTAACCTGTGTTATGTGATTTTTATTTTTAAAATTTCCCCAATTAAAACCTGAGAAAAGTTTGAAAAATGTTGGATATAATAAAAAATCTAATTAGAAAACTTTCCATACAAAAATGAACTGTCCTATTTAGTACTATTAAATAAATGGACTCCTGACAACCATATAGACACTGTTTCTCCAGAACATCTTGTTTTTTGTTTCAATCTTTGAGCTTTTTCGATCAAAGCTTTCCGCCCATTTACTTTCATGAAAGTCTGAGTCAACAGGTTTTCAGTCCTTTTACTGTTTGGTACAGACGCAGCAGAGGTCAGGCTGAAAACTGTACTATACCATATGAAAAAGCAACACTGTAAAAAGCAGTGCCTCTCCGCGGATAATAAAAGGACTATAACAACGAAGCATGTCGAATAAATAAGAGAACAGAATGAAAATGTGAGCAATATGCGCAGATCAATACTAAAGATATAAATTAAACATATGAAAGACTTTGTTCTCTGCGAACCTGCAGCCAAAATGCAGACAAGGCTGTACACAATTTTAAATATTAACTTAAAAAAAAAAAAACTAGCCCAGCACGCACTGTGGGACGAGAACCAGACATGGCGTCCAGTGGAGCTGATTCTGCTCCGCCTGGTTCCACTTGTCTGTACCGTCAGTCTGCGGTGTGTAATGAGTACTCCCATGCAGGTGGTCCAGTTATGTCAGGTGTATGTCACCTCTGTGACAGGTGTATAACCTGACGATGACAGCACAAAAGGTTATCTCATGAACATGAGGTGTTTGCCAGCTTAACTTTTGAGCATGTATGGTCGTCATCAGCAATAGAACGGCGACTGACGCAGAAATCCAGACACATTCCACCCCTCTGATGGTCTGGGAAGAGTAACACTGAAAATGGGATTGCATGAATAGCTCACTTATTCTACTGGCTGCTGGCCAGTGGAGGAAAGGATCCCCTTCTTGTTTCCTTTCCAAGTTTTTTTTTAAGAGTTTTTTTTTCCCGCCTGAGGCTTCTTCACTAGTGTCCTGGACCTGCACTGGGTTAATAACTGGTCTACATTACTGTTACCAAAATCAGTTACTCATGCGTATAAAGAGAAGTTCATCAAAACTGAGCGGTGGAACTGGACGTCTGTTCGGGCACGCTGAGAGAACACACTGAAAAAGAGCATATTTATTTATCATACCATTCTTCTATACCCATCATTACAGATTCCAATAAAAGTCACAGTTGTCAAATTTACACTGCTGCCTTTGGTCCATCGTCTGATTGGCTCTGTTTGTTAAAGGGTTTTAAGTGACATTATGCACCCTTGAGGTCCGTCTTTTAACCTCCAGACCTGGACCGTTTTCCTGACTCAAAGATATATAAAATTGAAAGCCAAATGATAAATAAGCAGTTTTCAGGATCGTTTTCTGGGTTTAGTGTTTGCATGTAGGTCAGTTGCTAGTTTCAGTTTGTGGTGGGGTAAGGTGTGTAATTACGCTGCTCACTTCACTCTGTGTATGTGTTTAGAGTATGTGGGCCGGGCGCTGCCGTGTGTGTGGATAGGCATTGGGCAGGGAGCCCTCAGTCCTTGGTTCTGTTGTGACTGCTCTGGCTGCTGGCACTCTGAGGCCGGAGATGATAGGAGTACTGCTTGGCTTGGCTCAAAGAGTCCAGTAAGTGCACACACTCCACACCGCTCACTGAGGGAGAGACACACAGACAACACACAAGACTTTACGGTTCATTGCTGATTAAAAAGAAAAAAGTAACATCTGCACAGCAAGGGGTCGGTGTTTTAACTAATGCTGGGCAACGATTACATTTTTACTAGCGATTAATTGTATGATTTTCTATTGTTATACGCAAATTCAATGATTAATTCAAAAGTAGTGTACTGTGCACTTTTATTTTAAAAGTACTGCTACATGAACAAAAGTCCAATAACATTTGGTTTAAACAAATACGGAGCTTTTTAACAGCAGTGTTCCCTTTAATACTGTTACACATTAAAAATGTCTCTTGTAAACATTAATGTAATATAAATATATTTTATATACAGATATAAAACCAAAGCTATTTGCCACTGCAGGGCATTCACATTTTATCTAGTTTGTTATAGAAAAACAAGTTCGTTGTGTTCGAGCACGAAAAAGCAACAAACTTTCAAAATAATAGTAATTTAAAAAAACGCATTAATTGTTTATATTAGAATTTGGCTAATTCAAGGGGAAAAGGTCTTCTTTAGCTGTAAATCCAAAGTGCAAACACTGAAGGTTCAAAGGGCTCATATCACTCCCCTACACTGCCAATACCTCTAAATTCATAGTTCTTGTGATGTCATGAAAACCTAAGCATATCCACCTGTTCAGCCTACAGCAGTTCAGGAGTGTTTCAACCTACAGTAAAAACTTTCAAGGTCAAGAGAGGTTGGAAAATGTGTTGGAAAATGTATTTTGACTTTTTGGTAACCCTGCAAAACTACAAAAACAAACAAACAACTATAAAATGTGAGAAAGTGGAGCACTGAAATGAAAATTCTTGGCAAAATCCGAAAGCGTAATTCAGGACGTGAACCCAGAATATTGTAAGTAGGCATATTTCATCCTTGTTTTCTCTTTTCACTTTTTTTTTGTCCTGTTTTTGATCACTTACGGATGAAATTTTTCGGTGGCTGAAATTTTGCCGCATCCCTCATTTTTATTTATGGCTCTGCTGCGATTGCTTCATTGGCCTAAAGAACAATTTTTCACTCTAATCTCTGTTTGCAGCATCTGAAGTAGATAGCCAACTAAAATGGACAACAATGTCCCACTGAACCAAAACACGCTTCTAAGAGAAGTCAAAAGACAGGTGCTGAACCGTGGCCATGCCAAGTGGACAGTATGCTCCTCACGGTAGGTCAGAGATGAGAAAATTCTGAGAAACGTTCATTTAGGCCATATGAACCACTATCACTGCTACAAGGTATTTTCCTCCACTTGTTTAGCATGTCTGCACTCACACTGCTTGCTGGGCTTGAGTGACAGGTCCAGCAGTAGCGGATTCTGACTCTGTGTGTTGAGGGCCGACACAGTTCTGAGAGGACGCCCCCTTTTGGCCTGGGCTCCACCTGTATGGGAGAAAGTCCAGAACTGAGGTTAAAAAAAAACAAAAAAACAAAAACATTTCTTGCCCAAACACACACCTGCATGCTTGTGATACATTAGGAAAACTCATAAGTAGTTCTGATTCAGGCAGCAGGGGTCTGTGTTTGTGTGTGTGTGTGTGTGTGTGTGTGTGTGTGTGTGTCCAATTTGACTGAGTTAGAACTGTGCAAGACTGGAGAGGTGTGTGTGCACAAGGAGACAGCTCGACATTCCATCTGACAGCGTTGAACTTTTCAAAGCAGAGCGACTGTCAGGGAAGAGGGGGAGAAAAAGAGTGTGTGTGTGTGTGTGTGTGTCTGTGTGTGTCTGTGTGTGTGTGTGTGTGTGTGTGTGTGTCTCTCTACCTTGCTCAGCCATCATCACCTGTTCATGTCTGTGAAGGTCAGTTGCGTTAACTGGGTCGAAACTCCACCTTATCTACTGATATGAAAGTGTGTGTGTGTGTGAGAGAGTGTCTGAGATTATAAGATGGAGGAATGCTGTATCAAAATGCAACACCTGGACCATATTTGTTTAGTGTCCTATGATTAGTCATATAAAACATCTAGGTGGTAAAATGGCAGACAACGAAAGGTTAAAATCTATCAAAAGAAATATTTACCAAAAATGCTATAGTTATAACATGGACATTTAAAGAAATGTGTGCAATATATTTTTGCCTTAGTTCTCTTTTTGCTCCTCTCTTTTCACCAATGTCCTCATGCTTAATGGGGTGTGTCCAGCTTATTCAGAGGAATTCAGAGGAACACTTGCTGAGTTATAAGGGCCTTATAACACAACAAGGAACTGAATGGGAACTTAAACATTTTGGTGAAAAACTGAAGAATCAGAATCAGCATACATACATACCATAGATATTTTGCAGCACAGAGCTCTTCTTCCCTGTGGCCTTCAGAGGGAGCAACGGCAGTGCAGAAATGCTCCTCTGGTTACTGAGACCAGTATGCACTGGCTGCTCCCATAAAAACTGAATCAGAATGGCAGTGACCTCTGCAGGCTCGGTCTGTTTAACGCCGGCACACAGGACCTCCCTCAGGCGTCTCCGAATGCAGGACCTGAAAAAACATTTCATGGAAAAAACCTTAACCTCACAAGCACCAAATTAAGTGCAGGTCTTTGGAAAAGCTAAATGGATTAGGGGCTAGTTTCCACACAGACTAAAGGAAGGACTGTTCTGATCACATCCTGCACTGACACTGTCAGCCACCTGAGGAACATCTGCTCTTCTGCTTCTCCTTCCATGTCACATTAAGCATCATGCCCATTGAATATGTGCTTTCAACCACTGACTCAACCACAATTAACTGATGTCTTCACTGCTCCTCATGAAACACTAGCCAGATCTTTGTGACTGAAGCTTCTGCCCAGCCAAGCCCTGTAAACACACTTTGATCTTTTCTCTAGCTATCTAGTATGTTTATATTATATAGAACTTAAAATATTTTACATTTTGAATACTCGCTGGTATCTTTAAATGAGTGTTCCAATAATTCGTTTTAACATCACCCTTAACAGAATTTGTTACTGCAGTTCAAAATCTATCCAGTAGGTGGCAACAATGTATTAATAGTGACTGAAGTTCTGCTGCTCACATGCCTTTTGTTACTATAGAAGCCACGATTGTAGCCCTCCCCTTTAGCTTATATGAGTTATGTAGATTGTAACCAATGAGACAGAGTTACGAATTAGAATTATCCATTTATTTATCTCCGTCCCATTTGTATTTTGTTTTGGTTTTATGTACGCTCTTATTTATTTATTTTATTGGGCTAGTTTGGCTTTTTGTGTTGAGCTTTGCTTAGCATTTTTTTTTATGGCAAGAAAAAATATAATAAAAAGCCATGAACGTTACAATAGTAAAACAGCATATGGTCCAGGAATACAGTACTCAACATTACCACCAATTAAACACGCCATTCTGTTTGTTTTTCTTTGTTTTTTTTTAAGACAGTCTTTTGGTAAAGCCATCAGCAAACACAGCTTAGACCAACAGCATGAACCTCTTAATCATACTGTACTCTGCACATATTCGCACACTTCTACCTGGCTTCAACTCCCTCCAAGGTGCTGATGTGTAGGTGGGCATGGTGCCACAGCACAGTTACAGAGAGCACATGTGGGCAACATATGAGCACAAACATTAAAGTATACTGTCATCTTTGTTCAATCCTCTTTTTAACATGATTTTACTGGATCCTTTGACTACCATCAAACTTTCATTACAGGAATAGTTCCATGAACAATCTAATTTTCCCTGACCTCAACTGCAGTCAGTCTGCCAGTCTGAAGTTCTCTTGTATTGGGGTTAAGAGGCTAACCATCCTCAAGCCAAGTCAACAGAGCTAAGACTAAATTAAGTCCAGAGTCAGTACAAGCAACTCTCAAGTCTAGTCCCAAGTCAATAAAGGCAAGGCTCAAGTCGAGTTCTGAGTCAATGCAGGCAAATCTCAAGTTTAGTCCCAAGTCAATTAAGGCATGTCACAAATCCAGTCCTGAGTCAGTGCAGATAAGTTTCAAGTGTAGTCTGTAATCAATATAGACAGTATAGACACATCTTAATGTTTCTTACACTGTGGATCTCGGGTCTTTTTATGGTGTAAGGCTCAAGTCCAATATTTTTTATTTTGTAGATTCATGACTTGAGTCTACAAACTACATTTTTGGGTAATACACTTTCATTCCTTATGAGCTACATTACTCTCGTAACTCCAAACAAAACAAAGTTCGCACACCAAACACGTCTTGGCCACATCTTGGGCCGTTGGAGAATTCCTATGTGTAGATTAATTTTTTTCCTTTCTTAGTTTACAGATGACAGATCTTTACAGTTAAAGACTGAAATTAAACGTACCTCCTCCATGCAGTCTGTATTATCCAAGCTGCTTGGTTCTTTCTGTGGAGACGACTTCTCCTGTGCTCCTTCTCCTTTTCCACCGCTTTTGCTTTCTCACTCTCTCTTTGTCTCCCTTTCTCTGTTTCGGGCCACGTGCCTTTGTTTCTCTCCCTGTCCGCAGCTCTTTCCCCCTCTCTCTCAGTCACGGTCACCTTCTCCTTCTCTTTCTCAGTCCTTCTCTCTTTCTCTCTCTTGGATCTGGATGGCTTCTCTGTGGACCCTGAGCTGCTGGCTGGCTGGGCAGCTCCAGCGGGATAGCTCCATCTGGATACTGGTTTGGAATGAGTTTCTGAGGAGACAGTCTGAGGGGCTTTGAAACGGGCCGCTGATGAAGCGCTCCCTGAAGTTCTAGGCCTTGGGTGGGATGTGTTTCTGAGTGCCGCAGTGGTCTCTGTGGATCCAGGTGCAGGATGTGACCCCATGAGTGCCTGTCTGGCACTACCTGGCCTGCTGGAACCAGCAGGAGAATGGCGCTCCGGACGGGTTGCACACACCTCAGACTCACACACCTCAGTCACTGTATCTGACCTGTGCTTGACACCCAGAGAGCTGATTGGTGGAGTAACGGTCACTGGGGGGTGAGAGGTGTCCAGTATTTCCCTCCTTTGCTCTGAAAGAAAGTGGTCTTAATACGCAAGAACATGTACCTAATACCTACATACACATCATTAAGTGGACATACTTTATATCTACGATCGCTGTTCATTTTATTAGCTCCACTGACCTAATACATGCACCCTGAAGTTAATGACTACAGACTGTAGTTTTACCTCATTAATCAGAGGTCAGGACCCTCAGAGGACCACCAGTGAGCAGGTAAAATTTGGGTGGTGGATCATTCTGCTCACTGCAGTGACACTGACATAGTAGTGGCGTGTGTGTGTGTGTGTGTGTGTGTGTTGCATAGTGTGGATCACACACACACACACACACACACACACACACACACACACACACACTACTATGTGTGTGTGTGTGTGTGTTGCACAGTGTGGATCACACACAGCAGTACAGTTGGAGTGTTTAAACACTATGTCCACTTACTGCCCACTTTATTAGACACAAGCTATTGGTCCATCATGCAGATGTAAAGTTTTGTCATTCTCCCTCTGTCCTTTATTAATGGTCAGTTTCTGTTCACAGGACACTCTGTGCAGCACACACACACACGCACACGCGCACGCACACACACACAGACATTCCACTAGCATGTGAATATTACTGCTGTGCTAAAAATGATCCACAACCCACATAATGCCAAATAATGCCTGCTCACCGCTGGTCATGTGGCTTTGGTGACCAGTGACATTCAAGCATTTTCAGAATAGACGTTAAATAATATGCTGTTATTTTCTATTTACAGTAATTTGATGACTGTCCCAGAAACAAATATTTACCCGTAAACAGGGACTGTAGCAAGAAGTTACAAACAAATCTGATAATTGAGTGATTCATATAGTAATTCAAGTAACTTGTTTACACATGCTGAATTAATTACTATTTTTTGCGGTTATCAAACTATTGCGTACACTTAGTGAGACACAGAATTAAGCTTTTCAGAGCTGTGCGCACACACAAAACCCATCTTTTCGAATGAGGTCTGTGCTTAAGGCGTGTAATGTAAACATAGCCATCGTCTCATGGGGCCACATGTGGTCTCCTGACAGTCTAGAGATCTGTAGGCCATGAGTGTGGGCAGAGGAGGTTTAGTAAGGAATACTGACAGTTGATTAAGGTTTTCTGCCGTGTTTTTCAGTCATGTTTTAGTGGTATTGGTAAAGGAATAGAAAGTGCTCAGGCTACTGTAAACCAGAGGCGTCAACACAGGGCTGGAGTGGCTGCAGGTTTTTGTTCCAACCAATCAGGAGCAGACCTGATTCCATTTTCCTCCATCTTCAGAAAGATGATCAAGTGAGCTCCTGCTTCTTGGAACGAAAACCTGCAGCGCAATTGGCATTTGTGGATAAGACTTGTGGAAAAGAGGCATTTTGTTTGACAGCTAATACCTTTTTAAAGTACAACTGTGTTCTTTATGCAAATTATATCATTAGTAGTAGTAGTATTTGAAACCAGTAAAATTGGACAAGCATATTGGTAAATATTACATTTACGTGCAACCTGAGGGGTTTATTGAATCTTTGGATTTAAATAAAAGTAGCCAAAAACCATGTATAGGCAACATGTGCAAACCACATACCTTGATGTTTTGGCTTTTTATCTGTCCTGCTCTGGTTGTGATGTGCTTTAGATAGTTTTCTAGGTTTGTGACCTTTAGGGGACACCAGGTCTGTGACCTCGATGTGCTCTGTCTCTGTCAGAGTGGGCCCGCTGCCTCTCACTTGCACCAGAGGCCTCTGTTCTTGCAGTTCTGCTCCCGACAATGAGAGCTGTTGTTCTGCCTCACGCCGGCGCTCCTCCTCCCTCTTTCTGCAAACAAATGAAGCCCTCAAATCAACATCAATGGCCATACGCTCACATAGACACACAGTTATTACTGTACTCGTGAGGACCAAGCACTGACTGCAATGTTCCTATTATTTCTACAGTGTAAACATTTTAATTTAAATAGTACTTGTACTGTATTATAACATTACTTATACTGTAATGTAACAATACTCCTGGATACATGTATTTATTTCTACACCCGTTATTCGAATTCTGCTCTAACAAGCACCTAAAGCCGCCTGAGGACTCTCAAATGTTTGAACACGGATGCATACTGTTGCATGGTTAAGAGAATGGTCTTATTTTTCACAACAGTATAGCACCGAACATTACATTCAGTGGGAACGGGTCATTTACATAGATCAGCCTTAAAGGCACAGTAACACCTTGTTTATTAAGGGACAAAAAAGAATTTGAAAATAACTGTAAAAATGAATTGCTATATTTGGTGAATAAAAACACAAATTCCATAAGCAAGCCCTTTAAGCACTGCACTGCTTTGTACACATTTCTAATTATACATTTCTAACAGTGATATGAGAACATTATTTATTTTAAAATGCAGATAATCAACTGGCAAGAATAATTAAAAACCCTTTCTAGTGATAAAACATTGCTGCTTGTGTGGGTAATGAGGAACGGGACTATTCATTGTGCCTCCTGAGAGTGTCGTCTTCTTGCTTTGCTCTCTTTCTGCATCAGTCAACCACGGATGTTCACCAGTGGCTTTGCTACATCTGTCCCAGGATGTATCTGTATATACTATAACACTCAGTACGTTCAAAATCAGATGATATATAATATATAATACAGAACGAGGTTTTAAACGATGAACAGTGCAAATTTGTTAGAAGAAGTCAGGAGTGTGCATGTGTGTGTGTACAAAGAGGGCATTTTAGAGTGTGTGTATTCATTCATCCTGTAGCCTGACAGATTCTAAATGTCACATGAGGCAGCTGAGCGCTGCCCAATTATTAGGAGAGTCTCTCTCTCTCACTCTCTCTCTCTCTCTCTCTCTCTCTCTCATTCCCTTTCTCTCCCACTATTGGCAGTAGAGAAATTGATGGTGATGCTTGATCATACTGCACATCAGACAGGCAGATTAATGAGCGTGTGTCTAGCAAATATTCACATATTAAACCAGATCCAATATTCATATATACAAACCATTCATCATGTTAAACGGTCTACTCTCTGTTCCCGCATTTAACACATTATTCATTGTGCTAATTGAAATGTAGCTAAAACCTCTGTCATGTCTTCTTAAAGTGAAGGTTCGGCTAAAAATCTAATTATTTCTAAAAATTTCTAAAAAGAAGTACCAACATGGTGGCTACTGTTGCTGGAACATTTGTCCTGTTTTTGTGTACTTTTGTCCTTATTTATAGATATAGTTGTTTTCAAAAGTTTTGATTTGTGAAATGACATAACTGCATGCTGTTTATTTGATAAAATTTACATATTAAGATATTTTGCATACGATTTAACTACAAGCTCTTTGATTAATGAATCTAAATCGCACACATTTTTGCTGTAAAAGTATTTAAAAATGTAAAAGAATTTTGGTGTACGAGTGAATGAATAATAAACATTACAGACTTTCCATGTCTCTTTTATTTAATAACTGTTTCTGCACTGTTCATGTGCAGTAATGGTCACAGCGATCAAAGTATGACCTAATATGCTGAGGAAAAAAATTAAAAATGCTTCAGCAAGAACAATGACAGAACTGAGTCTGTCTGTAAGGTGCAGTTTAAGACAATGTACATACAAGCACGGGGCATTCTGACGAATTATGCTGCCTTGACGAAAAATGCTACCGTAGCACAAATCGACAGCAGAGTCTATTGATTTATGCTGCCCTGCTGCAAAATGCTACCTTGAAGCTTAAACAGTTCATACAGTCAGTTTATAACACTGATAATGATGAGCAATAGGCAAATAATTTGCATAATCCGAGAAAAATATATTTATTTATTTAAATGAGAAGAGTCTAGATAGATAAATAGATCTTTACAGGTGATAGACCCAGTTTATACAGTCAGGTTCTAACACTGAGAAATGCTACCGTGAAGCAGGGTGTTCAGATTCTGCTACTCTGTGGAAAAAAGCTCCTGAATCCCAAGACTGGAACTGCACATGTGCAGGAGAGCACGGTAGCACACGGTAGCATGCTTCAACAGAACACCGGACCGGGTTAAAGTCACGTGGTGCCATTAATTGAGGCTGGCGCGGCTACAACCAGACGCCTTCCCGATCACTCATATTCCATATCTATACCGATCTGTTTACATGCCCTAATCATCAAAATATGGCACCCTGCACTTTATCATGCATATAAATACGATTGCATATGTACTGTATACATTCACAATTTGCTCTTTTCAGATGTACATTTGCCCAACATAGTAATTTCCCTTCTCTTCTACCACACCCATGCACAGTTTTTTGTTTCGGTCTATATTTATTTCTTTATAACACAGAATATTTTTCTTATTTTATTTTTATCTGTTTTGGAAATCTGCACAGCCTTAGGTGTGATCTGGGGTACATTTCACTGGACATTATCCTGGTATAACTGTGTATGTGACAAATAAAGAATCGTGAAATAAAGAATCTTGACCTAATCAGCGTTCATTTTTTAAAACACATTATTTTTTCTGTGATTAAATGATCGATTATTTACGTGTTAATTCAACACCCCAATATAAATATCTAAATAATTTTTCAACATTATAATTTAACAACAATATGCTCATCGAATAAACAGAAATTGCACTGAAATCTGCAGAAAAGTACAATAGTTTAGTTAGAGGATGTGTACTTGTTTTCACTTTAAAAATGAATAATACATGTAATTTAAGTTCTGCATATGACTGTATTTGTGTATTATACAGTGTCAGAAAGCACACTAACATTACTTAACATTAACGTTTCAGCTCCAGGGCAAAACTAATGTAGCAAATAGGGGCAGGGGCTTAATTGTAAGGGATAAATTAGTCGGTTGTGTAAATTCGATTTTTGGCCAAACCATCACTTTAAAGCTGACCAGGTCTGTGGAAGTGTGTGTGTGTCTCACTTGGCCGCATCTTTGCGGAGCTGCTCGTGTCTCATGAGAAGGTTCTTTCGCTCCCTGAAGGCTCGGCGGACCTTGTAGCCCTTGTACAGGGCCTGGATGGTGGAGGCAGCGATGTCCTGGATGGCAGCGATGGACATGGCGCCGTGTTCCAGCAGGAACTGAGTGACTTCCTGATGCTCTCCTAACAAGGCGTAGTCCAAAGGAGTGTACCTACATACGAAAACACACACACGCACACAAGAACCAATCATGCTTGGTCCAATTTTGACATGCCTCACTGACTATCAATACAAAAGGTAGTGTAACCAAGTTTCAGTTAGTTGTTAGAAATGGAAAACAACAAAAATCATCTTTATTGGGCATTTTACTGAAAGAGTAAAACTGCTCCCTACGGG
>JBBPCX010000001.1:13087584-13116873 GCA_037974365.1 Hydrocynus forskahlii | reverse complement strand
ACACACACACAAACACACACACTCATACACACACACAAACACACAAAAAAATAGACACACACACACAACACACACACACACACACACACACACACACACACACACGCACACACATACACGCACACACATACACACACGAGCACACCTGCACACACACACACATGCATGCACACACACACACACACACACACCTTTGTGCAGGCGCTCTGGATTACATTACAAATTCACATGATCTGCAGACAAAAAAGGGGGCACAGCGTGTGTGTGTGTGTGTGTGTGTGTGTGTGTGTGAGGGGCAAATATCCAGGCTGTCTGGCCCTGCCAAGGGACCCCCCACCAGCATCTTAAGGATCAAGCAGCTGAGTCAGGATTTAGAATGAGAGAAAGAGAGCGAGAGGAAAGAGGAGAGAGAGAGGAGAGAGAAAGGAAAGAGAAAGTGAGAGACAGAAAGTGAGAGAGTGAGAGAGAGTGAGAGAGAGAGAGAGAAAAAAAGGGAGAAAGAGAGGAGAGTGAAAGGAGAGAGGAGAGAAAGAGAAAGAGAGGGGCGAGAGAGAAAAGAGAGAGGAGAGAGAGTGAGAGAGGGAGAGAAAGACAGAGAAAGAGAGAGAGAGAGAAAAAATGTGAGAGAGAGAGGAACGAAAGAGAGGAGAGAGGAGAAAGAAAGAGGGGAGAGAAAGAGAGGAGAGAGACAGAAAAGAGTGAGGAGAGAGGAGAAAGAAAGGAGAAAGAGAAAGAGAGGAGATGAGAGAGAGAGAGAGAGAGAGAGAGAGAGAGAGAGAGAGAGAGAGAGAGACAAAGACTAATGAAGACCCATAGGTTATTTGAAGAGGAAAGTGTGTGTGCGTGTGTGCAGGTGTGGACGTGTGTGAGCGTTTTTGTTCACAGAGAGAAACATTGCCCTTGTTAAATGAAAACTAGAGGAAAATGAGGACCAACCAGAGAAAACTGGGATCAACAGAATGGGCCTAATATGTTTTATAAAATATTATTTTTGGTTATTGAGATTAAAGTCATAGACACACACTGTTTTTCCAGCTGTACTTAGACAAACTTATAATATTCAAGTGAAAGATATAATAGCAACAGTTTGGGAAAAAATCAACAAGAAATAAAAAACTGAATCACTGAGATAATCACTGGATAGAGGATTGTGAGAGGATATTTGCCCACTTTTCTTTGACAGGGATTAAGTCTGGGCTCTGACTAGGCCACACAAGGACATTCTACTTTTTGTCCATCAGCAACTGTGTTTATATATATATACATATATATATATACACACACACATATATAAATGCTGGGCAACAATTACAATTTTTATTGCAATTAATCACATTAATCACATACACAAAATTAATTCAATTAATTCAAAAGTAGTGTATTGTGCACTTTTATTTTTAAAGTTCTGCTATATGAACAAAAGTACAATAACATTTGGTTTGCAAACTCTTTAAACAAATAAGGAGCTTTTTCACAGCAGTGTTCCCTTTAACACAGATACACAGCTACAGTTCAAATATTTCTGTAAATCTCAACTTAAACATTAATGTAATCAAATCAAATATAAAACCTAAGTTATTTGCCACTGCAGGACATTCACATTTTATCTAGTTTGTAATAGAAAAACAAGTTCCCCTTAGAGTCCAGAGTGGGGGGGGCAGAACCATTATAGCAGCTGCAAAGGAGGACCAGCTCCATATGAAAGTCTATGTATCTGAATGCAGTGTCATTAAAATATACAAATGCAGTTTTAAAATGGGCTTAGAATAAAAATACAATTTGTTTTGGAGTTTTATTGTAAGCCTTTCTTTTTTGGCTTGAAATTTTGATTTTTGAAGGTTTTGATAGAAAGCTGATATTTGAAATCGGATATTTTCAAATGATATAAAAAAAATAAACACAAAGGTTTTGTTCAACAGTGACAATATAAGTAGAACAAACTCTCTGGCAGGCAACAAACTCCCTTTTGCAGTTTTCTGTGTCTAACCAAGGGAGGGGCAACCCTTTACCCACGCTAAACCACGAGAACTACCATCTGACCAATGAGATTCCACCTCCATCTCAAAGGACCAATCATTAACGATACTTCCCTGGAGCATCTGATCGCCAGGAGATGTAGTCTGAGAGACACGATCACCATGCACCTCATTAGGCAATCCTTCCCATAATGCATCGTGACAAATCAGCCCCTCAGGTAAAAGAGGTGTGGCCACTGCTGGGTAGAGTAATGCAATTAGACCCCTCCAGAGCTGTCAATCAGGGCAAACAGGCTAAACACGGCACAATCAACCCACGGGAGTTACGGTTAATATTGTTTGCTCGCCATTTACTATTTAAATACACTTTAACTAAATATGTAATCATTCTATTCAACGTTTAGAACCCACATGTTCAACCAAATGTCTTGGCTTATTTTTATAACCTATGAGTGACAAATGTTTAAACTGCAATTTCACAATTTTGAGATTTATAATACTGCTGATATTGAGTGTGATGGCTAAGCATTAAACATTTCTCCCCATTTTTAAGTGAATACACATATAGTAGAGTGAGTGATCCTGCAGTAATGTGTGGTTCAGGGTGAGACTCGCTGTGAGGACGCCAGGTGAAACCCGGGGTGACATCCACTAATGATATCCACTGTCTCTGGAAAACATGTGTTTGTGCATGTGGTTGTGTGTCTCTCGTGGGTTTTCCGGAGCACTTCTGGGGCTCTGCAGTGGCACAGAGGCCTTTTTCCTTTATATTACCACTGAGACGAAGTCTCATTCTCATCTCATGCGGTGTTCACCAGCATAACCAGATTTCATGTAATGCGCAATTATACATCAATAATATACTTTAACATTATATTACATTACAATCATCTGGCAGATGCTTTTATCCAAAGTAACAATATAAGGACACATTCAAGTTTCAGGACAGTGTGAGTACTAAGTGCTAAATCTTTGTGTAGGCATAATGCAAGAAGATAATGCATCAGGTGAGGAGGTTTTCTCTAAACAGAAGAGTCTTCAGGAGGTTTTTGAAGATGGAGAGAGATTCTACTGCTCTTGTCGGCTTAGGCAGCTCATTCCACCAGCGGGGAACCATGGAGAGAAGAGTCCGGACTGAGTTTACCTTGTGTGTAGGGATGGCAGAGCCAGATGATGTTCCTTGGAGTAGCGGAGGGAGTGAGTGGGAACATAAGACTGAATAATGGGATTAACGTAGCTGGGTGCAGAGCCAGATGTCACTCTGTAGGCAGGAGTTAGTGACTGGAACTTAATGCGGGCAGCCAGGGGTAGCCAGTGTATGTCAATTATCAGTGGGGTGGCATGCGACCTTTTGGGTTGGTTAAAAACCAGCCGAGCAGCTGCATTATGAACCAGCTGTGAGGGTCTTACCATGCAAGATGGAATATACATGTATTTGTAAGTAAAAAAAAAGACGTGTTCAAAATGGATGAAACATGAGAAGCCAAAAAGCAATCTTAGCTTTAAAGCGAACAAGTCTGAGGCTACCAAATGATTGAAGAAAGAAGAAATGTATTCCTTGAAACATAACAGGCATTACAACAACGATGACTGAATAATAGATGAAAAGACACAGTAACGGTACCTCCAGCACAGGCTTTCTTGGACATTAGGTATATTTTCTGCATCTCGCTGAAGAAGCAGCTTTGTTTAGTTTTGCAGCGAGCGGCACTGCAGGACTCATGCTCTCATGAGGCTTTGCGGTAGGGGGGTAATTTGCATGTGGGGTTTATGTGTGTTTGGGCAAGTATTAGAGGGGAATACGTGTCTTGTAGTTGTTATGTGTGTCAAAATATGTGTGTTATTTGGCGTAAGTTGAGCCCTTCTCGCCGGTCACCCTCCTCCAGAGTGTGAGCTGCTGGAGTAGGCTGAGGGGTGAGTCGAGAACTTTGTGTTGGAAATGGGTGATGTGCTGGACGCACGCCAGTTGGGGGTGCAATACACACTGTGAAACACACTCTGTATTGGAGGCTGTGAAGCCGACAATAAACAAGACTCTGCTTGTAAATCAGCGAGTCTTTGCAGTCTCTCTCTCGCGCTTGCTACAGCATAAATCAAACCTAGATTTTAACTTTTACTGTACCAGGTGTGGAAATCATCACCATGTATTAATACATGGCACTGAAGTGCGCCAGAATGTGAACTGCAATAATATTTTGATTACTTATTTTAAAATTACACATAATGAATAGTACATTGTCATGTATATGCCAGTGTAGCAATAGTGCAAGTGCTATCAGCATTCTGTCTTCGCTCTTATTTTTACTCTCTCAAGAGTAAATGTACATTTTGCTTAACTCTATTCATGAGTCACTATACACATTTTGCAAGTGTGGCTTTGTGACTAAAACTCCTCTCACGGTTCAGTTATAGAAATGCTAATAGCAGCCATGCCAGCAGATACAACAGATACAATGGATAATTTAGCTGGAGTCTAAATGGATTAATGCAGTTACTGTAATAATAATAATAATAATGATAATGATAATGATAATGATAATGCTGATGATGATGATGATTATTATTATTATAAGAATAATAATGCTGTTATTAATAGTACAAGCAGTGATGTGATGCTAAAGTCAACCTAGCTAATGTTAGCCAGATAATGTACATTGGATAATGTCACATTTATCAAATAAAGTTAATTTTACAAAGTGATCATTCTCAAAGTAGCAGTCGATGCCTCTAAATCTTTCTTTTATCTTATATCATATGCATTTAAATAACAAATGGTGGTTCAGTCAAAAATTAAAGAGGAAACTCGAGGAGAACAAGCAAACTCCACACACACAAAACCAGGACCCGGATTCAAACGCCCAACCCTGGAGGTGTGAGGAAACAGCGCTACACACTGTGCCACTGTGAATTCTTTCTTCATAAATTTCTCAGGAAAAATGAACTTTACCATGCTGATTTAGCAAAAATGTTTAATTGACACAATTTCCTGAGAAATTTTTTCCAATGTTTTTCATCATATGAGGTGTATCTGGCAACCGAAGTTTGCCCCCTTCATTTCGACTGTAGGCTAATGTAGCTAACCAGCAATAGAAGCGTATACTCCAGTTAGCTTCGCTCAGCCTGCATATCAAATTCATTGTTAAATATTCTGAAACAGACTGTCCAATGTAGATTCTGGAGCTGTATGACATCCTGTCATCCATAAAATTTGACAAAAGTATATTGCACTGAATAAACAGTATGTAACTCAAACTTGTGTTCCCTTTTAGACAGCTGGGAAGCCTGGTCATTACTGACCTTCTAGGCACCTACAGCCAAGAGAGTCTTTACAAATGACATTAACTTCCAACTTAATCAGGAAACTACAAAAGAATCAACTATTCAGATTTTGATTTACAAAGGGTGGGACTAAGTCATAAGAAATGAATGAGATTCAAATGCACCAGTATTAGCGATGCAGTAACATAATATTAGAAACCCCAAAGCGACACTAGCAAAAATGAGCCTCATTGTAGAAACTGGCCCATTTTCATGAAGGCTTACATCTAGTAATGGTTTGCCACTGCTTTTAGACAACAATGTGCCATACAGTGCAGGACAACAATGAGGAAAATGATGAGAGAATCAAAGAAAGTGAAACGTTTGGTTTTGTGAAGCCTGTTTTCGTTTTATGTTTTAAGAAATCATGTACTGTACAGGTTGAAAATGAGACTGAAATCAGAAACTCACAAGCACAGCAAGTTTCATGCTAGGCAGCCTGCTGCTGTGCTTTTCTGTGTGAGTGAACACAAAAAGCTCAAAGAGAAACAGACATTCTGTGATTCACATAGGGCCGCAAAATACGTTGTGTGGTCATTGTTATTGCAATATTGTGCAATATTGCAATAACAAGGCATATGCAAATAAGTCTCTAACCAGTCGTAATGTGTTTTTATGTGGGCTGTGAGTCGGACTGATGGCCAAGAAAAGTCAGCAAAGTAAGCAATGAACTGGAAAAATGGGGGGTGGGGGAGGGTTATCGTGCTGGAGGGAGGGAGTGGCAGTGGCTTAAAACAAGGGACATTTATTTTTTAAGACAGGATGATAGTTGCCCATTAAATCTTTATTTTTCATTTTCATGAATATTCAATCATGATGTCCCTCCTTTAAGCAATTTCCTCTGGGGGTCTTCATGTTTTCTGATTCTGATTGTGAACATATCACTAATAACGACCTCTGAAACCACTGTAATGTAATCCTTAGCTTCATGCCTCTCTGAATTGTAAGGAAAGTAAAAACCTCACAGCCTCAAAGCCAATCCACTTACATGACAGTTCTGTGCATTATCACACCTGTAAAACCAGTGTGACTGACAGAGCCTCAAATATCGATGATGGAATAGGATCAATGGCGGATCTATAATGAGGGAGGTGCGATAGGAAGCAGGTAGCGCTGCATTGATTTCAACTGTGGCTCCTCCTGTGACTTATACCCTCCCCGTTGGCCGAGAGAAGGGACGGCAGCTTGGATAGGCCACTGGAGGTTTCGGTCAGGGAGGAGGGGGATAATATGGCACAGCCTCATCTACCATCTATAATGAGGCGGCTTAGACAGAGATGTTTCTATTTTTTTCCCTCTGTTCTGCAGAAGTACACACATACATGGATGCATGCGCTATCGCAAACAACCCCCAGGCTGACCCCCTGCCCCCCAACAGCACCTAATGAGGGGCAGATCTGTGATCTAATTAAACGTCAAATTAGAAAGCAAGGGGCCATTTAGCCGCTGGCGGCGGCGCCACACGCGGGAAACAATGTGATTGTAAAACAAACAGAAAATCGATGATCGTGAGAAGAGAGACAGTCAGAGGGCTAATCTAGACGGATATGCAACAGCAAGACCTGAAGACTGCCATAGGACGGTGAGGTTTTGGCACGGTGTGCTTGGCACATTGTTTATGGCCATTCACACACACACACACACACACACACATCATATTATTTTCCAAAGACATGCTCACGTGTTCCTCTGCAGACAGTCAGTAAGTGTGTTATTGCATTATTCTATTAACCCGCTCACACAACCATACAAGAATCATCAGCTCATCAATTATTAACAGCCTGTTTAACCCTGGAGACAGCTAAGCTTCCCACAGAAACACTCACTTAGCCCACACTTCATCCAGTATTAACATCAGGGCCACAGTCAGCATGGAACCCCACACAAAGCAATGCAAGACAATCATTTGTTCTCACTCATACAGGCTGAGGCTTCTACAAGGGTGGCAGTGGTGACCATAGTGGCATCATTGT
Organism: Hydrocynus forskahlii; assembly: GCA_037974365.1. Taxonomy (NCBI): domain Eukaryota; kingdom Metazoa; phylum Chordata; class Actinopteri; order Characiformes; family Alestidae; genus Hydrocynus; species Hydrocynus forskahlii. The sequence continues at coordinate 13,109,606 of JBBPCX010000001.1, read as the reverse complement.
GATACTTTTTTCTACTTTTTAAACTGGATATAGTACCACCAGGACACTGGAACTGTGCTGTTTCCATCGGTTTCCACAGGCAACTGGTGGTTTCCAGTTTTGTGGTAATCGATACCTTCTCAGTTTGGAACAAACAGGACCTAAAGGTACCTGAAGGTTGTCTCCTTGGTCTTCGGGCACTTCGGGTGCAAGATGAAGCAAGTCACAATCATTATGACCAAATGACCATTACTATACCACTTGAAGATCGCGTTCTGGCTTATATCTCAGGTGATACAATTAAGTTAACATCAATGTCAACAGAAGTTAACAGAAATTAACCTTATTAGCATTTAGTCTAGCACTACTCGTGTTTTCACACTCACGGCTGGGCAGAATCCTTTGAAAAAAGTAGAGATGCTTCAATCCTAGACAAAATGTTCAAAACGTATTCATTTAAACAATTGTAGCCAGAATACTGAATATAACTAGGGGCAGGAGTGGAACACTTCTCGATAAATGCTCCACAGGGGACATTGGTCATTTGTGATTTTGTGAGATGTCACAAGCCTCCCGCATGTAGGTGTGTCGAACTGAATGTAGGTTCAACACAAATAACAATGACAAAATCACCCTAATGTGATTATAATGTAGGGAGCTATTAGAAGTGGGTAATATGAGCAAAAATTGATATCACGGTATAATAATAAGTCACGGTGCAGTGGACTGACTTGTTTTTTCAAATGTCTCACAGACATATGTTCCATAAAGAAGTTCCATGAGAAAGGACCCAGCACTATCGTCAGCACTATCCACCGCACCGCCCACAATTACAACACGACACTGTTACATCACCGAAACAAAATTCTTTTTTGAGTTTTAGTTACTGTAATGTATTTGAAATGTAATTTAACATTATGCATCGTGTAACATGAAACACCGAGTGAGGCCAGTACAACTCCAGTGCTAGGCTTGTCACTTGTAAACATACCCGATACTGCAAACACTGTTCCCTTTAAAAGAGCTTAGTAAAACTGATTTATCAGTCTACTCAGGCTACAGCAGGAACTTCAGTTTTCTCAAAACACAAAATCCCTGTTTTCTGAACATGTATTCCAACTACTTGAGCTCCATTCCATTTCAGCCCTGTTCTGAATACAAGCTATGATTCTATACTGCATACAATTGTATACAATTGTAGACATCTGGCAGAAAAGCTCAGTATATTATTTCATGTCAGCATATCTCATGTTAACGATAAGCTTAGAAACCAGAGGTAAAAGAATTCAAACTATATTAATGGATAATGAACAATAACAAATCATGCATAGACTTTCAAAGATTGCAAGCTGCAGGTAGATCAGCAATAAAGCCTTTAAAATGTTTATTTTAAATAGGAGCACCCATCAAACTCTTGTTTTTACTGTAGGAAAGACGGGTAGAAGAATTTAAAAATACTTTATCATCATTGAAACTTCTCATTAGGCATGGAGAAGGCACACTTTAGTCCGCTATTTTCTGAATCAAGTTTAATAAAGTAATTGCGACAGCCCTATTTTCAACAACATGTTCAAGTTTACAGTCATATAGGGCTGTAGTCGGACCGATGAAGCTTGAGTTCTTTCCCTTGTTACACGATGTCCCAAAATAATGAGATACATTACTGATTTAACTATCTGTAAAACTACCTGAAGTGTAACTCTACAGCCCATATGATACTGTCCACTGTTTCAAGTCTGAATCCTTAGGCCACACCTTTTTATTGCTACACTTTAAATGGGTGTGGTTCCTTTGCAGAAAAACAATCCCCTATTCACACTTGATGGAACAATATTTAGCATAAATAGAAGGACTGAGAAATAAGTTTGACTCAGTTGGAAAGAAACTGACATCATGCCATCAGTTACTCTCAGCCCCAGCTGACTGGGTTAGTTCTTACCATGGTGGAGTCCAGAAAAAAGGAAACGCCTCAGCAGATGTTGCCCAGCACCCTCACTGGGCCGAGAATCGCTGCAGGTTCCCCTGGCAGCTCTGTTGCACTGTCCTGTAGGAGACAGAGTGGATCACTCACACACCGAGCACCAACCACCTGCTCCAACCTGGCTTGCCAAAGGCACATGCCAGGCCAGACTGGATGTATTGTGCCTTCACAAATGAGTGGTCACACATTACAGTGATTGTCTTCTTTAAAAGGGGACTTAGGGTCAGAATTATGCTGGAGGTCCTCATAAGCAGTAACCAATTTAATGTTGTCTTCAGTTTGCGTTGAATGCTCTGAACTTGTTAATTCCCTTGGTTTATTGTTAATGTACATTGTTTATGTGCACATTGTTATTTACAAATGGTTTATGTAATGTCATAAACCATTTGTCATATGTGAACACACCACAGCACACAGTATAAAATTATTTCTCTGCATGAAGCCCATTTGCCAAGTGAAGCAGTGGGCAGCCAGGAACACAGTGCCCGGGGTGCGGTGTGTGGGGACGGTACCTTGCTTAAGGGTACCTCAGTGGTGCCAATGGCAGCCATGGGATTTGAACCCACGGTCTTCTGATCACAAGGGCAACTCCCAAAACACTAGACCACCAGCTACCTCGCCTATGTGTAGGAGTAGCAACTAACACTAGTAGGCTTCGTCATCACAGATGTTGTAGTGGCAGCTGGTGGCCTGGTGGTCCCTGCGATCAGAAGGTCGTACGTTCGAATCCCAGGACTGCTACTGGCACCACTCAGGTACCCTTGAGCAAGGTACCGTCCCCACACATTGCGTTCACTGCTTCACTTGGTGAATGGGTTGAATGCAAAGAAAGCATTTCACACTGTGTGCTGTGGTGTGTTCACGTAAGACAAAAGGACACTTTACACATGCTGTTGTGAACTGAATCAATACATAAACTAGGAATATTAACTGACGTGCAAAAAGAGCCACCGACAGCTATATAGAGACCGATTCTGTAAGTCAAACCATATTTGAACCTTAAAATTTTGCCGTGGAGCAGTTCACAACTGAACGCTCATCTTGAAAAGTCTAAAAACTCCCTGGACGGTGATGCAACTTACCTCATTCAAGATGCAATACTGTCCATCGGACGTCCTGCTGCACGGGCCGCATTGTAACGAATCTTAAGCTCCTGTCTTGTTTTTAACAGTTTTTACAAGTTCTAGGAACAAAAAAAACTCTAAAACTAAACTGTCTACTGAAACTTTTCTTCTGGCCCCAAACACATCTGGAGACTCTTGTGTTTCAGAAGAAAACTACAAGTACCGTCCAACCACAACCTCCTGTGTTCCCGAGGGGTGTGTGGAACTTGTAGTTTTAATGTAAGTCCATCAACCGAACACCAGTACCGAATAGACTCCCTTTCCCAGGATCCCGTGCGAGTAGCCGGAGTTCACTCTCGGTGCCGGAGTCGGTTTCCTTGCAGCAGAGGAGAGGAGGAGGTGTCGAGAGACTGGGAACATTCAGAAACACCTGAACCTCAACCAAGTTAATCACTAGACGATGAAATTAACTTCATTTATGCCTGCCCACGAATTCCATTACTTTACCTTACTCCTGGTGAGTAGAAGCACATACTTTATATATTGTAGGGACTTGTGGAAAGTCATGCTAGCGAGCTAGCACCGAGCGCTAGCCTGGTGTTGGTAGGATTTGGAGTTTATTGGGGATTTAATGTGAATTAAACATGCAGATATAGTCTCAGACTGATGGTTGTCAGCTCGTACATCGTCTCTCTGTGTTGTTTCTCACAGTCTTCTGACGGAACCAGAGCTGCAGCAAGCTGTACTCAGCTGTGCTAACCGGCTAACTTAGCCAGAATGAAAACAGATCCAGAAAATGAGCCTTTGAAGAGAGGAGCAAATTAAAGTAGTTCAGTTCTCCAACTCTTTCTGCTAGAAACTCAGCTTAAGTTTCCCCAGGAGGCGTGACATCGTTTGGCTGGCTGCCTGGCTCACTTAGCTCCTGATCTTTAGGGTTTATAGTGATTGAAAGGTTTGTTTGCAGACTATTTGTGTTTCATTTTGTTTCTGGATCTTCCAAAAGACCCGAGGTTTAATGTCACTTCATTAAAGAAGTTGAAGAAGTTGCAGGGAGGAAAGTTTCAGTTTCAAGGAGAAAAGGAATGTTTCAGTTTCAAAATCAGGAGCACACCCAGGGTTGAGCACTCCTGGGCTCATATGAACTGAGATTTCTTGAAATGTTACTCAAGTGGGATATAAAAATAGTAAGCACTGAAAATCTTAAAATCCCAGCCAAAACGAAACCAGTGTGAGAACTGAGTCAGGTAATGTCACCATGGCAGGAACAGCAGCTAGAACTTTTTTCCCGCTTCATTCAGGGAAGACAGTAATTTAAAACGTCAGGGTTTGTTGGATATTTTCGATGTGTTTGCCATAAACCTAGCAGTGTTACCACACTGTAATATTCAGTGGAGCACAAGTTTGTAGGGGATTTATTTTGGGATGCGGTCCGTGCCGCAGCGAAGGCGCTGATTGGTGGAGTTCTCTGTTGTGGCCGAATCTGATTGGCTTGCAACCCGGAACCTGCTTGAAGTGAAATCAGCCTGGGCCTTGCCACCAGGAGAGGAGTCTGAAAGGGTTCCTGTTCTTTTGGATCATTACAGAGAATCTGTACCTTTTATAAACTCATTTTTAAAACATAATGTTAAATATTAAAGTTAACAAGATGGGCAGCTGGTGGCCTAGTGGTTAGAGAGTTGCCCTTGCAATCAGAAGGTCATGGGTTTGAATCCCAGGACTGCTAGTGGCACCACTGAGGTTCCCTTGAGAAAGGTAGCGTCCCCACACACTGCTCCCTGCCCGCTGTGTTTCTGACTGCTTGCTGCTTCACTTAAATGCAGAGAAAATTTTCACATTGTTACCACCGTGCTGTGGTGTGTTCACATATGACAAATGGACACTTTACTTTAAGATCCTTTTCCCCCTTGGAATTTCTGCATATGTACATATTCTGGCATCTTTATCTGAAATATTGGGGCTAAAACATGGGAATTGTATGCTAGTGCTGGTATTCACTTTTTTTATGTGCAGACGTCAATACTATAACATGCAGAATCCACTTCAGTCAGCATTACATTAGAAAATAGCTTTTGTTTCTGTGGGTATGATTCTAATATCATCGTGCAGCCAGATTGTGAACAGTGTAAATTCATACCACTCATGGCTGGTGATCAAAAAAATAGGGTGATGGATGATAAAAGCCCTGTAGAAATTGATCAAGTCTGTGAGCCCAGGCGTTTATCACTGAGCTCTCTGATTGTCAACTGATCAAAAAATCTGGGCAGATGTACATAAGTTAACTTTGTCCCAAGTGCTGTTTTCTGGGAGCCTGCTCTCCAGTCTGATTAGCATGCCTCTTTTGTCAGTCAAATCTCTCACTGATCCAACTTTCTGCCTCTAAACATTTTCACCTCTGCTTCCAAGATGGGTAGTGTTGGTGAATGTGCTCCCATACTCACTTGCTTGTGTAATCACTGACACCTGTGGAACAGCTCTATCTGCAGATAGTCATGATAGTGAAGTGTTTTCCCCCATCTCGTCACTTTTATATCAGCTGCGTAAACAAAATAACAGAAGAGCACGAAGAATGAAGGCATCGCCCTGCAGTTAGTGATTATACAGCATGATCCAAAATACATCATGTAATTACCAGGACTTGTATTCATAAAGTCTCTCGACGTAGGAGTACCGATTGAGGATGGGTTCCTGTCAATGAGGTCATTGTGAATAAGTGAGGAATGTGGCCCTACATCAGCCTTTTTGTCATTGGGAATGTCTGCCCCGGAGGCAGGAGGTCGCAGCAAGCTAAATGGAGTGGTGTTCCCTGGAATGAGAGGACACCACCTGTATCTGGATTCTTTTGTTAAAACTCTCACTGCTGCATATTTCACTGAGATTCTTAATTCCTGCAGGCTTCACTGTAGTATCTGGTCGTCTGGCAACTTCACACACACTAGAATTCTGTCATCGAGTGGCAGGTTATTTAGTGCTACCAAACTTTGGCATTTCATCCCCAGTCTTTTTATGACTGCACTTCTAATTACATTATTATTATTCTCATCATTATTATTACATTTATATTTACCGCATTTAGCAGAGGCTTTAATCCATAGTGACTTCCATTCCCTAACTACAGGGCACAGTCTCCCTGGAGCAACTTGGGGTTAAGGGTCTTGCTCAGGGACCCATTGGTGGTGTGCTGAAGGTAGGATTTGAACCCACGACCTCTTGATCCAGAGGCAAGTATCCTACCCACTAGGCCACCACCAGAAAACGAATATGCAAATATTAATGTACATCAATTGTAGGACTGATGTACAAAAAGTGCAAGTAGATAAACAACAATAAAGAACAAAAAGCAGAAAATAAACAAAATAAACAGTGATTGCTCCTCCCTTAAACGTTAGACAGAAAACTAAAAAGACGATTTAGCTCATTATTTCTTAAAAAAGTTGTAATAAATTAACTGTTGGATCTTCTCATGTCTTTTAATGTGACATATTTATTTTTTTGCACCAAATTGTGGACAGTGGTATTAGTAAGTTTGATTTGTTTCATGTGTGTCAAACCATAGCTGAAATAGTACGTAGTTTAACTCCATAGCTCTTTAGGCAGCAGCATCGTTTTCCAGGTTTAACATTTAAATCAAACAATATATTTATTTTTTTTCTAGATGAGCTATGTGTGAATAAGCTTTAAACATCTGAAGGTATTTTTTTGTGCGAAATGTATAGTCAGTAAGTAGCTGATAAATACTTCTAATGAACAGAACTGATACAGCTGAGAATATTGCAGTTGGTACCAGAATGTGCTGTTTGTAAGAGTAATGTTAGCTCATTCTGACCGATCTGATCACGTTTCAGGAAGGGTTCAGTAGCCGTCTTAAGCTTTACCACGATACGCTTATGCAATGGGGTCGGTTTCAGAAGCCCGTTTGTTGGTCTTCTTGCTGTGTCTTGTTGTTGCCGTCGGCTGTGTTGTGTGGATTGTGGATGAGGCCAGAGATCAGCTCATATGTAGTTGTGTTATGTTTTGGTGGCAGTGGGAGGTTTGAGCGCGCTGTGAGATTAGCTGATGAATTTAAGCAGTGCTGTTCACCGGCTGCCAACGCTATGGCTGGGCCGGCCATATGGCTCACAGAATGTGTTTGTGTTAGAATCTGTTTGGGTTTTTTTTCTCCTGATGGTTTAGATCCTCTTTGGTAGTCCTTTTTATTACAGGGTCAGCAGGCCCACTCTCAGCTTAGGAACACACCGAGACTCTTGGCTTTGTTTCACACAGATAGAAGATGTTGAATGATAATGAACATCTTAGAGTGGAAAAGGATTCTTTAAGGTGATAGTTTGGCAGATTATCAGCTTTGCACACTTTTCCTCTGACTTCACATAAAGTTGATTGGTGAGTATGTGATTGTATCTTCTTCGTTTTGGAAGCTATGAGGCTACTCAGTGGCTTAACTACATGACTCTAACCATAAGAAATTTACTGACACTATACGGTATACTCACTCTTCATGAAGGTACTTTTGTAGCTTTTCATGTGTGAGAGCCCTGTCGGTCCAGATCTAAAACTAAAGGAGATACCTTTGGACAAATTGTGAGAATTGGATTTGTTGCAAAACTGTTGCTTGTACCCACTGGCTTAGTATCATGGTAAGATATTACAGTTAAAAGTGTAGGTGTGTAGAAGTTCAGCCACTGCGCATCTGTTTTGTGAATGTATAAGACCAGTCCTTAAGCAAATTTACACTAGCCTTTAAGCAAATTGTCTCATTGCCAGCATTTGAATCAAACCAAATATTTAGTTTAATAGGGAGCCCAACTGACACCTAGTTTAGAGTTGAACACTGTATCAGAAAAGAAACCTCAAATCTTAAAACAATCCCTTGGAGTCAGTTCCATACTGATGCATTACAAATGAATAAAGGGACGCTCCAGACAAAATGAAAACATTAACCATCGCTACATCTGTTGTGAGCATGCCTACTCACCATCCATTGCAATGCTGCAGTAGTCCCTGGAGTGTGATTTTTCAAGTTAAGGGTTAGGAAACCCACCTTTTGAAGTATCTTGAAGGTGGGAGGAACTTTTGAAAGACAGTTTCAGGTGGACTTTTGGGGTTAGGCTTTTGTATTGTGATTGTGTCAGCAATTACACTGTTGTTCTTAAGTTTTATTTTTATTATTATTCTTTTTATATCTGAATGTGGCGCCTCGTCACCTCCTACAGGTTTTGAAATATTGAAATGGTTCCAAAGGTCTGTTAATATCTGTAGTTGCATATTACTTTGATCGGTTTATCAGAATTGATCATTTAATATTTTTTTTTTTTTTTGTGGTCGAGTCCCCTTTGTAATATACAGGGAGAGAGAGAATGGTTGAGTCTGCTTTAAAATGTGTGTCGGAGAGAGAGTGTGTGAGACGTCATGGATAAGGGGGCTGGACATGGACAACAAGCATTTATTTATATTTTTAAAAAGATGTCACTGTTTGGTGTGGTTTAATTAAAAAGAGTCAGCCCATGAATGCTGCTACATGTTCAGCCATTCTTAACCATTAATGCCTTGGTAAGAGTTGATGCGTTCACTCAAACGTTTTTGGCCCGTAACACCAGTGTTTGTGCCTCCAAACACTAGCTTTATAGCAATCATGCAGTTACAATTCACATTTTCTCACGAAAATGCATCCAGTTTTTAAGCTGCCGAATGGAGACAGAAGCCAGAGAGGTAACACTACCATCAGGAAGCTGAATATCTTATTGTGGTTGTAAGGTGGTGGTAATTCTCTTATCATCATCTTTACAGTGAAGGGTGGACAGAACTGACTCAACCAACCTAACACTAAAGATGGTTATGTAGATCCCTTACCTCAGTTTTATTTCTTTTCTCTAGCTAAAAGGTTAAAAATGTATCTCTGACATCCATTTTTCTTTATGATTTTGTTTAACAGAGTTATGATTGTATGTATATGCCGACAGATCAGTGGCCAGGCTAGCAGTCTGACAACATAGGGATGGTCCCAGTAGATGTATGAACTATTTGCATAATGCCTGCTTTGTATTGGAGTGAGAGATCATTGATGAACGAAATCCAGAAAATTTAGAATATAAAATTGTAAACTACGTCAAACTGATGAGCTGCAAAATACAGCACAACAAACATGGTAAACCCTAGAATGAGGTCTGAAGTAACAACATTACTTTATGTAGGGGTGTAATGGTTCTGAAACCAAACCATGATATGAACATCCATAGTATCAGATCATGGTCTTCCTCGCCCAGGCCACACCACACACGCACTCCAACCCACTACAATGGCTAAAATTAATAAGTTATTTTATGCTACAACCCAAATAGGGCAAAATTTATTTTTGGTAAATGTTACACATTACACCAACCTCCAACCACATGTGTCATCTTGGTCCAATCAAGCAATAGCTGATCGCACCTGCAGTACAGTTACACTAGTTGGATGGAACTCAAGATGGATTACGCGTTACGGTCACCGTGCACTACGTTACTGAGAACTGGTTATTTGCAAACCCCTTTCTCTACACACACCTTGTGTATGAAAGTCACACAAGTGACCATTTATCAGAAATACCACATTAAATTATAGCAGAATGTAGATTTGACAGACCAAACATCGCCATACCCGTGACGACGGACAATGGCAAGAACGTTGTTAATGTGGCCACATTCATCTGCCATGTTCTTTAGTGGATGTATTGTTCCAAATTCTAATAAAACCGAGGTATGAAGCGAACCGTGGATTTGGAGAACCGTTTATGTACGTTTTCAGGTACTTAGAGTTCATAAGTGCAATTCTATAGTATACTTATATAGGCCTGTATATAGTAATATGTTTGCCATGTGTAAAGAGGACAAGAACAAACTTAGTTTACAGATGCCTGGGACATTTCAAGAATCCCACCCCTGCACAATAGCCTCTGTTCAGAGGAACTGGGTTCACTTTGCTCACCAGGATCCTAAGTTTCTCCTGCAACTTGGCAAGCTGACACTCTCAATTAGACCGGTCGCTTTTGAGCGAACAAATCATTTTTGGAAACGGGTTTGGGTGGAAGAGTAAAGGGTTTCCCAAAATGTTCTGCTCCACTGTAATTGGCTGGATTTGTACATTTAGGTCTAAATAAGCCTCTGTGTACCACAACTGTAATGGTTTCTTTATGTGAAATGCAAGGAAGTAAAGGACGGATCACCTGAAATCATTAACAGGTCAAGTGAGATTTTCAGACTGTCCATAAAGGAAATAGTCAAATGAAAAACCTACTCAGCTAGCATTCTTGTTCACGAAAAGGCTGCATTTAAGCCTGATCCCATTTGGTATAAGTGGTAAAATATTGATGGGCTATTACGCTACAAAATGTTTGCGTTTAAATGTTTTTGTTTTTGTTTTTTTAAATTTACATTACTCACATTTCTCTGTAATGCTAAAGTAGCTATATCTATCTTGAATTTTGGAATATTTGGAAATTGATGTCAGCATCGACAGATACATGAAGAATACCAGATATTGGCTTTTGTCCAATATTTGTGCATCCCTTAGGTTAATGGAGAGGGGCAGGACAGAACTATCAAACTGGTTAAACAAATCCGGCTTAAAAAGGGCCCCTGTTTGTTGAAAATTGGTTGGTTGCTTGTTTTTGTTGTTACAATTGCGCTGTGGTCTTATTCAAGACTGACTGATTAAACACAGAAGCTGGATGTTTTTCTCTTTTTTTTGATAGTCATCATCTACAGCAAGGAAATCAGCTCAGTGATCATGTCAGGGTCTTTGCGAAATATTGTTCATTAGACCACTGATGGGTGACTGACCTGACTGCCAATCCAAAGAGATGTCAATTGTGAAGTTAGCCTGATTTTTCAATTAACTCTTATGTGCCTGTCGTGGTATGCAATGTGGCAATATGTTATCTTTGTCATGGTGCATTTTCTTATCATGATATACTACATGCAAACAACCACGAATAGGCTGAGGCTATGAGATGACTGAATGTACCTTACATTCACCAGTAATTTGCATAATAAGACATTAAATCCACATTTGCATTGGTGTAACTGCATCTACTAACACAAAGACACACTGTGAACCACCCCAGTGATTGAAAAGATGATAAGGCGTTAAATAAGGAAACACCTCTGTATAACATACTCTTCTCTATTCTAGGCATAAAAAAGGTCATTAAAGGTCTTATTTCAGGTATTGGAATTTCCTATCTGAGCCTATTTCGGTGGCTCTTGTACTGATTATTGACTGCATCTTTTATGTGTATGTGTGTTCATGTATGTGTGTGTATAGATATGTATAGATTTCAGAGTCAAACAAGGATAGTCAGCTACTTATATTAGCCATTCTGATATTCAGAGTTGTCATAAATATTTCACAAAAGTAACATGTAAATGCATAAAAAATATATAATCAGGTGCTGTGCCCAAGTCCGTCCTAAGAAGGAGGTAATTTTCTGTGTTTGTTCTGTGCTTGGCAGATAACCGGACTGTACACTCCAGTGCGGGGAGAGATTACCAGTCTGGATGCAGGGAACATCGATGACATACTCAGTAAGCGTTCAGGGGTGTGAAGCGATGGCCTCACTTAAGACATCATTACGATTCCTCATGAGGAACTGTTTGCTCCAGGGAACGCTGATCGTATCTGCAGAGAGCCGGTGTTGCTGCAGGTTTTCATTCCAGCCATGCAGGGTCTCACTTTATATTACTTAAATGTTTAAAGACAGAGATCATCTAATTAAACAGCTGGAAATAGGCATGCTTCTGAGTTATTGGAATGAAAACCTGAAGTCACACCACACTTGTCCTTTGTGGCATTTGATTTGCACACTAGTGAAATGTAGACAGTAGAAGCAAAATACATTTTTAAAATAAAGAGTTTTGCGTTTGAAAAGAGGTCTGTTTATTTGAGTGTATCATATTTTTGTATATAATCAGCTCTTTCTTGTTTTTCACAGATAATGCAGGGGTGGCTTTAGTCAACTTCTATGCAGACTGGTGAGTACGCCCCAGTTTGTGTCTGTTCTTTTCTTTAACTGTACTTACTGTATCATTAATAATAATAAAGCTAATATTTTTTTTACAATAAATTTTATTTATTAGTTCATTTGGGGTTTAAAGCAATTGTTTGGCCAAGAAACTTGAGACCAAAAAAATTTAGACAGAAGTCTTGCTTTTCATGCGGTTTGCGGTGTTTAGGGTCCTGCATGTGTGTTTCTCTTTTGACCTAAAACTTTGATGGCCCTAAGTAAGTAAGTGTGTGTGTGTGTGTGTGTGTGTGTGTAGGTGTCGCTTCAGTCAGATGCTGCACCCAATCTTTGAAGAAGCCTCTAATGTGGTGAGGGAGGAGTTTCCAGACGCATCACAGGTTGTGTTTGCCCGGGTGGACTGTGACCAACACAGTGAGTGTACACACAAACACACCCAGACAGACACATACACACATCAGCTTAGCCTTTCTGATAAATTAAACAGAATTATTGATGACCCGTAAAGTGTTTGATGGTTTAATGACAAAACTGCGTCTTCTGTGAAGTAAAGGCGGCTCAAAGATGCCCTGCTGTGTGTGTGCGTGTGCGTGCGTGCATGTGTTTGTGTGTGCGCGCATGTATGTGTGAGCTACATTCCACCCGATGAGCTTTGCAGCATTTAACCCCCAGTATGGGGTTTGCTTTCATCTTTTCTCCTCCCTTTTTCTCTCTTCACGCCCCCATTTCTCATTTTCTCTTTTCTTTCTCTTTCGCCCTCTGCCTCAGAGTGCCAGGAGAAGTCCCGCCCTTCCTCTGTCTTAAATACGACCACCTGAACCGAGATAAACAGGTTCCTGTTGAACCTTGTTTAGTCGGACAAAGCATCCATGGGCAATTGTTTTTGTAAAGACCCTTTTAAAGGCCTCTTTTTACAGTTTAGGCAGTTTGCATCATAGGTTGCTACTCTCTATTTGTCATAAATATTCTGTATTTGTCGCAAGTCAGTTCAAGTGATATAGGTGGTGAGGCCACATTTTTCCATTGTGTGAAATCTCTTTCCAAGCCACTGTGAAGCCCCACAGGCAGAAAACTACACGCTCAGTAACCCCATAACCACGTGAACATTTCACTTAAAGTAAAAATTCCAAATGCATGATTTTTAAGTAGTAGATTTAGCTCAGCCTCATGCATTTTCTCTCTCTCACGCTCTTTGAGATGTTCACATTATTCAGAATAGCCCCGGGTTTTGAAGAGCGGGTAAATGCTGAGCATTGCTGTGAGTAACCTCAGCAGCGAGAGAGACTTTAGCACAGCAAGGCTAACAGTTGATCAGAGATCAGAGGAGGGCGGATCCTGTTCTCTATTTGGTACAATCAGCAATTCCGCAAAAATATTAATAATAAAAACTGTGTATAATTTCCCAACCTTGTAAATATCTGGTCTGAAGTTTTGCACTCCAGATACAAGGCTAATTTTAACACCCATGCTCAAATCATTATGCATTTGCCTCAGACTAGAGCTGGGCAGTATGAGGAATGATCTCATCATTACTGTGACAAATTACGTCACAGTGTGCTACTCTGGACACGTCAGTGCTTACAGAATACAGACCTACTGCATTCAAAGAGAGAGTGATTTGTGAATTCCATGCAGTGTGTAAAATGTTGACTAAAAATCATTTGTATTCATTGTTGTAGCTCAAACAGAAAAATAAACAGTAGTCCCACATTAAAGAAAATACATTAAAATCTAGGAGCATTATATTTTTGCCATGTCACCCCCCCTTTACCATATCAACTTGTAAAACTGCGTTAAATAGAAATGCTTGGTGGTCTTTGACACTATAGGACATACAAACAATACTCTGCCCAGACCGTAACCAATACAATGTCAGTAGGGACGAGACAAAACGAATATTAAGTATGATTGTGTATTCATTCTTGGAGAGGGGAGTGGGACTTTCCTTACGGATTCAGTCAGTTCTGGTTTAGACACTGTCTCCTGCGTGTGGCCACATTACATTAATGTTCTATTATGATTTTTGATGTATCAGCATTGTGTATAGTGTTCAAGTATAAATCAAGAGCCCATTCCAACATATTCATGTCATACATCCCCCCACACTCTTCCAGCTCTCAGCTTTCACTAGTAAATTGAGCCAGAACAGAATTTAAAAAAATGTTGAGTGTGTCGAACCATGAGCCCTGAAACGTCTATCTGTAATGTTACATCCCTCATAATCCGGTTAGATGTAGTCCTAGTTCTACATTTTTATGTTTCAGTGCTTTTCATTTCAAAATAAAACATTTAACAGCATAAAGCAAAAAAAGATCATTCCTACAAGGGTAACTCCTATTATATTCTAGTTATAATAGGTTCACTTTCATTATAAAACTATGAAAGCAAATGAATTTGATTCCCTAAAAGCTCTTTGCTGTGATGGGATTCCCTCCAGGTTGATTGGGCCCAGTAGTGTTTAGTTCTCTACAAAAGCTGTACAGGAAAGTTGTGTGACAGCAGTTTTTCTGTCTCCCTTCTAGCTGATATAGCGCAGCGGTACAGGATCAGTAAATACCCCACCCTGAAGCTCTTCAGGAATGGGATGATGATGAAGAGGGAGTACAGAGGTCAGAGGTCAGTGACTGCCATCGCAGACTTTATCCGGCAGCAGAAGGTGGACCCTATCCAAGAGATCCAGAGCTTGGAGGAGGTCAACAAAGTGGATGTGAGTACTCTGCCACACAAAAGTGCAAATATCTTCTTTTTATTCCTTGCAGTTTGCCCATCAGTTGATGGAAATGTAGCAACATGGATTGAAACGTCACTTCCTGGATGTCCACATTAGTGGCACAGCGCTCAAGCTCTTCAAGATGTTTTGCCCCAGAGTTATTGTCATAAGTTATCATTGTTATATTATCGTCGTCATTATTGGTTTACACGATGATTGTGATTAATGTAGAAAAGGCATTTGTAAAAGTTACAAACGTTGCATATTGGTATTGGAGAAGAAAAGTCGTGCGTTTTTTTTTAAAGTCATGCGTTTTTTACTGCATAAATATAAAACCACCTTGATTGTCTGCTTACATCTCCCTCTTTTCTCTCATTCCTTTTCTCATCACGGTCATTTCAGAGGTCTAAACGAACCATCATAGGCTACTTTGACCAGAAGGATTCCGACAACTACCATACTTATGAAAAAGTGGCCAACATCCTACGAGATGACTGTGTCTTCATGGCTGCATTTGGGTAAAAGCCATACATTGTTTTCTTAGTCAGTAACATATAGACTACTCCCTAGGGACAATTGCCTACATTGTAGACCTCTAAAAGTAAATGGTTAGTATTTAGGTGGTTCGTAGATTGCAATATAATATTAATTGGTTATAGGGCAAGTGTGTATTTGCGTATGCTTCTGTGCAGAAAGGCGCTTGAGTGAACAATAGTATTTCATAAAACAACTGATAATTGATTTAATTGAACAATCCTGAAGGACCAAGACATGATGAAGTGTATGTATTCTCTTTTCTTTCTTTCTCTTCCAGTGAGGTGTCAAAGCCAGAGCGGTTCAGTGGTGATAACGTTATCTATAAGCCAATAGGAGAGAGCATTCCTGACATGGTCTACCTGGGTTCACTCACAAACTTCGACCTCATCTATGCCTGGGCACAGGACAAGTGTGTGCCACTTGTCCGAGAGATCACCTTTGAGAATGGAGAGGTACAACCACCACCTTTACACACTCTCTTCTCTCTCTTCTCTCCTTCTCATTCTTCACTTGTTGTTTTTTTTTTTTTCTTCCCGTTTTTCATTTTACCTTTTTCATATGTGTTGGCTGTCCAGCTGTACAGTGCTTTACTCATTAGCATCAGAAAAGCCCCTTTGACTTTAGTGTACTTTTCCCACACTCTGTGCTGGGAGTATGTGTATATACACACCAATGGCTGCTGTGTTGTAGGGATGTAAATCTATGACCCCGACAGTCTGAACTGGGGTTTAGATCATTAGTTGTTTGGATTTTTTAAATTTGAAAACAGTCCAGTAATTCAGCTTCAGTCCTTATGTTCCAAAATGAATGCAAAGGACTATATTTATTCATTACACTCCTGGTCTGTGACTATATTAACATACAGTACTTATAGGGAGGCATGCTAGCATACAGATCAACATTAGAATGAAACAGTTCTGAATCACTCCTTTTTATGTATACAATTATAGTGGGCTGGTGTATAAAATGACTCAATCTAATTGGATGAAATGGAAAAAATGAATGCATTTATGATAAAAATTAAAAAAAAGTCCTGACTGAAAACAGTTTGGATTAAATAAAGCTACTGAAATTATTACACCACATTGGCACAGTGTCACAAAGTCGGACGTCCTTTCAAATGAAATCGGACTTTTACTGGAGAAGTTCTTGGTGGGTGTGAAATGGTTCCAAACATTTTCACTGTGGATCTGCCGCCACTCTGTGCTAACAAAAGCAGGACAGCAAACAAGCCCTAAACTGTGCAACCTTCGGATGCCAGAATGCAAATGCTGCACTATTTAAGGTGGAACTGAAAATCAGAAACTGGTGAGCAAGAAGCTAACTTCAGCTTCGTGGAAATCAAAGGGAAAGAGCGTTTTAATAGTGGTTTCCCATTTTCATTGTCATTAAAAATACTTATTTTGGCAAAACTGAGTTTTACACTACATTGTAGTCCTATTGAACCTTTGTATTATTTCTTTCCAAATTTGGCTTTTTTCCTCTTTGAAAATGCTCATTTGTCTGTATTCCTTATGTCCCCTGATTGATGATCAGAGCTGGATGAGAAGAGACTGAGGTCATAATAAAATGAACATCCGGAACGCCTTTTATTTGAAATGTGATGATCAAGGCAGATACCTTAAGAACAAAAAACTTTAAAAATATACTATAAGTAGATCATTATACTGTTATTTGTCATTTAAATCGGCGGTCCCCAACCTGTGCCACGGACCGGCATCATGTAAAACAATATTTTCACGGGCCAACAACAAAGTGCATAAAAATACATCTCACCATTCCACTGAATTAGTGGGAGCCCTGTGCTTGTTTCCTTCCTATAATCAATAAAATATTTTCTATTCTGTATTTCTTTTCAGCCCAGTACCGGGGACCTCTGATTTAAATGACTCCTTGATGTCCCCAAAAACATCTCATAGTACTTTCTGGTTTCTAGTTTATACTATATTCAGTTAGCATTGAATAAACAATTTATATTTTGCGTGATTTCAAATTCCTGAAGACAAGTGTATGTTTAATGTTCAAAATGTGCATGCGTGTTTTGTAGGAGCTGACAGAAGAGGGCATTCCATTCCTCATTCTGTTCCATCAGAAGGACGACACGGACAGTTTGGAGAAGTTCCAGCACGAGGTGGCTCGCCAGCTGATTAGTGAGAAAGGTGTCTACACACAGTGGTCCAGCAGCAGGCATGGAGAGGGACACACACACACACAGGGGTCAGAGGTCTGAGGGTCAAAGCATGGCCATGGAGGGAGGGTAGACATACACACACAGGGCTCAGACAGCAGGCAGGGGTCATCAGGGTCCGCAAAACTCCATGTTCACACAGAGATGTGGCACTGGGTTGCTTTAACACTAAAAGCTGGGTGTATAATCTCTTCAGTATTACGGGTAAACAAATGCCACCATCAGACGCAGTTAGTAAAACATCATAACTGATATTGATATTTTACTGGTGCAGATGACCAGGGGCTTTTGGATGCAGCTTTATTTCCAGATTATGGCCCTATCAACCCCTTTCTTCTTCAAGTTTATTATCCACATGCAGTGGGGTTGGTGGTCTACCATGATGGAACACACTGCTGGTCAAATTATGTACAATTCACTTAGCTTTGGTAAAAGGATGACTAGTGAAATGGCGACGATAATGCAGTTTGAAATGCTCATATCCTACAATTTGTATTGCATTTAATTTTGTTCCCCACTAAGGTCCGCTTGTAACATTTGTGTAATTTGTGTACCAAACCTCCTAATTCATTTTTACATTATTACTTTCCAACCTCTCTTTATCCTTTATAATTAAAACGGGGTTTGTTGCAGTGCCTTAGTAAAATTCTTTTTAAAACTTCTGTGACTGATGCTGAAAATCGTGCCTGGTTCAAAAAGCAGTCCAGGCTGAAACAATGGTTCCAGGGAAAAAAAATTGGTTGAAATGAATGGTTTAAAATTTGGTTCAGAACTGCAATGGAACAATGCAGGGTAACTGTGAGGGCATCTGGTGGCTCTGTGCTGCTGTGGGGGGCATTTTGGTGGCCTGGTTTGGATCCACCTGTCTTCTCAGAGGGAAGGGTCACTGCAAATCAATATCCTGACAGATCGCCTTATCCTGAGACATCCAGTGTTCTGTGGATAGGAGGACTGTCATCCTGAAAGAGATCGCACTCCTCTACAGAGCATGAGGGGTCACTGGATGGTTTGATGAAGATGAAAAATCGGATGCTACACCCAGTGCAGTCACATAGATCTTATGGGATTTATAGGGGATTTTGAACTGATTTATTAAACAGCGTGTTGCATCCGTCCAGTATATTTCCAGAGACTTGTAGAATCTATGCCAAGACATATTGAAGGCGTTCTAGTGACTGGTGGTGGCCCATAACATCACTAAAACCCTTGTTGGTTTTTCCATTAATTTGTCAGATTGTATAATTAAGGGGTTCTCAAGTTACGCCATAGATCTGTTCCTTCAATAGTGATGTTACCCCAATTTTGGTGTAAGTTGAAATACCCTAGCCAAAGTCACTTACCGATCCTAACACAGCTGTAAAATCATGAAAACACAACTAAGCCACAGGAAAAGGAAAAGGAAAACTCCATCACTCATATGCTGCGTTACTGCGTATTCTCGTATGTCGAGACTGTTGTAACTCGAGGACCCCCGTAAACAGTGTTATTTTGACTACCTCTGTCTCTCACTCACTCACTCTGTCTTCTTGTTCTTCTCTCTTTTTCTCAGGCTCTATAAATTTCCTTCATGCTGATTGTGAAAAGTTCCGGCATCCTTTGCTACACATCCAGAAAACTCCTGCTGACTGTCCCGTCATTGCCATCGATAGTTTCCGTCACATGTATGTCTTCCCAGAATTCAGCGACCTCTCGTAAGTATCTCTCTTTCTGTCTCTCTCTCACTCGATCATGCATACATATTAATTAAGCCTGTGTGTTCACATATGCATGATTGAGTGTATCATATAGAGAATAGTTATAGCCACTCCCTCCTTCCTTGCAGGTTATCTGCTGTGCCAGACACCTACCAATTAAACACTAATCATGCCTTCACCCTCAAACTATATTACACACACACACAAAGTGCTCTAGGGCTTAACTTTTCACATGTAAACTCAATTAATTAAGCTGTACCTGACCGAGTGCAGTGGGTCTGAGAGAAAGGTATGAGGCATGAAATGTTCAAACGATGTATTGGGTGGCTGGTGTTTTCAAATGGTAAAAACAAATTAAAAATGCACGTTTAAGATGTTTGGACTGAGTTTTTTTCCTGTCATTTACGTTGTATTTACTCTCAGGCACTGCTGCTCCAGAAAGTATTGTAATGCAGCACACGCTGTGTTTCATTAACCAATCGGGATGTTCTGTATTCCATTATTCAATCACGTCGTTATCAGCCCACCTCTTTTCCAGTCTTTGATGTTGCTGATTGGCCAGGATTTTGGGTTACCATGGCGTCTGTGGCAAGACAGACAATGTCATTATCTTGTTAGGGACGCGTGGTTCTGGAGACTGCCCGGCTTTCCCCAGCTCTTACCCAATCACTTATCTAATCAATAAAGCCGCTCATCAAGTTTACTTTTATTTTCGTCTGTTTGCTCATCTTAACAGCCGGCTTACGGACAAAGACGTGATTGTAAATGTTTGTGTGCATTTGTGTGTTTTCAGGGTTCCTGGAAAACTCAGGCAGTTCGTGTTGGACCTTCACTCTGGAAAGTTGCATAGAGAGTTCCACCACGGCCCCGACCCTACAGACAGCACCCCAGGACAGGTCAGAGATTAACTAGGCTTGAGACTGGATGACAGTGGGTCCACTGATGAAGATGAGGGTCCAGTGTATCAACAGAATTCCTCTGATTGTTTCAGTGAACTATGAAACGAGAAATAATGTAGAATTACGACACACTTTTATCGCTGGCGATAAGTCCAACATCTAAGGGTTAATGGTTACAAACCTGGCTGACATTTTATGCATTGAAGCATAAACACATTTCGTTTTTCATTCTGTAGCAAATTTCTGACCGTATTAGACAGCGGCCTCATTTGAACGATCATCAAAGCATTATAGTTGCTATCTGTGGTACCTTGCCGCCTTTTAGATGATATTTTGTTGTCATTTGCGTCAGCTTTGGTGTGATCAAAGAAAGCTATTTGACAAGTCCAGACTGGAGCTCTGCACATCCTTCCATCAAAAGCTCCAGAAAAAGCGCCCAAGCCTAATGGATGGGGTGCAGGCTTCATTTAATTAGGGCTAATATGTAAATGAAATGCCAGTGCAGGATCTAGTGACATCTGCAGAATTGCATATGCTTAGAATGGAGAGTCCTCCAAACTCTAACTCTGAGGGCTTTTGAGGCCCCAGCCTATCTGAGGCTTATTGACTTAAAAATGGTTCTGTAATGGTTACAGGTTTCCAGACCTTGATTAAAATAAGCCTAGACTAAGGAATAATTAAAGTGTATCTTGATGCGACACTTTAATATAGGGGTAGATGATATGGCAAAAGAATTGGAGGGTCAAGAATGTCAAGATTTAGATTTTCTTCTGACATCTGGTAAAAGGGACAAAAAAACCAACTGAGTAGTGTTTAAAAATATTCTAATAACTGAGTACAAATTCATTTTATTCATCATTTAAAACACTCAATCATATTAAACAAGACTAATTATTATTATTTTTTCTTATAAAGCGTAGAGGTGTTGTGTTCTTTAGGACATAGTGTAATTAATCACAATACCAATAAATATTATCATACTTTTGTATGTAGTCATACATATCCCAAACATGGCCAGGTGACAATTTTTTTACACCATACTTCATTGAATATTCATGTGAGCTGGTCCTTTTCAGGGCCAATATGTGTGTAGTGATCAGTGATTAGAAACCATTAACTGGAAACAAAAACCTAAAATCAAATATTTTTCACAGAATGCAATTGAAAAAAAATCACTTTTGCATTTATTTCAAGACATTTGCATGGTTAATGGCATTATTCCTGTTATGTATATTTTTTTTAAATAATGCATCAGTGACTGATTTGGTGTTACTGTAATCTGCCTATTATATACATACTATGGTTACATCAGAATAATATCATTAACTGTTCTTTTATTTAAATAAACATATAGCGATATAAATGTGGAAATAAAAAGCTATAAATAAATGTTCTGTTTATGTTAAATCCCTGATTATGCAAAAATGAACTAGATCCAAATAAACTAGATCCAAATAATGTTCAAAGCTGGCCAAGCAACTGTTTCTGTCCATCACAAGCCAAAATGATGATTTGTTTTTAATCAGACTCTATTAATTAGAATTATACAAAGTGATTAACTAATTAACCTAATTTTGAATGTCTTAAAATGGTTCCTTGTTTTGTTCTAGCTCAATGCAAAGCACTTCCTGGACCGAACACACTCACTCTCGTTAAGCAGGCAGAAAAATTCCCACAAGGGGGTGCTGTTGGCACTAACATAGCCTCAGGAGCTTTAAAGAGTTTGCATTAGTGACACTTTTTAAAAATTATGATGATTTATGAATATTTGGTTGTACAATATGTAATGAATGCCGTTGCCAAGAAAAAATAGATTGGAGCAAGAAAAAAAATGGGACAAAGACTATTTGATTTTTTTTGCCAGACTTTGACCCCAAATGGAGGAATATTTCCAGGTTGGGAGCTCAGTCGGAAGTGAGATAATGAGGGAGCAAAAAGGAGTTAGTCTGATCCGGAATGATTTAGAGGGCTTCTGATA
>JBBPCX010000001.1:13075969-13087357 GCA_037974365.1 Hydrocynus forskahlii | reverse complement strand
ATACGTACCGAACCGTGACATCTGTGTACCGTTACACCCCTACTATTTTTATATCTTGACTTTCTTCCAAATGTTTGCATATCTCAACCACATGCAAAATTAACTGCACAAACTAGCCCAGCCAAAACTATTTTTGCGGCCGTTTACCCACATTGACCAATGAATGTACCATTATGACAGCAGGTCAGATGTGAGATTCTCTCCATTTTGGAAATCTGTTAGGCTTCACTACTCAGAATGTGAATGCAGCCTTTGTAAATGTCCGTAAGTCCTCAAGGTTTTGTTTGTATGTGTTCATCTTCTGGCAGGAGGAGAACAAAGAGGTGGCCAGTAGTCCTCCCGAGAGTTCCTTCCAGAAGCTGGCCCCCAGCGAGACCCGTTACACCATCCTCAGGGACCGGGACGAACTGTGACCTCCGAGTAAGGACAGCAATGCTACGTATCATCACCCAGCCCAGAACCCGCGCGGCCAGCTCTGCTGCGGCTGCTGCATCTCTTCTGTTCTCATCACAACTTTTATTTTGGATGAAAAAAAGAGAGGGAAGGAGAATATCTGAAGTTTTTTTGTAAGATGGGAAAAGAAAGAGAAAGGAAGATGTTTTTACTTTTATTTTTGGAGCTTGTAAATATGTATGTGCTCTGTGGGTCAGTCTCGTCTAAATTAAATATGGAATTTTTTTGTTTTTTTGTTTTTTGTTTTGACCCCTAGGTTTTTGTCTATCCACTTTTTTGTAGGAAGAGAAATAAGACAGATAAACATTGATGGTCCCCTCCACCCCGTTGGGGTCCACGCACTCAAACCGGTTGGGATCTCACGTGCGGGCCTGTGGAATCATGGGAAATTTAGCTTCCAGATGACTCTGCGGTCAACCTGTGGTCCTGACTTCAGTCCTCAGTAGTGTGTGACTGTGAACAAATGAATGTGTGTGTGTGCGTGTGCGTGTGCGTGTGCGTGTGTGCGCGCGCCTTGGTACGTGTGTTTCATAGTCCGTATTCTTATGTACTGTGGGGTTCCAGACTCGTTAAAGTCTTCGCTCGTCACGATCCAGACCTGGTAGTCTCATATCAGCCCATTCCACAAGGATGAGTGGTTAGGGGTGGGGTTTTGACAGGGGTGGGGTTTAAAGGGGTGGTGAATTTGTAAATCTCAGAAGGGGAATGGAAACAAACAAAAAAAAAAAAGATAAATTAAAGAAAAAACATTTTACAAGATTTTATTGCATCATGTGCTTTATATCCAGATTTAGATTTCTTTTTCTTTGAACATATTTTCTTAAGCATGTTATAAATGCAACCATTTGGAATCACATATGATTGATACATTATTTTACATTATTGACTAATATTTTAGTACTGACTAATACTATAATAATAATAGTAACTTGTACAAAATACATTTAAATATTAAACTAAATACCAAAGGGTATTTTAGATTTTATTCAATGTTTTAGGAACAACAAAAAAACTCAGATATTTACAGTGTCTCTAGATGTGAAATATTTGGATTTAATTTAGACTGGATCCAAACATAATTTGGAAATAAATTTCATGATGAACAGACTGATGACATTTTGAAGTCTTGTTACACTAAATATTTCTTTTCTTCTCCTTTAACTATGGAGATCTGAGCTTTTGTACTGAAAATGATTATATTTTGTGTATATAAACACACACACAACTGCCAAAACAGCTCTGACCCATTGAGCCACGGACTCCACAAGACCTCTGAAGGTGTGCTGTGGTATCTGGTACCAAGACAGTAGCAGCAGGTCCATCGCGTCCGGTGAGCTGCGAGGTGGGGTCTCCCTGGTTTGTCCAGCACTGGGGGATCTGGAGGCCAAGTCGACTTGAACACTCACATTTCTCAAACCATTCCTGAATGTTTAGCAGTGTGGCAGGGCACGTCCTGCTGAAAGAGACCATTGCCTTGAAGGGGTGTACTTAAAATGTCATGGGATACATGTTGAAGTACCATCTACAGAAAAGACAGGACCCAAGGTTTCCCAGCAGAATGTTCCCTCGATCGCGGCGCTGCCTCCGACGTCTCGCCTTCTCCTCTGTGTGCATCGTGGTGCCATCTTCTGAGGGCATCCTTCCTTGGATCACTTTTGGTAGGTACTCAGTACTACACACAAGGAATGCCAAACAAGCCCTGCCGTTTTGGAGATGCCCAAACTCAGACCGTGAGCCATCACCAACTGTCAAAATAGCTGAGAGCTTCCTGCTTGCCCAACACGTCAACGTCCAGAGCCAACTGTTCACTTACTGCGTTTTCTAGCCCCCTCTTTTTTACAGGTTTGGTGTTAATGTGGCTGATTGGTGTATAATGTTCTGTGTATAGCCACATATTTGAAAGTTGCACATAAGCATATTAGAAAGGTTTGTTGCTGTTAGGCCTTTTTTTTTTTTTTTTCTTTTCAAATTTGAAAAATATCAGGGACTCTCTGCATGAGGCATCAGCAATAAAACATGGTTTAAAGTGACAATATAAATTTTTTTATGTTTCTTTCCTTAGATCATTTGAAAACTAGCTCTTTCCAGAATGACCCCCGAAGATATAGTTTGTCCTATTAAAAACCGTGTATAAACAGTGTACTTCATGTTCGTTGCAGGTGGCACAGTTGAGCTACAGCCCCCCCCCCCCGAAAAGCAACACTATTAAGGTTAAGGAACAAGGAGTGCTCGCTGTGGCAGGAAGTAGACTTGGAAATATTGACTCATGCTCTACCAAGCATTTAAGGAACATTTTGTTAAGTTGGGCTTTTTTTTTAAGATATCACATCCGACGACCACTCTGAGGAAAGTGGAAATGAAGAGAAGTGGGTGTTTAAACCAATGGCCTTCTGGCTGGTGCTTGACATCATCCTGCCCACATCAGAAACCCATGACGTCACAGCTTCTGATGATATCATACACACGCCACAGAAGTGCAAGATGGTCTGTCGCTATTTCCACTAAGCGTGTGTGTGTGTGTCTCTCTGAACATGGAAAGTGTGTGGTGTCTGGGACACGGACGCAACCTGGTCCAATGTTTTGGCTGGGACTTCCCCCCCCCCCCCTTCCAGGCTGTCAAGACACACGTGTTCTCACGCAGTCACTCGCCTGCACTCTCACACTCTCGCTGCAGCGCAGGGGAAGTCCTGCGTTTCTTAGGAGGAAGGCGTGGGGGCTGGCTTTTGTAGCTCAGTCCAGACATTATATCTCTATAGGGGCTCTCCCCCCAAAAAAACATCATGCCCCCAGGCTTGGGATCAACTGCTGCTTTGCATGTGTCAGAAAACAACCAAAATAAATATCTCGCGCCTCCCTGATCAAGAGGGAATGCATTTTTGACCTACATTTTTCGTCCAAAGTTTGGAGGACATTTTGCTTTTTTTTGGAACTGATCAATGAATTTAAGCGTTTCTGTCATTTTTAAATTAAGGATTTTCTTCAACCACACAAGCTTATTTTATGATACTTTGGGTGTGTTTCAAGAACCACGTATCTCTTTCAGAACTGTGAGAAGCACAAAGAAAAAATGACACAGTCCTCAGCAGTTTTGTATTACAGTGATATGAATGTATATGTTTGAATAAATAAACAGATAGAAATGGGGCAAGAACACTTCATTGAATAAATAGAATAATCTCCTGGCCTGAAATGTGAAAATGAAGGAGTAAAACATGTTCTTTCTCTTAGAAATGTAACCCAGGTTGGGCTACAAGTGTAACTCTTAGCACAAATCATGCTTACATGTAGAAATGAAGTACGGTTACTTGCGTTCTGTCTACCTCTGTTAAGAGCAGCCAGATAAAAGCCAGACATCCCCGAACGTCTGACGGACTGTGTATATATTACATCCTTCACACGTCCAGCAAGCCAGCTTAGCAAATGGAATAAAAGGGCTTGAGCCAGCCAGCTTTGTGCAATAAGCAATAATATATTATATTCCCAGGAGTTGGGGCTAAAAATGAGAATCAATAAAGCACAAAAGGTTATTGTTCAGCTTTTCCAAGAGTCCTACAGGACTTTGATCAAATAACATTTAAATCTTGTTTGTGCTCAAGGAGGCCCCACAGTGAATTGATTTCCGTATTAGATTTGCCTTCTCAGTGGCCTCTGTTGTCACAGCCTTAAGGAAGCCACATGTACATTAAACAAGTATGGAGCTGTTGGTCCCAGAGTTCAGTGACGTTGTCCTTGGTAATATCAGGTAAGTGTTTGACGATTTTGGCAATTGGCTGCACGAGCATGGTTACTTGGACATTTGCAAAGTCGTTGAAAAGTCAATATAAGAACAAGCAGAAGAGCTACGGCGGTCACATCATGGTCAATGTTTCATTAATACCCTAAATGAATGAATAAAAATCTCAGAAAGATCACTGCATTTTAAATAAAAATCCACTTGCTGCTAGTTTTAAGGAAAGTTTAACTGGTCTGTAACAGCCAAGGAGATGTTGTGTAACTTGCCAGAAAACAGTAATAACACTACAATCACAGAGGTCATATATACAGCTCCGGAAAAAATAAGAGATCACTGCAAGAAGGGTGCAAGTATTGAACTGAACAGCTTTGCCTCAGTTTTTAAGAACTGCTGACAATATTTCTCCTAATTACCAAATAAAAATATTGTTCTTTAAAGCATCATTTTAAATGAAATGACAAAACATCAAAATAAAAGAAATGATGCAACGTTTACAGAACTTGAATAATTCAAAGAAAACAAATCTCTTGTTCGCTCTTAAACAAAATGGTAATAATTACCTTTGATGAACTTCTAGTAGTGTTTCACCTTCCAACTGGTCTCACTGTGAAAGGAGAGTGTTGATTACAGCAGTGTTTTCATACTTTTCCTCATTAAATAAGATGTGATTCAGGTGATCACTAATCAGTCCCTCATAAAGCAGAATGAGGTGCTTGTGTAGGAATTTAACAGACACTGGTGTGGACTGGTTGTCACCCATAGAGATGTTGATTTAAAGATAAGTTGCAGTGATCTCTCTTTTTTTCCAGAGCTGTACAGCAGAGTTATCGGGTATTATTGTATACATCCAAATTACACTCACCAACACACACAACTGTCTGCAGTTAAATAAGGTCTAGATCATAAGTATTTGTATGAAAACATACCAGAAAACAAACTTCAATTTATTTATGTAACAATGCAACATTTAAAAAAATTGCTTTTAGTTATGCCTTTTTTAAGTTTTCTCCACTAAACCCTAACTGATTATTAATTTTAAATAATCTTATTCTTAAATACTGAGTTTAACTGACTAGCAGATGACCAAACAGTTAAAATTTTTACTGGACAGAAAAACCCAGCATTAAGAAATACACTTTTAAATCAGGTACTTTCAGATTAATCTAGGTTTATTTCATCTATGAAAAATATTTTTGGTACAATAAATCAAACCTGTTTGTTTTGGCATTAAATATTTTAAATTATTTCTAATTTCAAACGCATGCTTTTCAGAGCACAAACATCTGGGAATTTATTAAGGTGAGACACTATATTTTTAAACAAGAGATCAATTAACTGAGACTGTCCCAAATATGTACTGTAGTGATGTTTCCTAAAAAAATAGATTTAGAGAGATTTAGATCTACATAAATATGCATATTTTTAAAAACAGAAAATGTTGATTTCTGTGTAAAGACATACTCCAAAGAAAGGTTTAGGTTAGGAAAGGAGCTCTTCAGTCACATATGACATGACATGGCTGGGCCTAGTAAAGCCTACCAGCGAGAATTGAACAAATATGCGGAAATAAATAGTTTTGGTGCCATTATCATTATGTTGAAAGTGACCATTCTGTCATACATGAACACACCACAGCACAGTGTGAACAGCACAAAATTCTTTCTCTGTATTAAACCCATTCAAGTGAAGCAGTGGGCAGCCAGGGACACAGCGCCCAGGGAGCAGTGAGCTCAAGTGTACCTCAGTGGTGCCACTAGCAGTCCTGGGATTCGAACCCACAACCTTCTAATTGCAGGGGCTCCATATGACACCAACAAATGAAGGGCTGATACTAACACGTACATTATGTGGTTATGAGCCTGAGCAACTGGGGTCCTATACAGTATATGTCCATACTAACATGCTGGAAGTCCAAATTTGCCTCCAGCAGTCCTGGGATTTGAACCCACAACCTTCTGACCGCAGGGGCAACTCCCTAACCACTAGACCACCAGCTGTCCCAAAAATAAGGAACGCTTCACGATTTTTGTGTCATCCTTACACAGGACTATGCTAATCTTCCCTGTATCGTTCCAATTTTAGTACAGGGGGTTACAACAGTCTTGACATACAATGTTTTGAGTTTACAACACTCACTCCCACTCGACTTACACCATTAGCCTTGTACTTACGGATTACGTGGGTGAACTAGTTTGGTTTCGTGCGGTGGAAGAACACGCAGTAACGCGGCATGTGAGAGAGGGAGGTTTCCTTTTTCTTCTTCTGTGGCATAGTTGTGTTTTTATGATTTGAACTGTGTAAGGATCCGTAAGTGACTAGGTTGTGTTTCAGCTTGCACCAAAATTCAGGTTACATCACTGTCAAAGGAATGGATCTGTGGCATAATTCGAGGACAACCTGTATATGTGCTGCCATAGGTGTTACGTAAAAAGCTAGACAACAGTTTGCAGGATCAGTACTTTTTGCCAGAAATGTCTTGCCTTAATATGAAAAGAAAGTGGCATTTTGGCAGACACCCATATCCAGAGCGACCAATCATTAGTTACAGGGACAGTCTGGAGACACTGAGGGTTAAGTGTCTTCTACTCAGGGTTAAGTGAAAGTCTTCTACGCCCAGTTCAAACTTCAACTAAGCGGTACAGTTAAGCTCAGTATTTAGAATGTGAACTCTATGCATGCGCCTGGCTTTGAATGTTTTAATCATAGAAATCCATGGCGTGACCTGCTTGGCCCTATGTGTGCTCTTGTGGAATAATACCAAACGCAGTCTGTTCTAAAATACATCTGGTGGCAAAGATGCTTCACTTTTGTCCGGTCCAGGATGGAGCAGATAAGAACCGACTCCCAAAAACACCTTTTATTGTAGCTTTGAGCTGAAAGTCTAGTATGACAGAGACTGAGATTCTGCATCCAGTGACAAAAAAGCAATGTTTTGAAAGTAAATTTTCACTATTTATTTTTTGGCAAACTAGCCTTCCATATATAAGCACATAAGCACACATCTTTCGGCGTGCGTCCCGTCTTTGGATCCATCTTATCCAGTTCACTCATAACCAGGCATAAGACCCACACGACACCCCAGTGAAAGCTTGGTATCTGTACAAACCGCCACCGCTCGCTGGAACAATAAAAGCAACCCGGACTCTATTTACTATCGTTTAAAATGGGCTACGATAAATCCTGTGGCCCTCGTCCACAGTAAACACACAAAGGCTTTGACCAACAGTCCCATCAATACAGAGTTTTTTTTTTTGCTTTGGTGAAAGAACAGTCAAATGTTTAAGGCAGTATGATCAAAATCAGCAATAAAAAAACAAAAATATGTTGTTTAGAAAAGTTACTGTAGTTAAGCTTAACCTTAATTATTATACAGTTAACCGCAAGGCTTATTGTTCATAAACTGCTATAAATTATTTGTTAAATACTAAATTAAAATGTAAGTTAAGTAGTTAACTCTGATAGTAAACGACTGAAGTGTGCAGTTTAAGGGGGTAAAATTTGCTGCATATGTGTGTGTGGGCATATGACATCACTCTCCCCAGTCGTGTGTGAGTGAGTGAGTGAATGTGTGTGTGTGTGTGTGTGTGTTTTATTGGATGGGCTCATGCCCGTCTTTAGTGTTGTCGAGCTGTTGTAGCTGGAACTCCACTCTCTCTGTCTTCTTGCGCTGGATGAAGTTGCCCCCGGCGAACCCCAGCAGGCCGCCCCCCACAGCAGCCGCCATGCCGGCCACTTTAAAGCCGGCCAGCAGTCCCAACGGACCGGCCAACACGGTCCCCACTACTGCCCCCGCCACGGGCAACACCGCCAGGCTGGAGCGCACTGCCTTCAGAGAGAGAGAGAGAGACAGTGAGACAGAGAGAAAGTGTGAGAGAGAGAGAGAGAGAGAGAGAGAGAGAGACAGACAGAGTAAAAGAGATATAGAGAGACAGAGAGAGTCAGAGAGAGAGAGAGACAGAGAGAGAGTGAGAGACAGTGAGACAGAGAGAAAGAGAGAGAGACAGACAGAGAGTAAAAGAGGGAGACAGAGAGAGAGTGAGTGAGAGAGATAGAGACAGAGTAAAAGAGAGAGAGAGACAAGGAAAGAGCGAGAGTGTGAGAGACAGAGAGGGAGCATGCTACATACACTACAGTACATCAGTGTTCAAATTTTTGGAATCACTTGTCCAATTTTCTCAATGTATTAAATTATTTGTGTACAGGTATAAATAGGTATTAATGATCATCAAACTTAAACATCAAAAGTTATTTTTACATTTTACTCAGTACATAAGGTAATCTGGCTATTGTACTGTGCGACAGTTTTAGGCATCTGAGAAAATGAGGTTATTTGTAATGTAAATAAACAATACACAGCTGTCAAATCTCATGGCTTAGTTAAGTCACATCTCACATTGGGTGGTAGTGGCCTAGTGGGTAAAACACTTGCCTGTGAACCCGATGACCACAAAGTTGCAGGTTCAAACCCCCTCCCCCACCCCCCCTTTCTACCGTTTTGTCTTTGAGCAAAACACTTAACCCTCAGTGTCTCCAGGGGGACTGTCCCTGTCACTAATGACTGTACGCCCCTCCTTTACTTAGGTTTAGGTCTCGTTTAAATGTAAAGCTCATGGGTTGTCATTCTTTTTTTTTTTTAAATGCTCAGGTTTATTATAGTAACAGCCAGTACTAGGTAGGGGTCTGGTCTCTGTTTAGGTTGCAGCACCTAGTTTTACTGAGAAATATGATCCTCTCAAAGTAGCATAGTGTGTTGACACAAATAAAAACTCAAAGTAAAGGACCAGGGGAGATAGCAATCATTACCTCAGGCAATGAACAGGTGTACACTGAAACTGGACACTTTTCTCAATAACTGAGTCAGTTTTCAGGATGATCATGCACCAGCTACAGAGCAAAGGGTGTTAAAAAGTATATCAACACAGTCTGGATCTCAACTCCAAATTAAGAAAAGGGTCATTGCAAAGCTGATCTGTCAACCGCTATTAAATGAAACTGGAACCAGTTTGAGAACATCGTTTCCCATTAGTGAAGTTTGTGCTTTAAAAAATTAAGGCCTGATGAGGAGCAACAAACTACTTATTGTGGTTTTGATGATCTGGGAAAATATGCAAAAATGTTCAGTTTCTCAGGTTTTATCTTTTAAAGGTGCAAGTATTGAACTGAACAGCTTTGCCTCAATTTTTAAGAACTGCTGACAAGATTTCTCCTAATTTCCAAATAAAATATTGTTCTTTAATGCACAATTTTAAATGAAATCACAAAATATCAAAATAAGAGAAATGACACATCGTTTACTTGAATAATTAAAAAAACAAATCTCTTGTTCACTCAAACAAAATGGCAATAATTACCTTTGACGAACTTCTAGTGTTTTACCATCCAACTGGTCTCATTGTGAGAGGAGAGTGTCGATTACAGCTGTGTTTTTATACTTTTCCTCATTAAATAAGATGTGATTCAGGTGATCACTAATCAGTCCCTCATAAAGCAGATTGAGGTGCTTGTGTAGGAATTTAACAGACACTGGCATGGAATGGTTTCACACTCATAGAGATGCTAATTTTAAAATAAACTGCAACAGTCTCTTATTCTGGAGCTGTATATTACTAAATCATTACTACAAATTTTTGGACTCCTTTTTATTATCCCAAACCATTTATTCAAAGTTCAAAAGAAAGTAAAAGAATGCTAAATGTGGTGTATGTGTGTGTGTGTATAGCAAAATGCATCAAGGCAAGCCTGTATTTGAGATTGCTGTTTTCTCTGATAACAGCCTTTATGCGCATACACTGGCGTAAATATTTAAATCACAATAAAGCAGGTTCCAAACTTGTGTCTGTAGATCAAACTGGGACGTATGATGGGTGAAATGTGAAACTACTTTAGCCAAAACACTCTTTAATTAGAGGTAAGAAGGAACAAACGTGCACACACATACACTCACACACACACACACACACACACACACGCACACACAAACACACACACGCACACGCACATGCACACACACACACACTTTCTTAATGGATTTTATTAAGATAGTTAACTTTAAAGGTAGGGCCCCCCATCAAATGGCACCTTTTTGCTCCTCTCATCTTTCTCTCTTTCTCTCATCTCACGATCTTCAGAAGCGCTTAATTACCCACCACCAGCAGAGAGAGAGAGACAGAGAGAGAGAGAGACAGAGAGAGAGAGAGAGACAGAGAGAGAGAGAGAGAGAGAGAGACTACGACAACAGTAAGAGCAGAAATAGGTATGATGTTGCTTTGATAGTCCTGACTTAGCATATTAAGTAGTGGGCAGTGTGTGTGTGTATATTTTCTGGACTAAAACGGTAATGGGGGTAACTTCCAACAAGAAGTGTCAGTAAACATTTCATAAAGTGTATTTGCTTGAAATGTGAAATGTAATTTTTCATGTGTTTTAGTGTTTAGTGTTTTGTTTTTTTAAGAAAAATAAAATGTACTAATTTTGTAACATAAATCTTAATGTATTCAGCTACATTTCCATATAAAAAAATAACTGTCAATGTTTTGTTACTGATGAGAGAACACAAAGAAAGCGCGTCTTTGGATGGTGAGATCCCGCTGTATTCAGAGGCGGGAGTTTTGTAAGGAGCCAATCCAAGAACATTATCTCTCCTTGTGGCTGTTTGGCTGCTGCCCTGTGATGCATGTGTGGCAGCTGCAGACCAGAATTTCCCCTGTGGAGCATCTAGAGTGTTCTTGTGTTTTTTGTTTTGTTCTTCTTGAAGCCCTGTATTTTTATTACAGTCAATTAAATGAACATATTACTGTATTTACCTGCTTATCCCAAAGAAAACGACAGTGCATAACAAAGAAAACACCCGTGCATGAATTACAGTACAGTCTATAAAGGGGTAATATTACATTCTAGCACTGCAGTGTAAACTGTACAGTACAAATATTGGTTAACCTTTACATTTTCTTTAAGGGTAATGAGTTTAAAAAGAAATTAAAGTGTTTTGGGAGCATATTTAGGGTTTACACTATAAAAATAAGCATTTTTAGGCTTTTTTTTTTTTTTACCACATCACAACACAACATATAGTTTTTCACTATATGCGGGTGAAAAGCAGGGGGGTTACTGTGTATATATACACAGTAAAAAGCAGGGGGGGGGAGAGACAGAGAGAGAGAGAGAGAGAGAGAGAGAGAGAGAGAGAGAGAGAGAGATATATG
>JBBPCX010000001.1:13049399-13065679 GCA_037974365.1 Hydrocynus forskahlii | reverse complement strand
AGAGAGAGAGAGAGAGAGAGAGAGAGAGAGAGAGAGAGAGAGAGAGAGAGAGAGAGAGAGAGAGAGAGAGCGCAAGACTATGACAACAGTCAGAGCGATATAGGTATGATGTGGCTTTGGCTACTTTAAGTAGTGGGCAGTGTGTGTGTGTGTGTGTGTGTGTGTGTGTGTGTGTGTGTTTGTATTTTTTGTCTATTTTCGTTTTGATGTAATCAATTTTATTCTAAAATATGAAAGAGTTAAAAGGATAAAAAAAACCTTCAATGAGAAGCTTTGTCCTATGGTGTATACACAGGCTCATGCTAGTTCTAACACAGACACAGACACAGATGCATCATGTACAGGCAAACTGAGTGAGAGCAAGGCATACAATAGTGTGCTGTGTGTGATGTTATTGCAGGTATGACATACTCTGCTGCAAATTACTTTAAGTGGTGCTGTTACAATGAAATGAAAGATATGTGACTTAATGCTCAGTAAGTTAAATATTGAAAAAAGAAATTATATTATACCAAATTATAATTCATACTAAGCTAAGTGCTATAGGAAATCAGCCTCTCTGCCTGATCAGGGCTGTGTAAGACTCTAAGACCCTGGTGTGATGCATGGATGCCCGGAAGCATTTTCGATGGGGGGGTTGGCTGTAGTCCGGGAGACAAAGTGGGGGGGAACAAAACAGAAGATTTTGAAAAATGGGGGGACTCATCCCCCCTGGCTAGAATGGTTCTGGCACCCATCGTCTGACGGACAGTGGTGTAACCAAAGCAATGCAGACAATCCCACAACTGCATGCTGTTCATTTTGTTTTCTGACAGAAGTGAAGCTTCAAATATTATCGAAAACTGAGGTAAGTTACATTCATTCAGATTTAATGTTTTGTTCCGTCAGCAGTACACGACCGTACGTTTGTTTCTTGAAGATTTGACTGTAACGCTCTCTTTCATAACCTTCTCAGAGAACAATACAGCCTCTATAAGTAACATATAATGCAGCAAGGCAGATGCTAACAAAAACAAGAAAGAGAGCCTACACCACCCCAATTTCAAAAGGACCGCACTAGTAACATTTATCATACAGAGCAGATACTAAGGCAAGTAGGAATGATGTCATGCAAACACCATTTGTTAAAGTACAGTGCCGAGCCTCAGTAGGCAACCTGTCATTCAGAAATTAGGATTTTTTTATTTATTTATTTTTTTAATTACACTAACAACCAAATAATCCAGAAATATCTTAATTAACTTCAATAATTTGATCAACAGCATATCTGTCGCTGAAAGTCATTCTGTGAAAAAATGACACTAATGCACCCTGTAGCAAAACAGATTCTGAAGCGTTCGTTGGTAGCAGGTCTTTAGGATATAGGTCGTAGGATAGTTGAACCATATCTTCTGTCAGGGCAGTGAAGATTTTAGGACACTGTGAGTTTGCGCTATTGTCAGACACAAACCTCATGACAGGGACGAGCAGACAATAGTGCAAACTGTCCTGATTCTTAGCAGCCGGAATAAGCATTCTTTGTGGATTATTCTAGGTCGGAGAATGTGGGTGGTTGCTAAAAGATTGCTTTCTTTTTGTCCATCAGAGTCGTGAGAATGCCAGTTGCTCCTCTTTGAACTCTCGCTTCTGTAGCTTCTTTGTCTTTGACTCCAGCTGCAGTCTTGATTAGCTTTACTCAAATTTGAATTTCACCTTTCAGTTTCTTTTGCTTGCTGGACATTAAGACTGTTACTACTTAAGGTCTTTGGGGCATATTGGATCTA
Source organism: Hydrocynus forskahlii (assembly GCA_037974365.1). NCBI lineage: Eukaryota > Metazoa > Chordata > Actinopteri > Characiformes > Alestidae > Hydrocynus > Hydrocynus forskahlii. The sequence continues at coordinate 13,063,916 of JBBPCX010000001.1, read as the reverse complement.
CATGGCTTCTCTGGAATGCAAATGGGGACATATAGTTTTGGTGACAGGGTGGGTGACAATGACGCTGCAGAGGATAGACAGATAAAAGAAGATAAAAAAGTGCAGTCTTAAGGGTTAGATTAGGAATTATTTCAACAGGCATATCGCTTTACTAGACTTGGAGTATTTAGGTTCCAGGATCAGCACTGATACAGTATCAGCACCACACAAACTAGTTTTAAACTAACTGCTCAGTTAGGACAAACTTTACACTCTCTCTTGATGAAACTTCCATTCTGCTGGTTCAGCTGGTCACTGGTGTGTTATGTAGTGTTCGTTCAGTCATACCTGCACAGTCCGGCTGGCATTGATATGCTCCTGGTGCAGTCTGTCCCACTGGCTGCTGCGCTGGAACTGAACAGAGAACTCATATCAATATATCAATAGACCCTCAAATGTACACAAGGATCTTTCTGCATGTGACAGTCACATACCCTTGCGCTATCATGAAACATACCAATGATCACTATGTCTTGTTCTGTATGTAAAGGCCATTTGTGCAGCGCTTGTGTGTGAGGGAGGTGTGTCTACCTTCTCTATGTTGTGCTGGTGCTGATGAAGGCGCTCCAGATCAGTGGGGATCACCACTTTGATGAATTTCTGAATGGGCAGCTCCAGACGACGGAGCGGCAGTTTGCCCACCTCATCCGCCATGTTAAATGATGACCTTTGACCTCTCAGAAGGGTCACAGGCTCCACCACACATGCATGATCCACATTTCACACTCACACTTTCTGTACCTCCGGAACGCCGGAACCACTGGAGGAAACAGATTATTAGCAAACAGGTCAGTCATAACATTATAAACACTGACAAGTAAATTGAATAACGCTGATTATCTCTTAACACCTGTCAAAGGGGAGGGGGGGTATTTTAGGCAGCAAGTGAACAGTAACGATCGGAGCGACTTTGACAAAGACTAAATTATGATGGCTAGATGATTGCATCAGATTGGGCAGCTGGTGGCCTAGTGGTTAGGGAGTTGCCCTGCAATCAGAAGGTTGTGGGTTTAAATCTCAGGACTGCTAGTGGCACCTCTGAGGTTCCCTTGAGCAGGGTACTGTCTCTACACACTGCTCCCCGGGCGCTGTGTTCCTGGCTGACCACTGCTTCACTTGAGAGAACTGGTTAAATGAAGAGAAAGAATTTTCACACTGTTCACACTGTGTGCTGGGGTGTGTTCACGTATGACAAAATGGTCACTTCTTAAAAATGGCAAGTCTACTGGAGTGCTCCTGGTATGTGGTGGTTAGTATGTCCACAAGCAATAACACTACAATTTGCATGTGAGCATCAGAACCGAGCCATGGAGCACTGGAAGTGGCCTGTCTGGAAAATCACATTTTTTTTACATCATGTGGACAGCCAGGTTCATTGCACACCTTGGAAAAAGAGACAGCACCAGGACGCCCTAGAAGCAGAAGGAAATCTGGTGGAGGCAGTGTGATGCTCCAGGCAATGTTCTGCTGTTACTCTGACCTGTACCACCTACCTAAACATTGCTGCATATCGAAAACACCCCTTCAAGGCTCTAGTATTGTCTAGTGGCAGTGGTCACTTTCAGCAGGATAATGCACCCTACCACACTGTAAAATTGCTCAGGAATTGTTTGGTGAACATGAGTTTAAAAGTTTTTGCCTTCAAATTCTGCAGATCTCAATTCAATCAAGCACGGGCCACGCACAGACTTTTAGAAGGACAGGTGCTAAATGTGCTCAAAGGCCTTGTGGGGCCCATGCCTTGATGGGTAAGAGCGTCAAGAGAGTCAACAGATTTTCTTATATTGTGTCTTCATCAATATAAGATTCAAATGGCCTGTTCAGGTAAAACCTGCTGAATGAGCTGTGAGAAGTTGCTTCCCAAAACAAAACATCTGCAAAGCAGATAAGGCAGGGCAATGTTTGCCTTCAAATTTCACGTAATTTGGAAGTGAAAGTGACCATTTGTCATATGTGAACACACCGCAGCACACAGTGTGAACAGCACAAAATACTTGTCTGTATTAAACCCATTCACCAAGTGAAGCGGTGGGCAGCCAAGAACACAGCACCCAGGGAGCAATGTGTGGGGTTGCTACCTTCCCATAGGGTATCTCAGTGGTGCCACTGGCAGTTCTGGGATCCACCAGGCCACCTTTTCGGGTGCTGTGTTCCTGGCTGCCCACTGCTTCACTTTGTGAATGGGTTAAATGTTCATGTATGACAAATTGACACTTTACAATTTATTGACCTCCCTCCTGCTAGACAAGACTGGTGGTTAAGAAATTCTGCTTTATGAGTTTAACAAGGGATTTCCTCTTTAATATTCTTTAGTCTAAAACTTTGTAAGGGTCTAAAAGTAGAGAGCAGGACTGGAGGTGGCAGTCAGGTCACGTGACCTGGGAGCAGCTGTTCTGCTGGTTTCTCAGATTTTGTCGTTTTATTTCGCTTTACTGCGCTTTACCCGGGACAAAACACAACATTCACCTCCCCGAACAGTGCCGAAACACACGTCCTTACCTAACAGGCCAGGTCGTCACAGAAGTCACACATTTATCTATTGTTTTGGACGGTCCTCCTCAACTTTCTGTTTGTAAACATCGTTCAGCCTCTTCCCGGTGCGTCTGTGAAATATGTCCGACCTGCGCAGGACCGAAATGGTCCATACAGGGCACTCTTTTTGGACAAAAGTATTGGGACACGCCTTTTTTTCCAGGTTTGGGCTAAGCCCCTTACTGCCATGCTTCCAACTTTGTGGACACAGTTTGGGAAACAACCTTTTCTATTCCAGCATGACTGTGCCCCAGTGCACAAAGTAAGCTCCATAAAGACATGGCTGGATGAATTCAGAGTGGAAGAACTTGACTGGCCGCACAGAGCCCTGACCTCAACCTCATCCAGCACCTATGGGATGAACTGGAACGGAGATTGTAAAAACGTCAGTCCCTGACTTCATAAATGCTCTACAGAATGAATAGGCACAAATTCCCATAGAAACTCCCAAATCTTGTGGAAAGTTTTCCAAGAAGAGTGGAAGCTGTTATAGCAGGAAGAAGGACCAACTCCTTATTAAAGTCTATGTATTTGAATGCAGTGTCATTAAAGTCCCTGTTGGTGTAATGATCAGGTGTCCTAATACGTTTGTCCATTTAGTATATCTACAACATGCTTGAAATTGTAATCAAAATATCAAAACTCAGTTGATACACCTCTAAACATATGTTTTTTTAATGAAGGCCACACTTTTTCAAGTATAACTGAAAACCTTGATTCCTGAAGAGACTAATTGGGATATATAAGTGGGAATATATCCTTTTGACTAATGATGAAATTCATTAAAATTGCCTTTCCTCAAATTAGCCTTTGGAGGCATCAGCAAGGATTGAACTCGGAATATCAAGAGTACCAACGCTTTATTTCAAACCATACTCTACAGAATTTTCTTATATACCACTCATAGATGGACTCATGCTACATTTTGTGCTAAATTGACAGCACATACTTATTTACTGTTTAAAAAGTGAGGGAAATGAGTTATTCATTATATAGACTCTTTGTGGGAGTCATTTTTAAAATATATAGTACCAAGATATTTTTATAGCAGGGTATCACAAGTAACTGAATTGTCAAATAGATAAGAAAGTTAAAAGGTAATAACTGCTAAATCAGTATACAAAAAGTAAATGTCATTGGATTAAAAATATCTACTGAATGACATGGAGATGAGTATAATAATGATACACACACACACACACACACACACACAGTCACACACACCTGCTCCTCCCTCTGGGTCCTAGTGATCAGTGTTTCCGGCTTAAGAGAACACCAGCAGATTAACCACATGTGTGAACTGAGCTCCAACTAAAGCCTGCTGTGCTGTGCTCTCTCTCTCTCTCTCTCTCTCTCTCTCTCTCTCTCTCTCTCACTCTGTGTGCCTCTCTCATGCACACACTTTTTTCCTGGTGCTCCCGAGGGCTTCTTGAAAAGCTCTGGCAGTATGCGTTTAGTTTCCAACCACACTTGCGCTCACACACACACAAACACACACACACACACACACACACACACACACACACACACACACATACAAACACACACATATATAAAAGAAGACAGACATACACAACCACCTACAAAGGTATCACCCACACAAGAGAAGCCACAGGGCAGATAGGTTTCATAAACCTCCTTGTATGTGTCAAACCACTGCACCTACACCCTATACACTCACAGTTTACAAATACACCACCTATACCAGCACTATAGGCACCAGTCTAGTACACTACTATGACTAGTCATTTACTCAGGCTAGCTGCAGCTTATACTGAAAGGTTATTCGAGGACTAACACGCCGAGTGATGCGTAGGGCTGAAGGCACAGCTTGCAGCACTTTCATGTAGAGAGGCCAAAGGGCAAGATTTGTGTGTGAGGTTTTCCCTGTGGTCACCTTACAAATAAAGGCCTACGCACAACTCTGAAACGGAAGGTGACCTTATGATGATGGTGACCTTATGAATACTGTTTAGATGAAACTGTTATGTTAATTTTGTGGTCATGAGAGTGGGCGCATCCAGGCCTTTGCAGTCTGAAGTGAAAGTCTGGTTAATAATCAAATGTATACAAGACGTGTACCATGTCTAAAGTTTGCTCCTTCAGTTTTCCCTGGAGCTACGAGGCTCACAAGTAATAGAATCCCACTCATTAGCACTATTCAAATGTCATGCGTAAAATCATTACACGCCTGCGTCAACCTGTAATTTCAAATAGACTTACTTATGTGGTTTCTGAACAAAAGTACAAAATATTCACTTCAAGACCGCTACTGTTATTGTTTTTGGCTATGCGCGTTTATCCATGTGTATCAATAACAGTATGTTATACAGTCCCAGAAACTGCATTAGGAAATTATAAGTGAGATTACTTAACAACCTAACACTCTTTCTGGAAAGTGTGATGATTCAGGCATGTTAATGCCTGAAAGGTTTGCGTGATCCTAATAGATGCCATGAGGCTGGCGAGTAATAGCACAGCTTAAATGCACTTGTTGCCATCATGCAAACTTCTTTCTCTCCCTTGTTTTTCTTTTCACTGCAAACCTGCTCTAAATACAGGAACCCCCCCACTAAATCAGTTCAGAATTCGCAGATTTTTTCAGAGAACTGAACTAATAATTGTTCACAGAAACCCTGAAAATTTGTGGAAACCGCAGGTATCCTCTGCATTTTTTTTGTTTTTTCATGGCAATATATAATTTTTCATGCATTTTAGTGCTAAATTATTAAAAAATATATAAGTTACAAATTTTGTTACATAAATAATAACGTAAATTCAGCTACATCCCCATATAAAATATAACTTTACATTTTTTGGTACTGTTGTGAGAACACAAAGAAAGTGCGTCTTGGGATGGTGAAATACCGCTGTATTCAGAGGTGGGAACTTTGAAAGTAGCCAATCCAAGAGCGTTATTCATTTCTCCATACTGCTGATTGGCTGCTGCCCTGTGACGCATCTCTGGCAGATGCAGTCCAGCGCTCCTGCATCAGAACATAATTTCCCGTGTGGAGCGCCTCAAGTGTTTCTCTGAATGTTCGTGTTTTTCGTTTTGTTCTTTTTAAAGCCCTGTATTTTTATTACTGTGAATTAAATTCATTTATTACTGTACTTGCTCTGCTTATACCAAAGAAAATGCCCGTGCATGAATTACAGTACAGTCTGTACAGGGGTTACATCAGTATTTACTTTCTAGCACTGCAGGAGTTCAGTGTAAACTGCACAGTACGAATACCTTTACATTGTCTTTAAGGGTAATGTATTAAGCTGAGTTTAAAATGAAACTAATGTGTCTTGGAAGCATATTTGGAGGCAAATTTAGGGTTTACACTATAAAAATAGGCATGGGGATCCACTTGACTACCAGATGAAAAGTTTTATTTGATTATTGTAATTTGAGCACTGGGTCATTACGTCTGTCACTTCGTGCACAAGATTTTGTGAAAGTTTGGAGACTAGTAAGACTGGTCAGAGATTCCTTCTGGTGAAGGATTTTTTAATGTGTGGACCGCCCCCACCATCCTCTGATCAGTCATGTAGTGCCCAAACCGCAACCACTCCAAGATTCCTTATGCAGGACAGCAGGTTGTGTACAGTAATCTGATCAGCCACTACAATGAGGAAAATCATGTACATTTGATTTGTCTCCAAACTTTCACTTTAAAATCCAAGCCTAAACCAACATCAAGACCTTCAGTCACTACCGTTTGAATTAATTCTCCTATATGGCAGAAAACAAAAACATCCTGTTCACAGACCTACAAAACAGCAAGAGAGCGAGAGAGAGAGAGAGAGAGAGAGAGAGAGAAAGAAGTAGTGGGCAGATGGAAAAACTGAGAGTGCCTGCGGTTGAAACGAAAAGATCTCTTAAGGAGACAGTCTGAAGATGTCAACTCAGCTTGTGCCACAGAGGTTCAATCAGAAAGGCCATGGCGTGCTCATCCAGGACCCGTCTGTCACCGCCCCACCCCCGTTCTCATGACTCCTGCCCCCTCACTCTCTTGTGTCCCTCATGGGAGGTCGGGGGAGTCCCGGCCTTCAGGGGTTACACCACAAGCTTTTGAGGAGGGACCATCCTATTAACCTTATCTAACTTCACGCCTCCTCAAGTGAAACCTTTCTGAGATCAAGAAACGATCAGTGCAACAACAGCGTAAATATCACAGCACAACTGACATTACAGTTACAGCCTAGCGGAACGTGGGAGGGAATATTATTAAAAATTAGCACGCAGTGGAGTAATATGAGTGTGGTGTATTATTATAGGAATAATGTTTTTGGGGTTTTTTTCTTACTTTTTACCTTGAAACAGATATGAAAGATATACCAACAGAATGCATTTAAGGTTTTTGTTGCTTTTCCTATATTTTCATATATAGGAAAATATTTATCACTATAAATTATCATTATTCATTCCTTCTAAGGATAAATAATACATCTGTTTGTTTTCATGTGTGTGTGCTGCATTTGGAGGATGCTCAGACTCATTCTTGTGCTAAAGCTCGGCTACCACTCGTCAGAGTGCAGCCCTACTGATCCCTCTCAACAAACTCTCTAACAGCTGATCAATATTACATGAGCCCAGCCCCCCCCCCCACACACACACAGACACACACAGTGTGTGTGTGGATCAGCCCCTCCCCTCCTGCTCTAATAGAGGGCTTTAATGAAGACTCCAGGGGGATCTGCTACCTGTCACTCTAAATCGATCCGAACGCTCCCTGACTGACAGCTTCACCAACCTGCCTTCCACCTGCCTGTGTGTGTGTGTGTGTGTGTATGTGTATGTGTGTGTGTTTGTCTATGTGGCTTCTTCCAAATGTTCAGTGCACATGATGATAGCACAAGAATTGCATATAATGTTGTAAACTAAAGTTCTATTTGAGCAATGTTAGATTTACCTGCATTGATACTGCAATTTATCAGAATTCCTCATTTATTTTCAGTATTGCTGCACAATTCAATCATTGTCTTAACAAAACCGTTCAGAGTGGTTCGATGTGAAATTGTCAAGAAATTTACTATGATTTTTTACACTGGTGGCGATAGGAACCAGGAGTTGCAAATATAGTCCGTTTATTCACTGTCCACCATGTGCCTTCTGATTTTATATATGTAATGATTTTATTAGTAAAACAGTGGTAAATCTTAAGAAGTTTACATGGGAAAAACTTTGCCCTGAATGTTCTTCTGGATTTTTAAAATACCTTTCAGGCTGAAACCCAAAAACTATTATAAAACAATGTCTTAGATATCTGACAACATATTTATAGCCTCTTCATGGAGTAACAGTATGTGGAGCTTTTAGATTCATTGCTCTCTTCAGACGTCTGGTTTCCATCACCACCACTGTGAACAATTCTTGGTAGGTTTCACTAGAATGGAGTGTTTAACATTTAACTATGTTGAATGGCTTTGTTTACATCATCGTACTGATATTAATTCTGCACAACTGGATAATTATTTTATGCAGAAAGGTTCAAAAATCAGTAAAAATTCATTTATTTGGCCTCTCTCAGCAAGGGTAGTCTTATTTGAATAAGCCTCAGAGGAATGAGATGGACGGCCGTAAGCTTTCTTGTTATTGTTATTGAGCTTCACGCTCAGCCCGAACATCCAGGCCATGACCTCTTAATCCAGGTTGTCTGTGGTCATTTATGGACAATTACAAAGACGCCTCATCTTGGAGCTTTAATTTAGCTTTATCTCAGTATATTTCTCTCCAACAAAGGAGGCTTTCATTCTGGCCTCCATCTTACTCGAGAAGAAAGGGAATGTCTGTGGACCCATACCTCAGTGTGGGTTCAGCGTGGGGCAGCTGGTGGCCTAGTGGTTGGGGAATTGCCCCTGCAATCAGAAGGTTGTGGGCTTGAGTCCCAACACTGTTAGTATCACCACTGAGGTACCCTTGAGTAAGGTACCATCCCCACACGCTGCTCCCCGGGCGCCCTTCATTGGTGGCAGCTCACTGCTCCACTTGGTGAATGGGTTAAATGCAGAGAAAGTGTGTTCAGTCGTGGCTATAAGTGGCCACATCACTTTAGTTCCTCTTATGAATACACTGATTTATCAGTGAATTAGGAAGACCTACCTTGTACCAAAAATCACGGACCATTTCATCACACACCATACAGTTGTATACAAAAGTTAGGGCACCCAAATGACGTTTTGTTGAGCATATCTAATATTAAGTTTCCTGTAGAGCAATGGTTCTCAAACATCAGCGGGGACCCCTATATAGCCCATACTTTTGCTCTAGATCAAATTGCAACACACATAAACAGAGGACCCACCCACATTAAGTTCAAGTCACTAACTCTTGCCTACAGAGTGACATCTGGGTCTGCACTCATCTACCTTAATCCCATCGCTCAGGCTCGCTCCCTCCATTCCTCCAAGGAACATCGTCTGGCTCTGCCATCCCTACACACAAGATAAACCCAGTCCAGACTGTTCTCTCCATGGTTCCCCACTGGTGGAATGAGCTGCCTAAGCTGACAAGAGCAGTAGAATCTCTCTCCATCTTCAAAAACCTCCTAAAGACTCATCTGTTCAGAGAGCATCTCCTCTCCTGAGAGAGCATCTCCCCTTCTTGCAGTTCTCTTACATAAAGATTTAGCACTTAGTACTGTCCTCGGGTTCTCACACTGTTCTGAAACTTAAGTTTTTCCTCATACTGTAAGTCGCTTTGGATAAAAGTGTGTGCCAGATGAATGTACAGATGTACAGTAATGACAAATGTGGACTGTCTGGGGGTTCCTGAGTACCGTGTACTTATTTTCAGTCGAAAACCCAAGCATTTTGACCAAACTTTTGCATAAGAGTCTGTAAGTGCTCTATAGGTTTACAGTTACTGCCCTTCACTACCCTGTCCGTCAGTGTAGAGCAGCAATTCGCAAAGTCTGTATCGTTTCGGACCCGGTCCACACATCATATTAGGAATGTACTGATGCAATACAATTAAGTGTATGTTTCAATTAATTGTTAGTTTTGTAAAATATAACATATCTTAGATTTTTACAGCGATCCTGGCCTGAGAGTAACTGAAACGACGCTGTCACTCGGCGCATGTATGGCGTAACATTGGCACGCTTCAATTCTCAGGCTTCGCATCCACATTGGCGAGGCTGCTGAGGCTAACGGGCGTCCACGTGCAGTCCTGCGAGCACGAGTGAGCGAAATACTTGCATCATTATAAAAGTCACCGGGGGAGGAGGTGTTATGACCTGTCGCCACTTTATTCGTTCAGGCATAAAAGTAATTAAGTTAATCAAGGTTATTCTTAAATCTTTTCATGAAACTACCGTGCAAATTACACTTTATTGTCAAAAGTGAGAATGGGTTCACAAGCAAACAATTATAGGCAAACAGAGCCATTCTTTTGGTGGTATGTTGTAAGTAGATCTAATAAAAGGGACCTGCTTATCACTCGTTGTCCCGGACCTTTGACCTTATCTAGAAATTAGATTTGGACCTTTGAATATAAAGTTGGAGAAGCCCTGGTGTAGAGGTATCACCGCTGGGCATGGTGGGCCTTTCTTTGCTCAGCAGTGACAGCAATGTGATAGTGGCATGCTAGTGTATACAAGGTATGTTGTTGGGGTTTTTAACCACTATACGCACTTATTGGCCACTTTTTGGAAAGAGCCACCTTGTTGCATCCTCTGTGTCTTCATCGGCAGTCAGTTTCAGTTATTTTTGACTGGTGGATTATTCTCAACACAGTAGTGTACAAACATCAGTCGCACTCATTCAGGCCACCATTCCAAAAATATCCAAGAGGTGGTCCGACGGTGGGTCCTTTTGAATTGATGGATATCCATAACAGTTACCAAATGTGTTATGATAACTGAACATGATTCCAGCCGTTTAAAGGGTTTAAAGGTAAGCTGTTGTTGTTGTGAAGATGCAGGACTGTTTTGTTAGTGAGACCTCTGATAAAAAAAAAAACCAGCCTGACATTTTACTGAGTGGGTGTGTGCAAGCATGCGTTTGGCCACATCTTTGCAAGTGTGCGTTTTTGTGTGTGTATGTGCATGGGTGGGTAGCTTTGCTGTTGATGAATCAAGACAGAGACAGAGATGGAGAAAGACAGAGAAAGAGCAGCTGTGTCAGTGTGTGCGCATGAGCTTATAATGTGTGTGTGTGTGTGTGTGTACGCGTGCGCGCACCTCTGCGAAATGTCACAGTGTGGATCGATGTGGCTTAACAAGGGCTGGAGGCCCTGATCTGATCACCCTCGTTCATGGAATCTCTCCAAAACCATCATCCTTCACTGTAACTGCTGTGAAAGCGAGCTTAAATGGAAGACGACCTACACAGAGACTTCATAACACATGCATAAAAATTAGAAAGCAAGAATTTATGAACTGCTAAAGTCAGTCTTTGCAGAATGACAAAATATGCGGTGTGAAGGAAATTACACATAAGGGCCCTCAAAGTAAACTTGATAGACAGTTGATCTATAACAGTAGCACTGAATGTCGAAAGTATCATTCAGTTATTGACACTTACGAGGCAGATACCTAATTAAAGATGTCATATATCAGTTCTATTAAAGATTTTGACAAAATATTTTTCTTGCATGCGTATGAGACATCATCTAAGTTCCATTAATTGAGAAAAGTGCTTCATAACAGTGTTATAAATGAAACGTGCATCACTTTAGTTTAGGAAGACTTCAATATAATAAAGATCTCAGCTGTCCATAAATACATGTTTAATGTTATTGAACGCTTATGCGTGTGCTAAAAGTCCCTCTGTAGGTTGTAGGTAGCCTTAAAATCAGTACATGAAAGTAATGTGGAAGCTATTTAGTTATGAGATGTGTGGGCGCAAACGAGGTTTCGAAATTTATATGGACACACACACACACACACACACACACACACACACACACACACACACTTTAACACGCGAGAGTAGCCAAAGAGACATAAACAGGCAGATATTGCAGTCTCAGTCACCACTGACACACACACACATACACACACACACACACAGGCTCCAACAAAACTCCAGACACTTTCAGACCAAACAAATCAGAGTTTTTCTTTTCTTTATGATTTCAAAGTGCTGAACAGAGCCTCCAGTGAACCAAAGAGAAAAAGAAATCTAAACAAACATAGAAGAGACATAGATTTAGATTTTTTTCCTTTTTTTTCCACATCTTGTTTCTTCCTCCAAAAAGAAAAAAAACAAACAAACAAACAAACAAAAAACAAACAAATGCACAATTCGTACCACAAGATTTGAAAAAAGCTATCGGATAAAAACACTTCAAAATATTATTTTTGTTTTGTGTGTGTATATATATATATATATATATATATATATATTTATTTATTTATATTTATATAATTTGTACTTCTTCCGTCTCGTCTCAAAAGTGTCGCCTACTGGGCAACGTTAGCAAAAGAAAAGCCCATGTCAGTGATGAACGTGTCCAAGCCCTTCAGGAGCCGGCGGTCTTTGCAAAATAAATACAGGCGAGAAAGAGAAAAACCATGCATATAATCATTTTTTTTTTCTTTTCATACAAATAAAACACTTTTTTTGCAACAAGTCCTCCATATTAATAAATGGCATTAACAGTATAAACTTACAAAAAATGAGCATGAACGTGGAATGTTTCGTTCCTCCTGCCTGACCTCTTCCCCCCATCCCCCTCTCACTTTCTCTTTTTTTTAAGTGCTTGTAGCCCAAATGCTCCTCTACCTGTTTTTTTTTTCTTTTTTTTTTTTTTTTACAGTCCTACCCCTACCACTCTCTGGTTTTTTTTTCGAAACCAGAAAATGAAAAAACAGAAAATCTACAGTCCTTTCAAGTTTGTGGAACTCGCAGTCATTGAAGAGTTAGTGCGCAGAACTGCTCAGAGAAAATCTCGTTTCTGCTCAGTTTTAAAACCTTCACCTCACAAGGCGAGTCTTTTAGTATTAAAATGATTAAGAGTTGAAATAGAAATGGAACCCATGTGCTTCCGCTCTTCCTTTGCTTTCTTCACTGTCCTGCTCGCAAATCTGTTTGTTTGTTTGTTTGTTTTTTCTTCCCATGTTAAATAGCACTTAGTAAATTGCACTTGTATGCAGTTATTTTGGATAAAACCAGAGTGTGATTCTGTGGTTAGAAATTTTAATGCACTTTATCTGCCTGCCCAGATGACCAAAACGTCCCTCAGAGACACTAAAAGGAACACTCCGGCATTCTCTGACCTAGTCCTTGTGCATCTTTAGAATACGGTGGATTGTTACAGACAGTCATTTTAATGCATTTCCCTTTATTTAGTGAAACACCTGGAAATGTCAATAGAAGCCAATAGGCAGTGGCCTGAGCACCATTGACTCCTATTATAACTGTGTTCTGAGTCAACAGGTTTCCTGTTCTTTTACCAACGAGTGTTCTTTTTAAAGAACTCATTATCTTCCATTATCTAGAGTTTTATGATGAATTCAGTGTAAACTGGAAGAAAAAGGATGCTGTTCTCCTTTTCTGTTTAAAGTGAATATTTTCTGTCATTTTCTTCGTGGACGGGACTAAATTTGGCTCACATGACATCAGATCTGTCAAAGAACCAAGCAGAGTTTGCCACATGTTTAAGCCAGCTGCAGTTAGAGTTTGAGCTGGCTTTGAGAGAAGTTTGCTGGTTGTGCGCATCTGATATAAAGTCAGGACAAAGTGTGTTCTTTTAAAAATGTAAAGTAGTGCAGCTCTTCTCTGACTTTAGAAATGAAGATCATTTTAACTACAATGAAGTGTTTTGTGTGATGGTGCTGATAAATTACAGAAGCACGGTCCAGCAGGTTGCTGCAATATTTTGTTCAACTAAAAAACTGTGAAATAAACATGCTTAAAATTATGGTTATGAACTGTAGATATTGTTTTTAAGGATAACGGTATTGCTGAGAATAAGTAATTCAATTTGAACCCTGTAAAATGATGTGCAGGCTATCCCTACCATTCAGAGACCAGTCGAGTAAAGCGAAATAGTCTATAACTGCGTAATGCAACAATATGAGATGGAATGTTTAACTTGTATTAAGCTGTATTAATATTGCAGGATCTGAATAAGAACTTGAATACTTATTCTCAAAATCACCGTTAAAAAATATTTATGTTTTAGAAGGAACCAAAAATCTGAATCCCAGTGGCCTGTGTTGCTATAGAAGTCTTGATGTAGCCTCTCTTTCAAATATGGCTTCTGTATTTGAGCAACAACTGTAGCAAATTAGACTCATTGTTTTCACAATTGGGATTTAGTCTTCAGTTTGTTTTGGTTAGTTTTTCATCTCATCCACCAGCTGAACTCAGAGTTGCTGGGTGTTATAAAGTCACCCTCACTGATTCTTCAGATTAGTATCACTATACGAACATATTTGAGATTAAATGACGTGGCTGCAACCTCATCCTGTTGCACTGGGCAGTTGTGTTGACATTTGTTTCTGCATGTGATACCTCAGGCATCGTTGCTGTTTTAGCTTCAGTGGAGCAGTGCAGTGAACAGCAGTAGTTTTTTTGCGTACTGAAGCAAGATGACGTGGTCGCCTAGACTAAATCAGCTATTTATTTATTTATTTATTTTTACTATTTTACAATTAAGAAAACAATCACTTTCCTTATTAAAGGAAAAGTGTATAGGCTTGCAAATATCAAATATAGAACCGAGAACCGACATAATTTTCCTTTTTTTTGATTATCTCATTGATAAATAGTTAAAATTTGAAACCTTGTTGACAGGGTCCATAGTAATCCACTGTATTCTATATCAGACAGGGATTAGGTTGAAAATGCTACAGTATTTCTTAAACACACATGAACACAGAGAGCAAGGGAGTGTGTGTGTGTGTGTGTGTATGTGTGTGTGTGAGAATGTGTGTGAGAGTGTGTGTGTGTGAGAATGTGTGTGAGAGTGCATGTGTGTGTATGCATGACAGCAAAGCATTCTGA
>JBBPCX010000001.1:13037053-13049299 GCA_037974365.1 Hydrocynus forskahlii | reverse complement strand
TGTGTGTGAGAGTGTGTGTGTGTGAGAATGTGTGTGAGAGTGCATGTGTGTGTATGCATGACAGCAAAGCATTCTGACTGCTTTCTGACTGAAAAGAAACCTCCCTACACACTTTCTCCCTCATACTGACACACACACAAACACACATGCATACACACTAATTTCCCATAACACACTGAACCCTAGTTAACTGCTCATTTTCTCTCTCTGTCTCACACACACATGTGCACACACATATGCACACACATTCGTCTACATTATCCAATGCAGAGCCAAAGTGAAAAAGGGTTTCTCTGTCAGAGCTCCTGTGCCACCAAGGTCACACTAGAAACTCATGGGAAATGTAGTTCATGAGTCTCTCTTGACTGCAGACTCCGCCCCTCAGTGATGCGTCCGCACAGCCATTGTGGGCGTGTCTGAGTGAGCTTTTGTGGGCGTGTTTGTGAGCTTCGCGAGTGTCTTTGAGCCTTCAGTAGGGCAGGGTGTCCAGAAACCTGTCGATGAGTGGAGGGGGCGGGACTAAATCCTCCAGCTTCAGGTAGAAGATCCTCTGGAGGCCTTGAGTGCGTTGAGACCGAAGCTCTGCCCTCAGGCCCAGTACGGCAGCAGTTGGGGGAGGGGCCTTGCCCACAGCAGCCACGCCTCCAGCCCCGCCAGAGCTAAGGTGTTCCCGCAAGCAGCAGACGAGTTTGGACTGGAGCTCCTCCACTTTCTTGGGCTCTTTGAGTCCAGGACATTGCTCTATGGAAACAACAAATGAATGAATGAACACACTGAACATACAACACACGATGGCAGTTCAAAAAAACGTGTTGACTACTGGGCCTAATTTCTATCTTTGTACTAAATTCTGAAATTTCAACACACAAATGATCAAATTAGGTTGCGCAATTTAGACTCAAACAAATTTAGAAAACATATTTTACTGTAAGTTTTACATTTTTGATCATGTCTGTCTCAGAGCACAGATTGGACAGAAAATCCATGTTTGCCTTTTTAAGCTTATTTAAGTTAGCCTGGTAAGAAATTTGCCTGTTTGGTTAGAAACAAACTGACAGTGGTGAATACTGGGACTTTATAGCAGCTCTCTAGATTAAATGCAGGCCTTTGAAGCTTTTAACAGGCATTTGCCTAACATTCTTTGCTTTCAGTCAAAATTTAAACTCCTATCGGCTTAGCTAAATGCCCAAGTTACTCTAGAGAGAATGGAAAATGGGCCAATTTAGAATCAAGCAGAATCAACCATTTTATGCTTCTCTCTATAACACAAAAGACGACTACTTTTTTGGTGGAAAGAATGGATAATACTGAAACATACAAACAACTCTTTGACATAATGTTTAGCATTTTTTGTCTTTTTTTCGTTGTTTTGTAGAACTGTTGTGTAAAGGCCATAGAACACGTTGTGTTTCACGCAAGGTGTCAGCAAACCTTTGAGGGACAAAATGAATTCTTTCATGGGCTGTTACACCTATACAGTTGCTGCTACATATGAAGGTACAGGCTGGATAATGTACCACAGAAGGTCCTGAAGGTACTGAGACACAGAACTGAGACACAATGGACACACATCCATACAACTAATCTCTAAAAGGATTGCCATCAACACGTAGTGCAATTAGCAGGATTATGCGGTGCTGTGAACAGGCAAACGTCATTAGGACTTGATGCTAATGCAGTTACCAATAGTATCTCCAACAGCACCAGCAGCCTTCTAATGTGGGCCTAATACATGACCCCTTGAACCACTCACACAAACTCACACACACACACACACACACACACACACACACACACAACAAAGGAGCAATCTGACATTTATTTGAGAGTTATGTAAAATGTCCTTATTTGCGTGTGCGTGTACAAGAGTTACAATAGGGACAAAGGCCTGGAACTGTATCACACTCCCTTCTAGCTGTATGTCTCACTGAGTTAGTGTGAAGCATCCATTCCACCACTTTGGTGGTATTGTGTCAATAACAACCCTCGAGTCGGCCCACTCCACACACTTCTCACTCCTCAGAGTGTATGTGTTGTGGATGAGTGTGTGTTTATGTAAATTTTTGTAAAAGTGCCGAGCATCAAACCCCTTTTAAACTGCAAAGGCCTACAGGTTGATCCGCACCCCCCCAATCTATGAAACAGAATAAAATTCTCATTTTGTTCTTCTTTCTCTCATAATGTTGATCGACTACTTCCAATTACTGGGGTCAGCTGACTTTTTTGTATTGTTATATACACTATATATTGATTTATTTTGCTTTTTTAAAATAAAAAGCAACGAAGATACTACAAGATGAAGCCTCAGTGATACGCTTCATAGTTAACTGAATAAAAAATAGAGGGCCAAATCTAACAACGCTTTCTTGAGCAACATGTGATGAGCAGTGAATGAGAGCAGAGAAAATGTGTTTTTTAAACCATTGTCGATTAAAATTAAATATTCAAACATTTTTAAATATTTCAATTATTGAATGTTATTGAAGTTTTGTCATAGCAATCACCAAATAACACCAGATAACGACTATAAATAAGAGTTATAGTAGCTACAGCAAATGTTAAGTCTTAAAGAAAAGCTCCGGCGTTTTGCAACCTACTTCCTATCTGCCACTGTACACGTGGTTGATAACCCTTGTACACGTCCCTGTAGTCAGTAAAACAACAGAAAACTTGTTGACTCAAATTTAAAGCAAAAGCCAGTGGGCGATTGCTTCAGCATCTGCCTATTGATTTCTGTTCTAAGTGCCTTGACAATACAGAGGCGGCAGATAAGCGATTAGTTTGGAAACAGTTGAGAATTGCTATAAGGTTAATAATTAGACAATGAAGCCTATTAGACAAAGAAGCCTGTGGTTTATGGGGTTAAAGTCTGCTTTGTAAGTGGAATGTGTGTGCATGCGTGTATAGTGTATTATGTGTTGCTTTTATTTATCCTCATGCTGTGGGTGTTGAGTAGCTACAAGGTCTCTCAGTCTCTCTCTCTGTCTCTCTCTCTCTCTAGGGGATGATCGATGGCACTCTTTCACTGCGGACACTTTTAGAGGGTCGATAGATTGAGTGGAGGAGTGGAGAGGGGGAACAGAGAGCGAGAGAGAGGGAGAAAGTGGGATACGGGGGATGGAGGAGGGGAGCAGATCTCTGCTGAGTATCGGTCGATTCCTCCCTCTACAGAGCTAAGTGCTGCTCCATGGAGGCCAACACACACACACACACACACGTTCCATTGAAGACTGAAGACTAGATTCTGGAGAGAAATAAGTGGTGGATGGGTGAATGGGCAAATGAAGGGACAGATGCACAGATCTGACATAAAATATGTCTCAAAACTGTGTCATTTTTGCTAAATAAAACAAAAATGGCCAAGTGATAAACAAACGCTGATCATTCAATGTTCAGAACTCTTTATAGTAATAATTCTAAATTTTTCCCCAGTAAAGCTGTTTGATATGGATGGAGCTACTGGTGCTGTATTGTGATGGAGCTACTGTGCTACATATTGTGATTATGATACATTCAATAGTGTCACACAGTTCAATTTCTTCTTGTATAATTATTAATAAAATAATAAGGTATCTAAATGTCAGCAACTGTTGACATACTGATGCAATTTTTTACTATTCAAAATGATGCAAAAGTCTGGAGCTTGCTTCCAAGCTTTTCACCAGAGAGGTGAAAAAGCTTGGCAGGCGAGTCATGACCCTTTACAGGCTCATGACTCACCTTGGAACACTATAAACACCATGTTAGCTGCATGTAGAGCTTCTGTTGATGAGAATTAAATTTTTTTCCATAATGTAAAGTGAATCTGACAGAATGTTAGTCCATGTTTACAACACTTGCAGCTAAAATTTTAAGACTAAATTAAAAGTTTCTACTAAAGACCTGATACTGAACTAATACTCAAGACTCCTAGACTCATGATTTGACACTCCAGGGAGTCTCGAATCAACCCATGACCAACTCTGCTTTTCACGGAAAGAAACTGTATCGTTTCTAGTCACTGAAAGAAAACGAACTTCAAGTAGCCCAGCATCACCCAAATGTTCCTCCACAGTATAATAAATACGTAATTAAATCTGTCCAATATCAGTATTTTTTAAAGCATTATCTGACAATCCAGACACTATTCCAGTATCACTGTGCATCCCCACTTGGAGTACATACATAATTGAATTGATCTAAACATAAAAACACTGATTTGGAACTCCTGGCTAGAAGATCCATTTGCACAATGTACGCATCTGAGATACTGATATATTGCAAGGCAAATATCACAAAAACTATTAATAGATGCATCTGTCCAACAAATACAGTAAGTAATAGAGATTTATATTTTTCCTACAGAAATCTTTCACTGTTTTCTACAAATAACTTATAATATTCGAGATGTTCATTTTCATTTAGGAGTTTTCAAGCTTTAAGAGCAACAAAATGTTACGGCTTATGTGCACTGTGGGTTTATGGATACAGGTCAACCTGCTGTATAATGCATGTGCATATAACCTGAAACACCTGCTGACCCTTACAACACGAAAACACACACACACTCATCCTTCGCCCTACTTTGTCACCCAATAGCCAACAAACCCCACCTGTGTTTACAGCAAAACACGCAAAACCCTTTCTCCGTTTCTCTCTCTCCTTCTTTCCCCTTGTGTCTCTCTCCCCATGATTAAAAGGGGATTATTTCCCCGGTGAAGGTAAACCCAATCTCCGGCATCACCTGCCCCGCACCTGTGATCGCCGTGACAACCGGCTGCGGCCGCACAAAGAGGTGTGAATGAGGGAATGGGAGAGCAAGGGAAGGCAAGAGCAAAATAAAAAGAGGTGAGAATGTGTTAGAGTGTGACAGGATGGCAGAGTGAGGATTAACTCCATACAATGCAACTGACCCATCCATGTTTCCCCACATGAATGCATTCTTTCATAGCTACCGCTGGGCAAGATTTACAGAAGGTTGGCAAAATTTCCCTTTCAATCTGTTAATAAATTATAGCACACCACTATCTACTAAGACATCTAAATTTAGAGTGTGAACTCTCAAACAACAATTATTGTATGCAAATGAAATGTTACGCTATTATGATAGATTGGGTGTAGGTTCGTCATGTAAGCAAACATTTTTTAAAGACAGGCCAAAACCCCTATTTATCCAGCTCAAGATTATGTTTACGTTTACGGCGTTTAGCAGATGCTCTCATCCAGAGTGACGTACATCAGTGCACGTCGATTACAAAATTCAGTTGTGAGTCCTCTGGTTTTAATTCTAACTTTACTCAAGCTGAAGGATAGGAGTAGAGACTAGATGGTGTACAGGCTAGAGGATGCAGAGGCCAGAGGGTGTAGAGACGAGAGGGTGTAGAGACTAGAGGGTGTAGAGACTAGAGGGTGTAGAGACTAGAGGGTGTAGAGACTAGAGGGTGTCTATACAGTGGCCACGTTTTGCTTCTCCTTCAACTTTTATTTTTTCTCTGCTAGGGTTTATCTTAGTGATTGCTCTGTTATACAATGTGGTTTTGCTATGTGGTTGCAGTTGTAACCAAAGTGATGACAAAGTTCTGTAAATTTGTAACTACAGACTACGGATGGGTGAGTTGTGGCGTTCCCGCATGGTTATGCACATGCGTGTGTATCTGTTTGTTACCTGTAAGCAAGACTAGGGCAGACAGGCAAGAGAAGGCTGGTAAGTCCAGGTTCAGACTCTGGAGGTGGGAGCTGAAGTCTCTGATGGAGTCGAGCCATTCTCCAAAGCCTCGCAGACACTGCAGCCTATGGAGCACCAACCCTGTGCAGAAGACAAACTTCTCCTCTGCCAACAATGACCTGAGAAAGAGGGAGAGGGAAAGAAAGAGAGAGAGAGAGAGAGAAAGGCAGGGGTTAGGTTGATTGTTGTTATTTATCCTGCTTGAAGGTACCGTTTGAAGGCTGGAGATCAGTCACCAGCTTTCATCTTTTAATTAATCGCCACATTTCTGTCTCTTCCTCTGCCAAAGGGACGAGATATCAGTTTTCATTTCTGCATCTACGTGTCTGTGATTCCACATTAGCACCTACACACGTGCACATATATGCATGCACAGGCACACACATGACAGACGTTAACCCTCTCTCATCTCCGCGGCTAGAGTCCTGATTGGAGGCTAAAAGTCTGTGTTTGAGCCGTTCTGCACGGAAACAATTATCATGGCGACAAATGAAAGCCAGCATAGGGAAGAGCACATCAAAAGATCGGAATGGACTTAATTACGTTTGAGCTCTTCCAATTAAAGCTTTTAAAACATTCCTGAGATTTCTCTCCTTCTCCACCCCCTATCACCCTCTCTTATTCTCTCACTTTCTCTCTCTCCTTTGGATGTAAGATAGAACAGATGAAGTTACGTTTTTACTCAGCATGGTCTTATCTGACTGACGGACAGATGCAATAACCAGACCAGTTGACCATTTTCACTTCTTTCCTTTAGTTGTCTCTTGCTCTTTTACCCACTTTCCCCTTCCCACTTCTTCTCTACTGTCATCTCAAACTGTCTCATCTTTTATCTCTTCTCTTCTCCTCTCTCTTTGTCTCCTCAGCTTTCCTCCCCTTCCTTTATCCTCTTTGCTTCCCTAATTTTTCCTCCTCTTATTCTCTCTTTTCCTCTCCTCTGCCCCTCTCTTCTACTTCACCCTCCTCTTTTCACCTCTATTCTACTCTCCTCATCCTTCCTCTTCCCTCTACTTCTCTCACCGCTCCTCTTGACTACCTCTTCACTCACAACCCTGCAAAACCTCCTCGTTTATTCCTGTGGAGTGCTTGGCTTCTGCTTGCGAGCTGTTCTTCATTAGCTCACAATCACCAAACACACACACACACACACACACACACACTCTTAGACACAGCAGGGGAGGAGGTGAGAGCAGGAGGAAAGTGGGCAAAACTGAAAAGAGCAAGAAGGAAAGAAAAAGGAGCAATATTAAAAATCTCATCTCTCTAATTTTTGAAGCCCTGCAGTGCAGCTAATCAGAACATGTGCTTTTTTAATGGAAATGATCTTGCACACCCCCCCACACACACAACCAAACACACACACAACCAAACACACGCACAACCAAACACACACACGCACACACGGATGACCGACAGAGAATCTTTACTGAAACAGAGAAACAAACAAAAGGTCCTTATAGACCACATTTTTTAAGCCTGCGTTAATGCAACTCACTCGCTGGCCTGTTCATTCATTTACTATCTGTGGTTTTACCATGTGCGCCACTTACGCGTGTGCGTGGATAGGGAGGGAGTAGAAGTTCTGAATGAATGGTGTGTGTGAGTATGCGTGAGGAAGTCTACTCTTAATCCTTTAGTAGTCAGTGAGTAATTCACTGTAATTTCCGAATACGTTCATTAAAGTTACCTAATAATTCATAGAGTTTAACAAACAGTGCATGGCAGCTCTGAATGGTTTCTATCAGTTACTAAATCTTCATAGAACTCACAGAATAAGTCATAGTAGTTACCAAATATTTCTGGTAGTTAGTGAATAATTCATATCAGTTACTATATAATTCACAGCAGTTACTGAATAATTCACAGCAGTTACTGAATAATTCACAGCAGTTACTGAATAATTCATAGCAGTTATGTAAAAATTCATCATTAATTAATAACAGAATTAAAAGTCCATGGTTTAAGGGTTTACCTCATGACATAAATTTAAAGGAGCATCGGTGGGTTTAGTGAGTGATTGTGTATGTGTACGTGTGTGTGTGTGTGTGTGTGTGTGTGTGTGTGTGTGTGTGTGTTAGTGTGTGATGTAGGCCCGGATGAATCCCAGCGTTAGAGTGAGTCAGAACCCCAGCCTGGAGCCCCTACTGAGGCTGTGACGCCACCACCCACTGGCCTCCCTCCCTGCACCTGCTCCCTCGCTTCCACAGAAAGAGAGAGAGTGAGAGAGAGAGAGACAGAGAGAGACAGAGAGAGAGAGAGAGAGTAGAGAGAGAGAGAGAGAGAGAAAGAGAGAGAGAGAGAGAGGGAGGTAGCAATGCTGGTTAAATAGGGAGCAGATGATCTGAACATAAAAAAATCACTTCCTGTTTAAGCAACATCAGAATACCACTGAGTCACTTGGATACAAACAAATTGCGCTTGCACTGTGAAAATCAACACGAGTTCAGATTAGAAAAGCCATACATCAGATCTCAGAAGTGAAATGTGCGTACAGTTTTTAAAAAGTTTATCTGTAATGGAGATATGACGTGTGTGTGTGTGTGTGTGTGTGTGTGTGTGTGTGTGAGTTGTATGTGTGTCATGCACATTGGAGAAAGGGCCAGGGAGGGCTGCTGTCCTATAAATTTAAACAAGCGAATGCCGAGGGTGGTCTGCTCTGTGCCCATAGCAACCTTACAGCTCACAGCCAACTGAGAGGTCACTGTTTTGAATTTGCTGAAAATGTAAACGTTTGACTCAATGATTCTGATTCCGAAACTTTTGTATTTTGCAGTGTCACATAATCAGAACCACTGATTCTGTAAAGCATACAGGAATTAAGAAAAGCCAGAAGGAAGCTCTGACACAATGTGAGAAACTCAGTAAGAACTGTCAGAAGTTCTGGGGGCCGTGACTAATATGCTGATGAAAAAAATATGATAATAGACGTAATTTGTGTGACTATCATTACCGTCACAAACTTCTGCTTTCTGTGGCTCTTTTACGTGCATGTGTTTGTGTGTGTGTGTGTGTGTGTGTGTGTGTGTGAGAAGACCAACCTGTTGGCCAGACGAAGCACAAACAGCTCAAGGAAGGCCGAGTCTATGAGCAGGTTCTGGTCGTCGTGGTGAAGCTCAGAGAATCCGGGCAGTCGCTCTGCCCAACAGCGTGTGACCTCCATGGAGCCGGTCAGCACTCTGTAGAACAGCTGAATCTGCTGAGCCTCGGCCAGACCACCCGTCTCAACTGCACTGAACTAGACAGACAGAGAGAGACAGAGAGAGATTTAGGGCATCTTTATTGTGCAAATGTAGACAGCTTATTACAACAGTGTGCATTAGATTCAATAATACAAAACAAACCAAAAACCCAACCAAAAAGAAGAAAACAAGAAGCAGGGATGAGCAGCATCAGAGATAGAGAAAAGAGAGAGTGAACAAAAAAGTGAAATCCTGACCGAGACGAAAGAGAGAGAGCGAGCAGTTAACTTCCACATTTTGTTATTTAATTTAATATTGTTTAAATGTACAGATGATGTAGAGATCCAAATCACATGTAAGGATATTAGAGTCTTTTAGAGACCATAGACTCTTTTTCTAATGTGCCTCAAAAGTAACTCTAATGTGACTTTTATCCTTTCTTTAATGCAAAGAAATAATTTCCAATTTGTGTTTGATCAATGTAAGTCATAATCTGGAAGAAAAAAACACACACAAACATTTTCCCATCACCCCAAACGCAATCAGCAGCCAAGAGATGTTTGGCGGCTTATTTAGATTTGTGCCGAATCTACAAGGCTAATTTAGACAATATGTAAACGTTGAAACCCCTCGAAATTAGCACTGTGCATCACACACTTGCATCAAACCATGTTGGAAGGTAAAGTACTCTGAATTAGAATTTCTTATACTATTTCTGATATTGAATCTACATAAAAACCGGTAATCATGCTGAAGCCAAAATATTGTCTGTACTTTTGTCCATTTTACAGTTGTATAGTATACAGTGTCAGGAAACATATAAACAAGTCTATTTGAAGACACCAAACTACATTATGAGTAAGGGGAAAATGTGTGTACATTTGATTTTTTTTCAGTCAGTCTGTTCATTTTAAAAGGCATGAAGGGCCTTCAAAAACGTGACCCACAGGTACCTGGCTGTAGTCCAGTTCTCGGGGTATGGACTGGGAGTAGGCTCTGACCAGAGCGTTGAGCAGACTGAGGGGGGGTGAGGGAGGTGACGGCTCGGGCTGGAGGGGACTCTTTGGCTTAGATGGCAAACGACCTCTCCTCCCCTTCAGGTTATCTGTGCGCACCACTGCACAAAACCCAAACACACACACTACTTTCAGCACTCTGCATACCCACACGTCAGTCAATTAACAGACTTGAAATTCTTTGCCAGAAGAAAATACACTTGTTGGTTTACAGTAGTATGTAGCATAACCGCAAAATAGCTGTTAACATTATCTCGTCCAAGACCTATGTTAATACTTTTTTAAACAATGCAAAATCTGCATTGTGCATGATGGTGTTGTGATCATTTTAACAATAACATCATGCTCTATGGCAATATCCTCATTTACAACAATATTAGCTATGAAAAAGACTATAAACCACAAAACAGTTTACATTTATTTGTTTAAAAAAACCCTGAGAACGAAACAACCCCCTGAGAATGTAACATCCTACAAATATGATGGATGAAAATCAATCCATATTCAAAAGAAGCACCAGGCAGCAGGGTAGAGTATCAATGGGCACAAAAAGCTGAAGTTTGATGACAGGAAACTCCATGCAGTGACAAACAGGGGCTTAATATTTAGTGCAACACTTTTAGCTTATCATGAAAACACTCAATTTCTTTCATTCCAAGAATAAAAACCCAGAAGTGTGCCTAAAGTCCAGTAACTTTATGTGCATAATGTACAGTAACTTTTTGGGAGGAAGGAAAAACGTTCATCTTCGAATGGAAGGTTTTATATAAGGTTTTTTTTTTGTAACTTTGAACCTATTCTGTTTATATTATTTAACATTCTACAAACATTGCACTTTAGCCATCCAGGCAGAAAGGTTAGGCACCTCTGCTTTAAAGACAACACTGAAAATGACTTGGTAGGACTCAAGGTGACATACTCTTAGATAACAATGTTGGATTCAGATAAATGCGTCTCTCTGCCCCACTGTCCAGCCAACAGTGGTCTAACTGACCAGTAGAGGGCACTTGAGAGCTGTGCCATTGTCCGAGCCCAACAGGCCATTTGGAGGGAAAACAGGAGTATGCGCTCAGGACAATGTCAATTACATTAACACACTGAAAAATGCATTAAATGTGCTTTATTTAAATGTGTATGTCAATTCCAAATGAATGGAATATACTACGTCAGTGCAATTACTGCCAGAATTAATTAAACTGAAGGGCAAAACTTATTCATGTGGAAATGACCGCATATTTTTTATAAATTTAATAGTAATATGACAGCAATACTTTTTTCCCCTCAGCCCCATTTACACCCATCACCAGAATCATGCATATATTTGATTTTTCTGCACAAGCGGATATCAAATGCAACACGCACTACCTATACATGCCTGTGCTCTATATTGTGTGATTATGGTGGCGGATCAGTCCTGATTGGTGAGACGAAGTGTGTGACAGTAATCCTGTAACCGATAAACATCCCTATTACCGCTTAATTCGTTTATGCATTAAAATGGTGTGAGTGGACCAGCTGAGCGCTGAAGCTCTATTAGTGCATACATCCTCCAGGTCTGCCTGTGTGTGTGTGTCTGTGTGTTTTAAGTGATTAAGGTGGCGGCCGTCCATCTCCTCCTCTGCCTCGTCCATCTCTTACCGCAGGTCCAGGTGGGGTCATATGGCCCTGATAATTGCCATGATAAATAGTCAAACAAGACTGGATCACAGATGAGAACCGGAGGGATGGCTGTTTACTAGATAGCCCCTATCAATGTCTACCCACTGTTTATGTGTGTGTGTGTGTATGTGTGTGTGTGTGTGTGTGTGTGTGTGTGTGTCTGTGTGTGCACCCATGTGGCCGGTATTTAGCTCTCTGTGAGTCCAGCTATGAGGAAAAATGTGACATTTTGGCTGGTCACCATTAGTAATAGGTTTTCATTCCTGCTCTATTTTATTTATTAACAAAAAAAACATGTAGCTTGTGACGCTGATAAAGGTAAACTTGGAACAATAATAAAAAAAAAACCTTTTGGTGCAATACAAAACCATTTTTGAAATCTTAAAAGAATCACTGGCAATACTGTCTCCATCATAGAAAACAACCTTTTAACCAAGCAAAGAACCACTTTAACCTCAAAGTGGTCCTTTGAGATTTCATGGTCCTATAAATAACTGTTGTCTTTACTAAGGAACCTTGAAAAGCCACTCTTTTATGAGCACAGCATTTGGGTTAGGTTTAAGGGTAGCTACTTATTCATTTTGGTATTTAGCTACCATAACACAGGAATCAATAATAAAAAAACTAACAAGGCAGGAATACAAACTACTGTGTGCGTGTGTGTGTGTGTGTGTGTGTGTGTGTGTGT
>JBBPCX010000001.1:12997807-13011445 GCA_037974365.1 Hydrocynus forskahlii | reverse complement strand
AAGTCTTCCATTAACTGCTCAAAAGAAATAAAATGTCCCTCCCTGAACAGGTGTTCCACACTCTCAATCCCCCTTCTTTGCCACAACTGAAAATAAGGGTCCATAAGAGATGGAGTAAAATTTACATTAGCTGTTATGTTCAAAATATGAATGGAGCTGTAGATGAGACTAAAATGACTGAGAAATCTGTATGTAAAAAAAATTAATTAAAAAAAAATTGTTTGTTTGTTTGTTTATTTATTACATATTTATGCGTGGCTTGAAATTGTCTCATATCCTTGATCTGGACAAGAGGTTTATCATTTTTACTTATTTGTGAAAGCAAGGTGTTAAATGGTCGTAGGGTCAGTATTGGATGCTTGACCCTAAAAAGCATTGTTTTGAAAGTGATCACGTGAGAAGGCGACGCGTTATGTGTCACTGTGTGTCTGCTGGTGTAAATTCCTCTCCTTATCTCCCTGCTGTGTCTGCGCCTCACCCAGAAGTAAGAAAGTGCCAGTCTTGTTGTTCCACACCCACGTTTACTATGTGGTCCTAGCTGTGCCACGCTTGAGGGCCAGTGTTTGCGTTTTTCTAAAGGCTTCACTTTTCATAAGTTCCAGCCTGTGTGGGGGTGTGAGCAGTGTGCAGCGCAGGTATTCAAACTGATTGCTCAGCAGGTGTTCACAGCCGCGTTTGTAGGCCGCCGGGTCAGTTTAACTCTGGCTCCTTATGACTCACGTGTCGGGTTAGGCCTCAGATTTTTCATGCATTGCATACAAAGCATTACAGAATGTTATAAATGTGTATGCAAGTTCACAAACTTCTATACACCGGCAGTAGACACACACACACACACACACACGCTGCATACAAAAGCATTGCAAATAAAGAAAGATCTAAATTTTCCCAGCATTGGGCTGTGGAGCAGTGGAGCTGCATTTTCTGGAGCGATGGAGGATTCGGGGTGAGTTAGACTGATCATCCAACATGAGTACTTGATCTTACTGATGTTCTCGTGGCTAAAGGCAATCAAATCTTCACACCAACATCTAGTTAAAGCCTTCCCAGATATACAGAGCCTGTAAATGCAGCACAGTGGGAATAGATGCCTCATTAGTACACATGATTTCAGATGAAAGGTTGGATGAGTAGTTGAGTTCATGCACTTTGAGATGCTACATTAATGCAGGTATAGTTTTTTTTCTGAGAATGTTCTGTTGGAATTCTGTTCAAGGCTTTCTCCACATAGAGAGTCTGTTGTCAGTCTGAGGTGGTGCTTAAAGTGTTCTTCTCTGCAACAAATGTCAGTTTGTTCAACGTTTTATGAAATTGCCTAAAGAGCTTTGCAGAAGTTTAACAAATTTGCTGTTTAAACCTATAAAAAAGTTCACAGTTGGGCTGCATTACCATTCTGAGTCAGCAGAACTATTTGTTGTGTTACTAAAATATACAATTACCTCAAAAAGTAAGACAGCTTGGTTATTTTTAAAACATACTTTCCTGCTGTGTGGTTAAATGGTTAAAGTGTACTTTTTGACACCACTTTACTTTTTTTGGCCCACTATATATACAATCCCTGTCAAATACAGGTTTCTACAACGATTTTAATGCATAAATTCAACACATTTTCTACATAATGCTATATTTAATAAAACGTTTGATATAAAACGTGTCAGCTGGTGGTCTAGTGGTTAGGGAGTTCCCCCTGTGATCAGCAGGCCATGGGTTCTAATCTGAGGTACTCTTGAGCAAGGTACCGTCCCCACACACTACTCCCCAGGCACCATTATCGGCAGCCCACTGCTTCAAACGGGTGAAAGGTTTAAGTGCAGAGGACTTAAGTAATTTCCTCCAGGATCAATATAGAATATAAAATGAATTTCAAAAATTTTGCACAGACACCATTTATGTATTATCCTTTTTGATGTTTGATGTTAAATTCATCCAACAAACAGTATTTGTGCTTTAAAATATGCAGAGGTGTGTAGAAGATGTATATGTATTTAAAAAGGGGCACTCAAACTATATATACATGTAATCACTGACCAGGGTGACCAGGATGTTTTCTGTTTGAAGTTTGTAAGCTCTTCCCGTGTCTGTGTGGGTTTCTGCTGGGAGCTCTGGTTTCCTCCCACAGTCCAAAGGCATGGACGTCAGGTAAAGTGCAGATGCTAAATTGCTCTGGCACACCACCACAACCCCAGTTACAATGAGCAAATACATAAAGAATGAACGAATACATGACCTAGTATCTCGAAAGTGTGAAAATGTCCATGGAAAAATGTTTATCTAAAGAGACTGGACCATTTCGATATTCCCAGTGAGTCAATCTACTAAAAAAAAACCCAAAAAACATTGAACATTTAGTTTCAACTTCACGATATAATAGAATCAATCACATAAGGTCAAGGCTTAAAGTTACTCAGTCTGTGGCCTTTTCTGAAGGTCTTATGGCATTATCTATGGTCTACAAATGTCATGAATAGACATGAATACTCAGTTTTTTTTCTGGTCGTGTACATGTGCTAGGAAGCACATCGTGGTTGACAATACAATTGATGCTATGTTTGTGTAATGCTTTTCACCGAGCAGGTTGAGGCTTGTGAGGTGTCTGTTGGATGGCTGCATAAAGTTAACATAACCTGAAAAACCGGAAGCCTCCAGAGGCCGTGTACTGTTCTGAGAGAGAGCAAGTGGGTGAAAGAAAAACTTTTCACCTCCGGCAAGCCTGAGGTAATGTGTGCTTACACGAGTGAGACATGCTCATACATTAGCAGGTACAGTAATGGTGAAGTAATGCATGTAGACGAGTGTGTTCTGTCACTAACAAGGCAGTGTTGTCCTGTCAAGCTTAAGAGGTCATCACTCTTCTAGACACAAACAGCATATTTCTGAGGCAGACTAAGTTTGTAAAACAGGGGTTTTCAAACATTTTTACCTCCACAGCAGCATATTGGATGTCATTGTTCACAAAATTGCTCCCATCTTTTGGAAACCCACTGTCATTTTCTAACCATGCTGGAAGATAATCTGATGCCTCAGGCCTTCAGTTCAGCTCCTTAAGGCCTGACCGATGCAAGAGCTTGCTTGGGTGTATCAGCAGTACCTAGACACCAGCTTTCAGCTAAAACTTAATAATATCAAGTCGGGAGAAATACAAGCATATTGATGAATTAATTTAATTGAACTAAAAAAGACAAGCATGTTACTTCCCAAAGATATAGGAATTCTCTAAAGGTCTAAAGATCCATGAAGGTCATTTTTCAACTATCAGAATAGTAGAATATCACCCAAAGACTTGCACGGTTTTAGGGTATAAAACCCTTTTTTTGAGAGTCCAATTTGAAATAAGCCAAGTGAGGTAATGTAATGTGAAAGCGACATTTTAGTGTTCATTCCTTTTTTATTTTATTTTTGTCTTATTGTAAAAGCAAGTAATTGCAGGAGTGTTAACACTGTTAGTTTGACATTCACAGAATACTCATTTGAACTGGTGAGTCTTTTTTTTCGGTATGAAAGTGCTGTTTATGTATCTGTAAGTCATCCACTTGGCTTTTGCCAGCTGGCGTAGTGAGAAGCATTTCAGTGGGTGCTCTCGCTCGAGCTTATGGACGGTGGTGTTTACGCTACACCCTGGGCCAATGTCCCTCCAGGGCCTAGCTGCTTGACCGCACGCCGGCGAGGGGGCTTGAGGTATGTATGCTATGGGAGATGCGTTAAAATAAACGAGCGGAAAACTTGACGACTCTTCACCCCTTTTTCCGCCCGTCTATAACTGCTGTGATTCAGTGAATCAGAATCTTGACATTTAAAACTAGGGTCAGCTCTTAGTGTTACGTACACATATGAAAGGGGGGCAGGTTATTGCTCACCGTTTAGAAATATTAAAAGAAAAGGTTATGTGTGCAAGTTTTGCAGGAACAACACACGTACAGACGAATACACACGTTCACTGCGTGGGTTTGCGAGCCCTACCTGCGCCTGCCATTGTCGACTTCCCATCAAGGTGAAGAGGCGGGATCGACCCGTCCTGCGCTTCGCTGGAAATGACTAAAGTGAAATCAGTTCTACTCCATCCCGGAATCTTTGGCTCTAATCCCTGGCCAGGCTGCATGCCAGTGCTGCAGCCCCACCCGCTTACCAAAAAAAAAAGGGTTGTTAAGCTAGCTGCACTCTTTTGTATGGAGTTGTAACATAGGCCCAACTTATATAACTCTGACCTGATGATGCAGTTTGGATCAAAAGAACTCTGGAAACTGGAAAAAGTAATACATACATTCATACAGACAGAAATCCAGTAAGCTTGTGTCATCAAGTGACGTGTCTTCGCTTATGCCGAGTACCCCCTAGGCTGTTTTAAAGGAATGCTTCAATGAAATATCATCTATCCATCCTTCCATTATCTGAGCCCCTTATCCTAATCAGGGTCATGAGGGGTGCTGGAGCCAGTCCCAGTGCTTGAAGGGTACAAGGCAAAGAAACACACCAAACAGGTCACTGGTCCATTGCACAGCAAGAAAATCTATATACTATTTTCCCAGCCAATAAAAGGTTGCAGTCCAATCTTTAGTTTAGTACATGTCGTACGAGGCTAAACACTAGAAGGCTACAGTCACCCAAATTGCTTCCATAAATAAATCTCTTCTTTTAAACTGATCAAACAGTGGGATCAAACACTATGGATGTATTAATGTGGTATAAGACAACATATGACTTGCTAGGAATTATGAAAGTGAACACTAACAAGAAGCCAAACGCGGTGGGCAGACTTTGTAATCAACAGGGTCTGTTTTCACAAACCACCTCAGGAGTAGGAATGCTGAAGCACGTTCTGCGGTTATAAATGCCAGGATCAACTTTAGCCTACTAATAAAGCAAAATCTGGACACCAAACACGTTTCGTCGGATCGACTACATCTAGAGGTGTGCAGTATTGTGGAAATAAGAAAATAATCTTTCTACAAATGTACATTTTAATGTAATAATTATTGACAATACATTACAAACTGCTTGGGGTCTGTATTCCACTTCTGACATTTTTTTATATGTTTTGGGGGACTAAGGGTTTTTGCACTCATCTCTTGCATTTCTCCACATGGCCAGTTCCACCATCAGTTAAGTCTCCTTGTCTCACACTGTGGTACAAAGCTAGGAAGTTCCAAGCTGGCCTGGGCTTCCTCAAAGACACGTGAAGCGTCATCACATCTTTCCGAACTGCCATGTCACGGAGCAGTTCAACACGCTAGGAGGAGAGCCTTAACTGTCAAGTCTATCAGATACCGACAGAAAACATGCTCTCATGGACTCCTGGCTGCAAGGGATGAACTGTTCATATGGTCCATACTGAGACAGCTGTGCCGCTGGAAATACAAAAAGAATATTTTTCTGTAAAAAAAAGAAAACAAGACATGCGCAAGTATAACTTTTCACTACATTTTAAAACCATAATGAAATGCATACCCTTCTGCCTCAGAACAGAAAGGTGGCATCTATTAAAACTTTCTCCACTCATTTTAAAGACCTACGAATCAGAACTAATTAATATGCCTTGCTTTTGTTATCCCTGGCCATAACTGTGTTAAAGGTTAATGTCATATTTTAGAATGATATATATCCTCCTTATTTGCCAGAATGTGATTAAGTGCAACACACGGATTCCCAGATAGTAGCACCTTTCTGTAAGTGTGAAGGTGCAGGGGGACATGTGGACATACACACACACACACACACACACACACAAGTAGACATACATTCAAACTCAAGTACAGAATAAATAGTTTAACGCCCTCGGTTTGCAGATGACTCAGCAGATAAGCCTGCTTCTGAAGGAGGGATTCCCCGGAGTATACCACTCACTCACCCACCCACTCATGTAGCACCACTGATTTGTGATAAAAGAAAGGTTACCTTGCAAGACAGTCATCCTTTGACACAAAAGGCTCACAAAATACCGAGCCTGTGTCACTTGAGGTAATTCTAGCTAATACAAAGTGTCTAATATGATTTAAACAAAGAACAAATTGGGATTTCCTCTTGGGACTTTGAAATGAAGCACTAAGTCATGTGAGGCCAAACTTTACAGTGATTTTAACACAGGTAAGAGGTGTTGCTAGGCACAACATGAAGCAACAGCACAAAAACCTGGACATTTGAAGCCCTTTGAAGACATTTAAGTAAGCTGTTTAACCGTGAATGTTTCAGACAGGAATTGATTACTGATGGGGCCAGGGGGACAAAGCCCTGGGATCTCTGTCTGCCAGAGGTCTACTTTGAACCGCTCCTGGAATTAACATATAAACAATAACTTTCCCTTGAATCTGTACGAATGACTAAATGAATGAGAAATGTTATCCTTTCTTATTGATATCGGGATACTGTTGCAATACAAGTGGGTTGTTTCTTTTTTTTGGCATTGTGGCTTGCTTTGACTTGAAGGATAAAGAGAAGAAATTATGTTTGTATACATATAAAGGCAGACCTGTTAAGTTCAATGATGTAGACACAATGTAGCATTAAACAAAATTTTAAACAAAAAAAATGTAGATGTGAACATGGATGTGAATCACAATTTTTAGGTTTTATTTATTTATTATTAATTTAGTGTTTCAGGGGACTCCAAAAATGTTGTGTCCAGGGATCTCACAAGACTATGACCCATCCCTGCTTCAAAGTATACCACTGTTTTGAACCATTTCCATGCTGATGAGTGGTCCTGTCAATACATTTGTCAATCAGTGCAACAAAGCGATGCATTAAACAAGATTCAGTGGCAAAACGTCATGTTCAGCATATTAACCAGCTTAGCCAGTCAGATTTGGGACAATTTGACTGATCTGGGTTCAGACTCATTCAAATGTGTTCAGTTTCATTTGTTTCACATCCTCTTTGACATTGCGATTGTTGTGGCTGAAGGAAATGTAAAGCAACCAAACACTGTGCCATTTGTTAAATTATCCTAGTACTCGCCCAACAGTGCCTGAGGGTTTTCTCAGAAATGTTCTCACAGAATGAACTACACCTTTCCACAGAAACTTTTAAGAGGTGAGCTGGAGATAATTAGAGCTATTAGATTTATTTATGCTGCATGTGATCGAGCACACTTATGAGACACGCAATCCTTTCGGATGCCCTCATCTTGTGATGCAGTTTGTGTTGGACATCCTCTAGTCCATCATCAGTGGTCAGTTTCTGGACACAGGTGAATGTCTTTGATTTGTGACCTATTCTCAGTTCAGCACTGATGTGGGAGATCTACTATAAGCAATGCATGAACATCCCACCTCCCACACCCAAACACACCCTCAAACACACACACAAATATGACCCGACCGCATCGGTGTATATGCTGAGAATAATCCCAGGTCACTGGTGGTCCTGTGCGGACCCTGACCACCCGTGGTAAAGAGGGGTAACAAACTTATATTCATATGTTCAGAATTATATGTGGATATATACACTGAATGTATATTAAATAACCAATACAAAAGTGTCTGAAGTGTTTCCATTCACTGTATGTATGTTTCTTATGTATATGAAAGTGAACATACTGCAACATTTTGTGAAGTATTCCAAAATGTAGAGGTGCAGCAGTGAAATATAGCTTGACTGTATGCCATTTTCTATATGGCTTGACTATATGGCATCTTCCCATATTATAGATGAGACCTGAAGTGTTGTTTTTAGTGTGTGAAATACCCCACGAAAATTGGAGGGTCTCGTTATTACTCAGCTGTGGGCTGGCTGCCAACTCACTCACTGTATTGTTTTAACGTTTGGTGGACATTCCCTTGTTTTCCTGGCAATCCAAAATGTCCTGGGAGAGAATGCTGCCTCCTCTGAGTCTCGGAATCAGAGTTTAAAAAAATACAACCCAGACTCTTGTTTACTGTTGCTACCTCAGTCAAGCAGTTTAATAACAGTATTAATATTATATTCATAATACATTTTTTGGGTAGTTTTTATTGTTCTATTTGTCCTGACATAGTGAAAACGTCAAAGATTCACATAGTGAAAATGTCAAATTTAGAAAAAGAAAATAAGATATATGCAAAATTCACAAGGGACAAAACAGACTGTACACGGCATGATCTACCAGAGCCCTGATAGCTCTAAAGCTGAAGCTGAAAGATCACAGGTGAAAAAATGGATCTCAAACAGTGATCCATGTAAATTACATGAAAATAATAAAGCATTGCTCTGACTACATATGACCATTCACACTGTATATAATTATTTTAGGATACATTTATTGTACATGCCCTACCCAGATAACACCATGTTGTTGATTCAACGTTGAATTATGGTTAAATGCATTGATTTATGGTCAGTGGTGAATTATTAATGTTGAAACTCGGTCAGATTTTCAACATTGAACAAAACCTTAATTCAACATTGATATAAGGTGATGTTTTCAACACTGAAAATAAGATGCTGAATCAACATTGATATCACTGAAAATATCCAACATTGAAAGCACCTTTGCCAAACAAGCGTTGAAACAATATTGAATCCTTATTGAATCCATCCACAAATGGTTGATTTTTCAACGTTGATTAGATGACCTTCTCAACGAGCAAGATCAATGCTGGATCAACACTGAAGATCCTCTTTGTCTGATATGGAATCAATGTCATTTCAACGGATGTGTGCTATCTGGGTAGTGAGTCTAGTAAACTCAGCCAGTTCTAGCTATGCTAGCTAGCTAACTGGTGTTAGCTGTCATGGTATCATTTTACAGGAATTAAGATTGTAGCTAAAAGCTACTTCAGCTGTAACTTAAGCTAGCAAGCCCTGCTAGTTAGCTAACTTAAACACATGGATCAGATCTTTGATGGGTAATATGGGTAATCTTCCACACTGTTTAATCCAGATAATTCGTTTTTCTTCTTGCATCCATCCAGCGGTCTAGTGGTTAGGGAGATGCCCCTGCGATCAGAAGGATGTGGGTTTAAATCCCAGAACCACTGGGGTACCAAGCAAGGTACCATCTCCACACACTGCTCGCTGGGCGCTGTGTTCCTGGCTGCCTGCTGCTTCACTACATGGGCCTGTTTACCCACAGCAGTGAAAGCCTCTTGATGTACTGCCAGCTCATTTAACACCTTATTTGTGACCTTATTTTATAGCACAACAGCAACTAACTATAATCAAAGTTAGCTGGCTAGCTGTTTTGTTTTTTGTGTATTGGTGACAGTCCTGTGTTGAATCACTGGATAACTTGTCAGGGACAATGGCTTTATTCATGGGTAATATCCCCATATAAACTAACCATAGTCTATTTAGCTCATTTTTACCCCAACGAAACTTTGCCCAAATGGTCTGCGATGTACGGTATAACATTAGCTAGCCTGCAATGTGAGATAGTCACTCCATTAATTCCTTGTCTTTGTCATGGTATGTCCAAGAATACTTCAAAATAAGAAAAAATGACAAAAAATGGAACACTTGAGCTTAGATAAGCGTACTCCCTCAATCATATGACGTGTTACTGCGTATTCTACATGTTCCGCATGTTCTTCCGCCATGTGCCACTAAATTAGTTCGCCCATGCGAGCGTTGTAAACCCGAAACATCGTATGTCGAGACCCTCGTAACTCGAGGACCCCCTGTACATTTGACCATAAACTCTTACCCCAACTGCACCTTGCTCAAATGTTACTCAAAGTAACTAACATTCAATAGCAACTCTACCCAAGCTACTGCACATTTTTAAAATAGCAGCATTTTAAAGAGAAAATAAATATTTATTTTTCTTAGTAATGCTTAAAAATGGTTCATCTGTGATACAACACAGGTAACCACGTAGGAGATTTCAACCAATGAAACAGTATTTATGACACCAGACAGACCAGCCCTGTAGGGGGACCACCAAAGTCAACACAGTGGGTATGAGACGCACACCGACCTGCAAAGTTCTCAAATTTTGGGAGAAGTGTCTTGGCCTTATTACAGTCGCAAAGCTATGATCCGATCATCCTAGAAGAGGGGGTTCGCGAAGGGTCACTAACCCTTGCTGCTGTAGTTCTAGTTAGTTATTTCCTGCTTTACACTGAAACACTAGTGTGAACTTTACACACACAGACACACACACACACACACATACACACACACACACACACACACACATTTATATATATATTCCGTGTGTGTCCGTGTGCGTGTGCATGCGTGCGTGCGTTCTTTCAGGATCTGATTCAGAAATAGTGCGCAGTGTAGAGTTTCTCTTATCTAAATGTTTAGACAGAGAGCGCTTTTTGTGTAATAAATAATCTCATTAAGCATGACCCAGGCATGCTGTGAGATTCCCCCACCCCTCCACACACCGGCCATGCACTAACCTCGCTCACCCTCGATTCCATAATGTCGTACAGTGTGCCGATGAAGTCCAGGAGCCATTACGAAAGTGCTGGTCACTAAAGACCTGTTTGACCGCTTTGGTTTCCTCTTGAAAAAGGAGGTCAATCATCAGAGGACAGACCACATAACGTCAGAGCAGGTTTTTATTGTGCAGCATTGGAAATAATCTCACTCTCCCCAGTCACTTTCTCCCCCATTCTCTCTACTCTTTCTTTGACTCTGTCTTTCTTCCTCCCTTCCTGTCTCTCCCTTTCTCCGCTTTCTTTTTCTCCTTACCTCCTTCTTCCTGTATCTCTCTCTCTTTTATCTATTCCTCTTTCTCTTTCCTCTGTCTTTTTCTTTCCTCCTTCTCTCCTCTGTTTATCTCTGAGATCCTCTCTCCTTCTCTTCTATTTATCTTTCTCTTTCTTTTTTATTTCTTCATCCCTCTCTCTCCTCTTTGAGATGGCTTGAGAGAAGAAAAGAGAGACGGCTCGAGAGAGGAAAAGATACATAGGCAGAGAGACAGCAAGTCTCTTTCTCCTCCACAGGTTACAAAGTTTGAAAACGTGCATAACTGCTTAATGTTACCTATTATTAATAATGTTTTTGCTATTAAGTTTATCTTTATTTTCTTAATTTATAGTTTTGTCTTTCTCTCCTTTCTGTCTGTCCTTCTCCACCTTCTATGTCTACGTCTGTGTCTCTGTCAGACACACACACACACACACACACACACACACACACCCTCTATCCTGTGTACAGTAGGGAATCTGGGAAATGAGCCCTCTTGCTAAAGTGGCTAGCTGGCTTATCTGGGAGAGCTTGTCTCTGAGCTTTAAAGAGAGCGTGAGGTATTGAGTTCACCCTAAAACACAAAACACTTACTCACGGCAGCAGAGAGAAGCCACGGAAAAAGAAAAAAAAGAGAAGAAAAGGAGAGAGGCCTTGCACTCAGCTCTCTCGTGTTTCCTGTGTTGGGGTCTGGAGGCCACGGGCCGTTACCGTATCACCGGAGAAGTGGCTGCGTGCCGGTGTGGAACAGAGTGAGCAGATTACAGTCTGTGTATCAAAGCCATCTCCACACACTCTCAGGAGAAGCGAGAGAGGGACTTTCCCAGGTTCCACTCCTTCGCCATCAGTCCATTATAACCCTTACAATCCATCATTACTGAGTAATTAATCCTTACTTTCTTCATGCAAAGGCAGAAAGTTACTAGTTCCATCTTCACCTAATGTTCCTAACATGACTGCTAAATGCTGTCATCATTGTGAGATGAGAATTCTGCATAATTTATTCAATAAGGTGCAAACCAAGTCAGTGTTTTGACTTAAAATAGGTGTTTGTGGAGAAACTTGGCTCCGATGGTTCCTACAGTGGTGGTGGTAACAGGAACCAGGGGTCACAATGTCTACAACACAAATATAGACGTTTTATTTATTATCCAAAATAAACCTTGCAGTTTTTTATATGTAATGTAATATTGATAATGTTAAAATTGTGGTAAATCTCAATGTTACCCAAATTGTTGTCTTTGGGTACTACGTTGCTTCATAATGCCCTCCATATTCCTCTCCACCATGCATGTATTTGAAACCATCAAAACATTTTTGCAAAACTATCTTAAAACAATGTTTCAGACATCAGGAAACACATTCATTCAGGAACTATTTCATGTAATAGCTGTAATTTCTGTGAGGTAGCTCTCAGTAAGTTTCTCTAGAATGGAGCAATTGACCTCAAAACTCTCTGAATTACTTTGTTTATCTTAACAACTAACTGATATTGACGTTTAAAAATTGGTGGAATTCCCCTTTAAACCCTAGGGGTTCATATATTGTGGGACACTCTCATAACTCACAAATTATTGTACAGTTGAAAAGTACTTCTATTTCTATACTCCTCTGCAGCCAAGTGAGTCATTTCGAGCTTGTAAATTCATGCATGTTTATCAGTGTAGTTACCAGTTAAGATTAATAACTTAATAAGTCTAGATCAGTTGTTATATATGTGACGTTGAAATATGTAAGTCTGAAGATTAGATTAAATTCAAGTGAATTAACAGCAACATATTGTTCCACTAAAAATGAACATAGAATTTACAAAAGAAAAATGTATGCATCAAAACAAGGTACTGAGATCACATATTTGTTAGAAAATATCTATTAAAATGCAGAAATAAATGGTGCTAACACCTGGTAGTTTAAGGCTTATGAAAACACACCAATAACTAAGTACTACTTTTTCAGTCAGACGCAAGTAAGAAACAGGAAATGTGGCTTCAGTGTAAGGTAATAAGTGTCTAAATGTGCTAAAGTGGTCTGTTCAATATGAATTAGGCTGCCTAATGCGGTCACGGTTGTGGATGCACATACTGGCCCGCTTAGGGGGGTTGAGGTCAGTCTCGGGTCAAACTCATCTCTCTTTGCCCTCAGACTTTACTAACCCATGCCCGATTGAAAGTCTGCCCTGCCACCCTCGGGTCTGATTGGCTGAGAGGCCACCTCCTATCTCATCAGTCCTCTGGTGAAGCCTGATATCAAGTAGCCATGCTGTCACACACTCTAGATTCAAAGGCCTCTCTCTCCCTCTCTCTTTCTCACTCTCCTCTTTTTTCCTTCATTGCTTCTAGGCACTTTCCCATGCATACACAAACTAAAATCGCATTTGGAGGCAAAACTAGAGGACTCGTTTAGTAATTATGGTTTTGGTAGATGCGCCTCACGTCTTAGGGACATGCAAACTAGCTGCATGTTCTCATCAGTGCCTGTGGAAATGCATGGTGTGTATATAAGTTTAGGAATAGTTTGGGAAAAATTCTAACCTACCCACTTTTCACCACATCATAAATATAGTTAATCAGCCAGTGTTCATGTTTGGTGCTGGATTTGCTTCTTTGTTCTTTCCCCAGAGCTGCAAGGCTGACGAAGTTAATCTTGCTAATAGCCGCTAAGTTAGCATTGTTCAAACTTCATGTCTATAACATCATACACTTGTCTCAAGCTTTGTTACAGTCTCTTAAATGAAGCATGCTTGTGTGGTTTCTGTCATTATACCAGCTGTCTATAATAGAAAAATACAGACAAAATCCAGGCCTGTTTTTAAGCTGTCCAACATTCATTTGTTCCTTTTCCGTAACAGCTTACGGAGTTGGTCCCCCTTTGCAGCTTCCAGTCTTCTTGGAAGGCTTTCAAGATTTTGGAGTATCTGGGATTTTGTGTCCATTCGCATTTATGAGTTCAAGCACTGATGTTGGACGAGAAGGTCTGGCTCACAATCTCCGTTCCAGTTCATCCCAAAGGTGTTGGATGGGGTTGAGG
>JBBPCX010000001.1:12954571-12969502 GCA_037974365.1 Hydrocynus forskahlii | reverse complement strand
TCTCTCCCTCTTTCTCGCCCTTTCTTCCCCTCTGTCTCGGTCACATACACACACACATTTCGATATGGCTGTCCCCCTCTAAGATTTTCTTCGTTTTCACCAGAACATGCCCCAGTACTGTCCCTGTCTTCTGATATCTGAGCTTCAGTGCAGGTTTTTTTACGTGGTGTTTGTTTTATACCTAATGGTGTTTGAAAACTAACATGCATTAACCCTTTAAACTCTGTAGGACTATGTTCGCATCATAAGCCTTATTGCTCAATTTGCATTTTTTTGTTCAGCATGCAATGAGGTTTCAAAAGTGCAGATGAAAAACAAACACATGAATTTTGATCTGACTCTCAGTAAGGTCACATGGCTGCGAATTTGATATCTAGGACCACATGTGAAAGAGGCTCATTGCTGAAATGAAAAGATCAGGTCTGTATCACAATATATATAATATTTGAAGCCTATAACAGACATGAACATATATCTGACCAAAGATATTGCAGTTTTACAGTGGCTCTCTCACTGTTTCTTGAAACTGTTCCTACCCATTGGAAAACAAAACATGATTCCTCTGTCCCTTCCTAATAATACTGACAGTTAATCTGACTTAGGCTCCTGAAGGCCAGACCAAAAACTTACTGAACAATTCTCAAGAATTGAGATAAAATACAAACATGATTATAATAAAAACTTAAAATTACAGATATGTTTTTTCCCTACTGGTCTCATGTGTGCTCCTGCTTTGTTGTAGTGAAAGTTCAGGGTGATGGGCTACTTACTCAAAAAATGGGCTACTAACTCTGAGAATAACGTTGTTCCTTAAACTTGCTCATTTTTTTGTGCTGTTTGTTTGTTTTCCGTGCTCTAATTTTTATGTTTTTTCATTTTTTACAGATGGCGCAGCAGAATACCACTCTTGAATACCAGTCTCTTTCAAGCCATTCCGATATTTAGCCCTGATTTTGAAGAGGATGATCTGATTGGATAACCCTCAGTTAATGCTAAATATTTATTTCAGTTGTTTTTCTATTAAATAAAAAGTTGTTTCATTAAAAAGGCAATTAGATCAAGGCCTATTGTCTTCAAACACTTGAAATCAGCAGCTAGTTAATTACATGTTTACACACACACACATATGCATGCATGCACACACGCACACACACACACGCACAGAAACATGCACAACTCATACATGTGCTCATGGTCAGCGATGAGTCCCGAGGTCAGCGGATTTAGTCAGACATTAAAACATGAGTAAAATTTGTTTAAGTCATCAGAGTTTCATTAGAATCAGTCTAACGCGGCCGCATGCCCCCATTGACATACTCATTATAACACCGCTGCAAGCCAAAGTATATGAATGTGTGTGTTAATGTGTGTGTCTCGTTGAGTTTGACTGGCATGTATATCAGTAATACGGGTGGCTTTTGATATAAAATCTTTTTCTGTGTCTTATGAATGTCAGGTTTAATGTGCCAACATAATTTTTTCATGTCTGCCGCTCTTTCTGTACGGGTTGCATTTGTTTACAGCTGTGATGTGTATATGTGTGTGTGTGTGTGTGTGTGTGTGTGTGTGTGCATCGATGTAACTATAATGAGATTATGTTTAGTTGGCAGCAGCAGCACAATGCCACCGGGCCAAATGAGGCAATCAGATGCACTCAGACATCCAACGTCTGGGAGTGTTTAAGAGACAATCACACACACACACACACACACACTCACACACACACACACACACACACACAGTTAACTGTTTATGAACCCATATCCTACATTTTTGTCTGCCATTTTATTGTTATTCTCAAAAAGCAGTTGTCAGAATTCACTGTTCCATCACTTTTACAGGTTTATATCTTCCAGCCCCT
Source organism: Hydrocynus forskahlii (assembly GCA_037974365.1). Lineage (NCBI taxonomy): Eukaryota > Metazoa > Chordata > Actinopteri > Characiformes > Alestidae > Hydrocynus > Hydrocynus forskahlii. Next base: position 12,967,641 of record JBBPCX010000001.1, on the reverse strand, counting down.
CTTTATTCCTTAGATTTAGGCTTTACAGTGTGTTTAGGACTGGAATATGTAAGTGACTGTTGTGTTGATGGGCTGCTTTGTTTGGTGCATCATTCAGTAAGAGGTCCAGGCTAACACTTTCCTGATAACCTCAGAGTGAATGGATGGACCTAATTGCCATAGTCTGAATGAGCAAGGTGTAAATACTTGGTTTTCATGACACATAAAAGCAAACCAAAAAAAACCCAAAAATTCAAAATGGAATATTTGAGTTCCATTTATGGACATAAAAGGAAACTAAGTCTGAGGAGTAACAATTTTTTACATATATCAAACTCAAAAAGTGAGAAAAATACGTTTTTCCAAGATATGGACCCTTTAAATTTAACTACCCAGCCACATGCAATGACTGAGGGGCAAGACTTGATCTGGCCATTTTAAACCCATACCCACAGCAGTGACATCAAAAAGTATGGATCTACCTATACTGGGAGAGAGAGAGAGAGCAAGAGAGCGTGTGTCTGTGTGTCTTTATTAACCAGACATCTGGGGCACGTAATGCACTTTAAGAGCTACCTCGGAGAAAGTTAATACTGAAATGGTTAAGAACACGCTGACTGATGTCTGAGACCATGTCTTATGACAGTTGCAAGATAAGGATTTGACCTAAAACATGCACCAATCAGTCATAACATGAAAACCAGCTGTGTAATATTGTGTAGGTCCCCTACACCACAGCTCTGACCCGTTGAGCCTCGGACTCTACAAGACTTCTGAAGGTGTGTTGTGGTACCTGACACCAAGACAGCAGCAGCGGATTTTTTAAAAGTCCTGTAAGTTACAATGTGGGGCCTCCCTGGATTGGACTAGTTTGTCTAGTGCATTCCACAGATTCTCTGTCGGATTGAGATCTGCAGAATTTGGAGACCTGACAACACCTTGAACACTTTTCAAATTAATGAAATAATTCCTGAACGACTTTGGCAGTGTGGCAGGACGCATTATCATACTGGGAGAGAACTTCATACTGGGAGAGATATTCAGGTAATACTTTTGCCATGAAGGGGTGTAAATCTGCAGCAATGTTTAAGTTGGTGGTAATTGCAAAGTAAGATCCATATGAATCTTTGCTGGCTTGCCTTCTTCCCATTGCGTATCCTGGTGCCTTGTCCTCCCTCCTAACACACGTACCCGGCCATTGTGTAAAAGAAAACAGTGGTCAGTATGGGCAGTCTGTGGCTACACAGCCCTACAAGCAACAGCCTGTGATGCACTGTGTGCTCTGACACCTTTCTGTCATAGCCAGCACTGATCTTTTCAGAAATTTGTGCAACAGAAGCTCTTCTTTGGGGGTATTGCCTTTTTGAAGATGACCCAGTGGTCTAGCCATCACAATCTGGCCCTTATCAATGGGGCTCAGATTCACAGATTTGCATCAGAGAGGGCTCTGCAGATGCTTAATTAATAACAAAATCTTTCATTTTAAAAGGATCGGTTCAAATTTCAGCAAGATGGATGTAATTTATAATTGCAAAGCAACGTATTTCAGTTTTTACCAAAAAAAAGTGTAAAGTGTCCATTTGACAAACGTGAACACACCACAGCACGGCACAAAATTCTTCTCTGCCTTTAACCCCTTCACCAAGTGATGCAGTGGGCAGCCAGGAACACAGCACCCCTGGAGCAGTGTGTGGGGACGGTACCTTGCTCAAGGGAGCCTCAGTGGTGCCACTGGCAGTGCGGGGATTTGAACCCACGGTCTTCCGATCACAGGGCCACCAAGCAAAAAAACAGCTTCAGTGTGTTTACTCTTCAATAGTCTTTCCCATACTGAAAGTAAAATGTGGTTTTGAATTCACATGATCAAAATGTGTCAAATGGCACCTCATAAATAAAATACGTCACATCAACACAATCCTTGCCAAGGAAAGCAAACTCACAGAACCACGTTTTTCAGTCAAGGAACTCTCACTTTTGGCCCACACACATCTCATGTACAAAACAGGTTCTCTACCCACCATGGAAAGGTTCATGAGAACCATAAGTGGCTCTTCTGCGGTAAAGAACCCTTTTTGGCCCTTTTTTATCCCAGTGTATTATCTCTGTAAGGCCCAGGGGCTTGTTGCTATGCTATACTGACACACTGTTCTCGTGCTCGGAGTGGGTGTGCATGTGTTGAAAGGGAAAAAAATGTTGCCGGGCTGTTGCAGTTGGCAGTCTTCTGTCTTGTTTGTCTTGTTGGGGTTTTTTTTCCAGTAGCTTTCAGTGGCACATGTAAAGCTATGCAGAGAGAGAGATTTTTTATACCTACACCGTTTTTCATATGAAATATAATAATTTTTTAAAAACCTCAGCATGGCAAATGCCACTTTCACTACATAACGTCTCTGCTGATTCAGAGATCCATAGAATTCGGAGGCCATGACAACACCTTTGCCATATTCCTCCAATCATTTCTGAACATTTCTGGCAGTGTGGCAGGACGCATGCTGGAAAAGGCCATTAGTTAATACTGATGCCATGAAGTGTTGTACTTTATCTGCAACAATGTTTAGGTTGGTGGTACGTGGCAAAGTAATATCCACAGGAAGGTTTCTCAGCAGATTATTACCCACACTGCCTTCGTCGGCTTGCCTTCCTCCCATTGTGCATCCTGGAGCCATCCCCTCTCCAGGTAAGCACCACGCATGGACCTGGCCATCAACCACCCAGCTGCTCCACCCACTGCTCCACGGTCCAGTTCTGACGCTCACGTGTCCATTGTGGGTGCTTTTGGTGGTGGACACCGGTCAGTATGGGCACTCTGACCAGTCTGTGTCTACACTTCTATATAAGTAGCTGTAATGCAGTCTATGTTCTGACACCTTTCTATCATAGCCAGCATTGACCTTTCAAGCAATTTGTGCTACAGTGGCTCTTCTTTGAAGGCACTGTTGATAGCATCTCTCAGTGCACGCTTCTTCAAGTTGAAAGAGTCGTATGCAAAAGTTTGTGCACCTCTAATCAAATACATAAATAAACTTAAATATGAACTCTAAAGATGCCATAATTTTTTCATAGGCAATCCTGCAACCGTCTAACCGCTCACTCCAGCATCAAGAGGCTGTGAGACTGAACTCCAGAGGCCCAGATGTGAGTATGAGCTTTGATGCAACCACAATTTGCAACAACTGGCTTCATTTTAACGTTGAGCTTACTAAAACTGCAGGTTATAAGACAAACTGCACAGAGCCCCACCCACTAAATGCACTCACGACGCACAAAATTTGAAAAGGTGATCCTGGTACACCCTATGGTTTCTCACACATGTACATCTGATCTTGAGAGTTTATACCTTGTTATACTGAAGGTAAAAGCTGTTTTAATGGTTTGTGCCTCCAGGTTACTGCTAGAGGTGTTGCTGTGTGACACAGATTTCAAATTTCCACCTGGATTTAAAGAGGACAAAAAAAATTGAGGCATAGTTAGCTGCTGCAAGCGGCACGATCTGTTGCCACACCCCAGATCCGCCCAAAATGTGTATGTATGATGAAGAGAGAAGCACCAAGCATTATAAAACACAATTAGGCTCACACACTAGATTTGTAGATCACATGCAGGCAGAATGTGTCCGGTGTGAGCAAAGGCCTACTTTGTGAGATATTTTGCACAGCTTGTGTGAAAAAATGTGTCCTTCCATGACACACATTTCAATAGTCTGGCTGAATTTTCCTTTGAATAAAGTGGAAAGCAAAGTATTATTTGTAACAAAAATACTGCATTATTGTGTCTTTGAGGTATAACTAATGGTAGCACATTAGTACTGTGTATTCAGTATTCACTCCTTTTTCACTCTTCCAGTATTCGTATTGTCAGATTCCTTCCCTATGTGCTGTCTTGTGGAATCGGGATCATTGTGTGGCGTGGACACTTGGAACTGACTCTTCGTTTGGAATTGGGAAAAGAAAATTCTGAAACCTTACTGTTGGGACTGTGTGAAGGAAAGACTTCAAGCTAGTGGTGAAGATGAGTAAAACTGAAATAAACCTAAAACGAACTCTGAATTAGATTTAAAATTTGGAAATTCCGAAGTAGCAGAGATGTGTAATGGGCCTCACTGGGGCACCTATTGGCATCTGTTGCTGCAAGTCATAGGAGGAGAGCAGAAAATGCCTTTAGAGTGAGTAACATCCGATAGAAGGCGATCCGCTCATGTGATGAAACCTTGCCTGGGGTTTGCCCTCCAGGAACGCTCTGGGCCAAGTGCAGTCTACAGCAATGAGCATCACCAGGGATGATCAAACAGCGGTGTATCCGGCCAGGGATCCCTATCACGGTGCATGTAATGGCTCACTACTTCATACCATACTAGGCCTGCTTGGCTCAGATCGCCAGGAGAGAATCTCCAAGTCTGTGTAAGTGTGTGTGTGTGTGTGTGTGTGGCCACGGGGGAGGTTGAGTGAATACACTTGTAACTCTGACCTGGTGATGCACAGAGGGAATTCCTGCTGCAATGCTTCTGGAATCCAGTGTGTCCAGACTTCCTGCTTTCTTCTTCGGCTCACGTGAGCAGGATGTCTCAAACGGACTCCTGCGTCCAACTAGGAATGGAATTAAATGTGAAAGGAACTTTAGGAATGCTGGTGCGGAATTGGAGCACAAGAAAAGGTGTGTATGCCTGTGTGTGTGTGTGTGTGTGTGTGTGTGTGTGAGGAAGACGATGATGCGCTTGAGCTGTGGGAGGCTCTCACACTGATAAGGCAGCTCTGGGGGAGAGCTGATGGAGCGGTCTGAATTCCTTCGGGAGATTTACAATGGCGGAAACTGATGGAATTTTTCTGGCATCATTTGGACCACAAAACGCAGAATTCTGACAGAATTCACTTACTGGAATCCTGGGTGAACTGTTACTGACATGCTTGGATTTGATTCTAACTGAACTCACACATACAGACACACACACACACACACACACACACACACACACACACTTTTAAGTGAGCCAGTCGAAACAGAAGTGCTTCAGTGTATGTTGAGCTGTGAGCCTTTTATTCCAGTATAGAACAGAAAGGAAGACTTTTTATGTGATTTTTTTTAATGATCTCTTTTATGTGATTTTAATGTACTTCACTAACATTTTTAAGTTCAGATAATCTGTTTAAAATGTGTCTGAATTATTCATGCTCATTGAGTCGAATGCAAAAGTGCACGTTTAGTCAAGCACATGAACGCATTTGGGAACAAACTTAAATATTTTTTCAAAGGCCACATTTATTTTTATTTTGACGCATTCTATATAGTGACAGAAGTTTGTTTTACTCAGTAGTTATTCACTCATTTATTTGCCACACCTATTCAAGAGCCTTCACATGTTAATATGTGTTTTACATAATTGAGCAAACATTTAGGGAATCTTTCCTTTTTCGGGTGTAACTGGGGTGGTCTTCTGGGGATTTCTATTCAAGGTGAGCATTTAGCTAACCGACATTTAAAAACTATATTTAAATTGATATCATTCAAAATCTCAAATTCGATGATTCCGTAATCAAACAAGAACTCCTTTACTATTTTTATTAAGTGCTGTCAAGAATCCGGGCACCCACATGGATAGTATTCCTCCAGTACATCTTGTTCTTCCCTACAAAGTATCTAAAGTGGTTTCCTGAGATAAAGCTGAAATGGCTACAATCACCATAAATAATAAAAAAAAACTGAATATGATGAAGATTAATCACTTTTAAAATAGAGCAAAATCAAAAAAGACACTGTAAATGTAAAAATCTAAAGTAACTGTGAAGTCAAAAAAGGAATAAATGGGCTTCATGAAGAACATTTTTCTTCGGTTATGGGAAGGAGAGCGCTGATCCTCAGTACTGGTATAGGGTGGATATGGGCCAAATTCACTAAATCGGATATCAGCCTGAACTATCACATAAAACTTTGAACAACAGGCCGTAAAGAGAGATACACAGATGAGGACACGAGTGACACAGATGAGCAGCAGAACTGTCTCAGATGGTTCCCTACTCCATACGTAGTGCATTGTGTTGGAATTAAAATACAGGAATTTGCACCCAGTCAGCGTATAATAAAGTAAGATAAAGTAAAGTAAAGTAAAGTAAATGGGTCCCTTATAGTCACGCGTGAACACATAACAGCACACGGTGTGAACAATGTAAAATTCTTTCTCTGCATTTAACCCATTCACCAAATGAACCTGGGCGCTGCTTCCAGCGAGGAGCCGCGTGAGGGGACGTTACCTTGCACAAAGGTACCTCAGAGATGTGCTGGGATTCAAACCCACAACTTTCTGACTGCAGGAGCAACTCCCTAACCACATGGCTAAAAATGAGCCATTGGTGATTCAGCCATGTACTCAGAACTGGACCAACTGTGCACTATATGGGAGCAGAAACATGGAATTCTGGCACAGTATAGAGGAAGTAGGTAGGAATTTTGGATTCAGTGCATTCAGACAAATGGTTTTATTATGAGCAGCTTGGGAAAAGATGGAACTGGACTGGTATCGGTATCAGGAGATACTCCAGGTTGCAGTATCGGTATCAGACGTGGTGTATTTATAGGCAAATCCTTGGGAATCACGTTAAGAGCTATAAATATGACTGACTGAAGGAATATGTCTTAACTCAGTTTTCACTGGTACGTTTCAATAGAGTTAAATCAATAGGTGACTTTACCTGTTTCTAGGAAAGGAGGGAAAGAGCTGGAGAACTCTGTGGTTGCTGGGTAAATTGCAGTGTCCTGTTCAGTGCCAAAGTCACAGTCTAAAAAAAGGAGGCTGCATTTAATGAACTGTAACTGTATCCCCTGTGTGTCTATGTCTGTGTTAGAGTGTGTATGGGAATAGTTGGCCTGCTGACATATCTGGCTCTCTTTTCATCACACTGCACGGGGCAGCAGCACCTGATTCCCCCCCCCACAGAGAGCCATGGGGGTAGTGGGTGTTGTTGACAGGGTAGACTTGGCCTAATCCCACTTAACCTCAGCAAGCTGAGACATTCCTTCTGGAGGTCTTGCAGTGTGAGCGTGGAGGTAAGAGGGAAGATCTTTAGGCAACTAAGGGTTTTCCAAGTTTGCAAAGCTCAGAATGGGCAGGATAACCCCTCTGTCTCTCACACACGCACACACACACACACACACACACATACACACGCACACATACACACACGCACACACACACACACACACACACACACACACACACACACATGTGGGAGTTCTTCTGCTGCCGCTGCTGGTACTTTGTGTGAAATGCACTCAGCAAACTTGACAACCCAAGTCCCCACAAGGAACCTCCTGATGTATCAAGGACAATTCTCTGTATTTAATCTGTACTTAAATAGACTGTACTTTGAACTGTATCGCACCTATGCTGTAACTGATGACATCCACAGAAGAACACATATTCAGAAATGCACTACTGATGTGTCAAACCTGTGTCATTCAGGTCAACACGACAAAAGTCAATATGCCAAAACCTACAATACAACAATCATGGACTGTTATTTTTACTTAGAACTGCAAACTGGTTACTAGTTTACTAATTCAGAAGAAACTGCTGAGTACTGGAAATTGTGAATGTTTCCTTTAGTATGACGGGTGAATGTATCTGAAGTTTTCTACACTCAGTTTATTGAATGGATTTCAACACGGAGGTGACAGTGTGTGATAAAGGCAAGCATTTCTCACAAAGTAAAATCAGTGCCATTAAACCAGACTGTACTCTAGCTTGAGAAGGCCCCCTGGGCCAGTGGTTGGAGCTGATTTGTTCCGGTGGCTCTATGTGGCCTCTTCCATTCACCGCTGCAAGACTGCAGCCAGAGTAATATGTGATATGGTAGCTTTCAAATTTTTATTTGAACTAAATGATTATACTTGTACCCTTTTTTGCCATTTTTGTAATGTTTGTGTCCATTTTTGACCTTTTGACCCTAACCTTAATTCAGTTGTCAAAGGTGAATGTAAATGTGTAACTGTTTTGTAACTTGCTGTGTAGTCAGTTTATTCATTCCTTATCTGAGGTGCTTGTCTATAACCAGGGTTCTGGGGACTGAAGGAGCCTATCCCACACAGAAAGGACCCTCGGGAACTCGGGCATGAAATCAGAGCCAGGACCTTCTTGCTACGCTGCATTGCTGCCTCTGCAGTGTAATTAAATATGTGATCACATGTTTGAATGGTGAGTAGTAGAAAGGGATCTCATTTTAGAGTTCTAATCACTGTCCCACAACTTGTGATGCGTAGTTTACATCACCAGTTAAATTTTCAGGGCAAGCCTCATGACATACAACACAAATGACTGACACTGAAGCAGCTCGGACATACGGTCGCACAACCTCGAGAGTCAAAGCAGGACTTTCCATGTATGCGGGTGTGATTGTCTGTGCGTTACGTAATATGACACAACTGTTCCGTCATGAGGTGGTGGCTTTGTGGAACACGCTGACTGGGCCCGGGCCAAAGAGCATTGTGGCCTGCCGCGTTCTGATGTTTTTCCCATCTGAGTTCACTTGGGGTTCATCGTCCCAGTTCCTTGGAGAGGGGAGTGTGTGTGCATGTGTGTGCGTACATGCATGCGCTTTTTCTTGTGCAAAAAGGGGGCCCGTATTCCCCAGACGGCAGTGTAACGTATCGCTAATGCCGGCGCAGAGCTAGCCAAACTCTCTCTCCCCCCACCAGCTTTTATTTTTAACTCCAGCGCCGAAACAAAGGGTCCAGTCAGTTTCTGCCTCTGAGAACCAGGCCATGGGAGCCTGACCAAGCCCAGCTGCGTCACACACTCCCGTGTGTGTGTGTGCGAGAGCAGACACGAGGACGGGCCAGAGCGGAGGAGTGGGGAAAAAAAGAGAGAGGGAAAGAGAGCAAGGCCTAGTGCAAAGTCACTGCCTCAGTGACAGCATCAGGGGCAGTGGGCCATCTCTGATGATGTCACCAAAGGAGGAAGTGGTTTGAGGGCCATGTGATAGAAGAGAAGGGAAAGGACTCACAAAGAGCGGCCTGTGTAAGAGCACACACGTTCTTTTCTCTTTTTACACCTCCCTTTAACCCCTTAAACGCAAGCCAAGCGTACTTACGTAACTTACGCATTCGTTCACAGAAGCGGATAATTTATATTGGTAGTGAGTAAGAAGCCCAGATTAAAAAGTGAGTAATACACCCAGACTTAAAGGAGCTCACCAGAGTCATACTTGGAGAACACCCAGGCAGGAATGGCAGGAGAGGGCGAGAGAGGAAAGGAAAGGGAGATAAAGAGAGAGAGAGGGAAAAGGCTGCACACAGTACACACATACACACACACACACACACACACACACTTACACTCACACACACACGCACATACAAACACACACACACACACACATACAGATACACACACACAAACACACACGTACACACACACACACACACACATACACATACACAAACACACTTACACACACACTCACACACACACACACATGCACAGACACACACTCACACACACTCTCTCCCATATACACACACACACACGCTGTGAGGCCTTTTGTAAGGTGACTTCCAGTAGTCAAATGTAGTAAGAAGCAGAGCCTGAGACAGAGAAAGAGAGACTGATGAAAGGGCAAGAGAGGAAGGACAAAGGAGAGAAAAAGAGAGTTAGAGAAGAGACTGCGAGACAGGAGTGGCGAAGAAGAGTAAAAGGGAAGAAAGAAAGGTAAGGAAGGGAGAAATGTGGGTGTGTATGCTTCTCATACCACATGTTCCTATATAACTAAGCCCACATACTGATATATACATGCCCCCTCCACACACACTGTACGTCAAGGTCTCTCAGATGCCGAACCCCAGTGTTACCCTCTGGTAACAGTTCCCTGGCCAACTACGCCCTCCCTCTCTTTCTTTCCCTCCCTTTCTTTAGTTTTCCCTCCTTTTTGTCCTTGTTTTTTTCCCTTCTTTTTTCCAGCTAGTAGTGACGCACTCAGCACATAATGAAACTGTTAAACAAGGCTGACTGTACCCTATGCCTTCCCTCCCTCCCTCTTTCCCTCCTTTCCCCAGTTTTTTCTCTCTTTCTTTTTCAGGGGAGTAAAGTGATAGGGTGGCTGTGTAGAAGGGGCTTTTTTCGTTCTGGCCTATTTTTAGCCCCGGCAGCTCTATTTGGAGGCGCTACTTGTGTCATCTGCACCATGCCACGCGCTCGGCCATCATATGGCCCGCGTTTTCACACTAGGAGCGCTTACAAATGTTCGCACGCATTTACACAGGCATTACCGGCTATGAGTTATGAAGAGGCTTTTGGGCAAAACAGAAAACACAACCATACCCTACTTCAGCTTACTACTCCAGCTTATACTCGAGTTTTAGCATCAAGCGAAATGCTTTCCTAAAGCATCACACACTTGCCTCAAACCCCAATGACTCACTCACTCATCTCAAATGGACTTACTTATGGGGTTTCTGAGACTGTATAACATTTACATTTAGCAGACACTTTTTTATCTAAAGCTACAGGGGGCAGTCTCCCTGGAACAACTTGGGGTTAAGGGTCTTGTTCAGGAACCCAGTGGTGGTATGGTGAAGGTAGGATTTGAACCCATGACCTCTTGTTCCAGAGGCAAATATCCTACTCTCTAGGCCGCCACCACAGTCTGTTTCTGAGACTGTGTAACAGACAGCTAGTTAAATTACACGAGTCTGGCAAAACTCAAAACTCTAAGAGCAGCTTTTAAGGGCTACCTTTTCATTTCAGTGAGTGAGGCATGGAAGTGGATCAGCCTCACAGGTCCACTCCTGACGAGAGCCGGGTGAACGGCATCAGGGGAGGAGCCGAGACTCTTTGAAACTTAGGCACTCCAGTAGAGGAAAGGGAATGGAGAGAAAAGGGAGAACAGAAAGAGAGATAGACAGTGAGTGAGCAGGTGTTTTATTCATCCCAAAGTGGTGGTGGTTTTGTTTGTGTTTTTACTGAACTGTTATGGCGTTTCGTTTGAAATAAAGCTCCCGTTGTGCGCCCGCGCTGGTGTGTGTGTGTGTGCGTTCCTGGGTGTGTGTTTAGGCTTCCCAGCCTGAGGGCGCCGGCCATTCCCCGGGCCACGCTCATAAGTGGAATCTCCATTCAGCATGCTGTGTGATAGTGATTGCATAGACTGGTTGACTAATAAACTGCAGTCAGCAGACGACTAGTCGAGGACAATGCCTGAAGTACAGTGGCGGGAAGAAAACTGCAGTGTGCAGACAGGAGGAGAGTAGGAGAGGAGTCCAGAAATCAGCTCTGGAAATCCCAGGATAACTTTTAGTGTTGACGTGAGGTAAGCGGTGGGAAGAGGTGGAAACTTGAAATATACGAAAACTGAATCTAAAATCTAAATGGCATCAATTACAAACAGTTCGCTCTGAGTGTATGTGACACTTCATTACCATCTTTTACACCTTGTTCAAAACTGAAATAAACATAAACTGGAGTGTTCCTAAGCTCAAAGACAGTTCTGTAATACAATATGCAGATGTAGAATTTATGTAACACATAAAGGACAGGTGTAGGACACCTTGTGTGTGTCTGAGTGTGTGTATCAGGTAACTAGATGCGGGTGTCACATTTTACGGCAGACAGCTTCCGGCAGACGTCTGAACATGAAAAGCACATTTGAGAGGATTTGTTTGACACAGAATCTCAGCTTCAGATCCATTATAGATGAGACGTTAGCAGTGCAATGGGTATACCACTCTCTCAGTCTGTGTTGTTTAAAGGAATAAAGTGGGGACAATTTACACAGTTTCCGTCATTTTTTCACTGGCGCTGTGAGGCTACTGTTCCCAACAAGGAATGAAAGTTTACACTCCATTTGATTAAATCCCAAGTTGAAGCTCCTAATTAGGTCATTTTCTTTTACCTCTGTGCATTCAGTGAGGACCTCTCCATAAATTTGGGTATTTCTAGCAATGAGCTAGCCAGCTAATGTTAGTGGTAGGAGTGCAGAACCTTCATGATTCATGTATTTTCTTCACAAAACATTGAACCTTATGGTCAATGTTATCGATCAAACCACCCAGTGTGAAATGTATGTTGATTGATCTGAAGCAAATACTGCTAAAATCTCATTTAAAAATAGAGAAGAAGTGCTTTATTGCTATTGACAACACGATATGACCCTGTCCACTCACCTTGGACTTTACAGGTAGAAATTCCCAGTTGAAATTTGTGTGGGTGGGTGTCTGATTTTTTCCTAGCTGGAAGTTGGAAATGCATTGCTAAATTACACATTTGGAATCTCAAATAGCTTTGCTTATATGGTTTATGACACTGCTCGACACACTATTGTCTGTAAAATGGACAAAAGAAATTGGCCACAGCTAAAAACAGTGGCCGCCATCATGAAGCCTGAGTGTTGTCTGCCTCTTTTATGGATAATACAATCTCATACATTACTAAACAATGTTATTTGAGGCAATTGGGTCATGATTTATACATGAATTTTGCATGATAAATTTCTATGCTGTATTGTTCCTATTCAACAGCCCCCCCATTCGCACCCCCACCCCATCCCCCCTCTGACAGTTCACATTCGGTACAGATTTTGCAGATGCACAGCATTGAGTGTGCATGATGAAACTTCGATAAACTTGCATGCTTCATACACAGGTGTAATGAATGTGTGAATTCCTGTTCATTGCTCAGTTTATGCCCACAGCTGATCCTTTGCTGTTATACTCTGTGCAGCTAGAGGAAACTCCATGACCCATGTGTGTGGATGTTGCAATACTAATGTATTTAGAGTGCTTAAAAGATATATAAGTTTGATGGAGTTTTATTGGTCCAGCTTCTCCCTCAGTAGCTATGTTCTGTCCTGACCCATGCCCAATTCCCTTGAGTTGTGTTTTAAGCGATGAACAAGTCTGTATGTGTGTGTATGTGAGTGTGTGTGTGTGTGTGTGTGTACTGCTCACTTTATGCCCCAGACTGACTTTTGCTTTCAGACTCTTTCTGTCAGATCACATTTATTGTAGCCTAACTACTCAGGCTCCAAAAGGCATGTGCATACACACACACACATGCGCACACACACACACACACACACACACACACACACACACACACACACACACACACACACACA
>JBBPCX010000001.1:12919512-12932320 GCA_037974365.1 Hydrocynus forskahlii | reverse complement strand
AGATATATAGATAGATAGATATAGATAGATATAGATAGATATAGATATATAGTGGCTGTTCTGACGATAATGGCAGTGACGGGATCAACACTGCAGTATCTCCTAATACCTCTGTATTATCTTGATGAGGAATGGCTGAAACACACTTCTGTGTGGTCTTAGAGCAGTTTTAGGAAGTTTTTCTGCAGCAAGCAATAAAAATTGTACACAAATTTTACATTTTAGAGGTCCCATTTCATATAAAAGCACATTTTCCCTGCTTCTGTGAAATGAAAGCGTTTATCCTTGCATGTAAACCTTTGTAAAGTTTTAAAAAGTGTCATTCAGCCTCCCGGCCCTGCAAGGAAACGGAGTGGTCAAACAACCCGTTTCAAATTCACTGCTGTTGTGAGAACACAAAACTAGTGAAATACTCAGTCTACTTCAGTTTAGCCTCAGCCATTTACACGGACATTAAAAGGAGTGTGTTGGTCAAGCAATGAGCTCCAAGCTTATTTAAATCAGCTTTAAAGAAACAGTAATAAAAAGTGCCTGTTTGATTCTACAGAATCAATTCTGACGATAAAACCACTCGAATATGTAAGTGAACCCCAGGGAAAAAAAAGGAAAACATACATTTAATAATGGTGGTTCTCTCATGTGCCTAAAGGCATTCTGAATAATTCTGATATCTGAATGTGTTTTTTCCATTACATGTGGACATCGCCAACATCAGAGAGGAGTTATCCTAGTTAGTGAAGCAGACACACTCTCAGACAGCCTATCTAAGAAACTGATTGTTCTGTTGAAGCAAAGTGTATGTAAAATACACACAAATACAAGTGAAATGGTCACAGTCCTGTTAAAACTGATTCCTCACGTTTTCTTTGGCCCCTAATAAAGTAGAACATACCAAATAACTGAAGTGTTTGTGTTCAAGTACAACAAACTTGAACAGTTAATCAATTAATTTTTGTTTAATTTTGACTTTTTAAATGTAGAACTTTAATCTAGCAGCATTTCAGACTAATTTAACAGATTAGTTAATCCCTTCTACAGCTTTAAATAGTAAAATTGCAAATTTCATGTTCTTGTGTTGTTTATACTAACTTTAAAAATAAAATGTTGATTCATTTCATACAGAGGAGATACAGTTTGTGGATAACACTCCAATACAGTGCAGAGGTGTACAATGTAAGTGTTATTCTACACATACACACACACAAACACAGCCGCAGGAGGGCAATCAGCAGGAGAGAGATCAAATAAAGACGGAGGTTGAGCCCAAGAGGCCAATTTCCTGTCGTTAAAATTTCATGTTTATCCTCATAAATGCTAAACCTTCCAGATCCCCCTGCCCCTCCCTTCCGTGTCACTTCCTGTTGAGCTGTGGGGATGAATTAAAAATGAGCGGCTCTGTGTGTGTGTGTGTTTTCAACAGACTAACCACCTCTATTCATTTATTCATTATCTCATCGTACAAAAATGAGGTATACAGCTACAGTAGGACACTGTCGTGGATCCAGAACTATTTCAGTGTCATGCCTTTTTGCTTAAATAATAGTAAAACCTGTCTAAGCATGCTAGGTTCAGGTGTTCTCCCTTCTTACTATCTAAAGCTAAATGTAATTAATTTTTTAATTCTGGTACACGAGTGTAACTTGTGTCGTTGCACACAGTAAAACATAAAATCTTCTCCAGAGAAAATACTTTTGAATGGATAAATACATACATACTTTTGATTGAAGGCTATTTCCTTTTTGGATAGCTGATAATTAGGTTAATTGTATTTATTAATTCATGTATTTTGATAGTTTGCATTCACTGTGTTTAGGTTGAGTGGAAAAAGAAAGACAGAAATAATAATCTATGATTAAACTATAATCAAGTCTCAATTCAAGCCTTATTTCTAAGGTCAGGTTGGGTCAGGTCGGGTTGGGTCAGACTCAGGCAGAATGTTCAATGTATATTTGGGTTCAGATGAAAATTTCTGCCCTGCTTAAATAGTACATTTCTGTCAAGCCAAAGGTTAAACGTCTTAATTGCTTTCTTAAATGCTTTGCATTTTAAGTTTTTTCTATCTGTTGTGATGGTTAGACACACAAATGATATTTAGGCAGATCTGTCTGGTGACTTAATTACTAAAATAAGGCAAGGTAGGTGAGTGCTGTATTTGAATGCTCCTGCTGCACCAAAATGTCATACATAACTTATGCATGATTCATTGTGCAGAACAGTCAGTCACTTCTTACTTTTGACTGAGCACTTTATTTGATTCATGTTATTTAAATAGAATAATTTGAGAATTTAAATGGCCATTAATGACAAAATTGTGTAAATACATACACACAGGTTTATATATGCATATATTTTTTGCATACACATTGCCTATATGTTTTGTATTATTTGTATAGTGTACTTTGTATACTGTACTGTTGAGTGGTATAGTTTTTATTCAATTGTTTTTGTTGCTCTTACTTTTGTACTGTCAACTTTTTGCCATAACAATGCAAATTTCCCACTTGTGGGACTAATAAAGGTTTATCTTATCTTATAATGTTACAACTTTAGATCACAGAAAGTACTGGAAGCGTGCTAGCAAACTGTATGTGTTAATTTAGACCACACATTTTACATTTCAGGTTAAGAAAAAATAAAAAAATCAGCCATCGGCCATAAAAATTCCTGTTCGGGGCACCCCAGGCGAGAATGCTGCATTACCTTTACATGTTTACAATTTCATTACTTCACAAACAAGACACTTTCACTGGACAGCACGAAAATTCACTAGCTGCCATATGCTGTTACCTAGTCCTGCACTTTCCACACTAACAGACTAAAACTTAGAGGGGATGAAGATGGTAGTGACATCAAGATGACCCAAGTTCTATGCTATTTTAAATTAAATTAAAATACGCTACTCGCCAGCTCTGGTTCAGCTAGTATTCCGATCAAGAACAATCATCTCTTTCCCCCTTCACTTCTGGATTCGACATTTAGTTTATGGCATGATAAAGGCATTACATCTGTAAGAGATTTGTTTGTAGATGGGGTATTTGAGTCCTTTTCTAACCTGTCTGCTACTTATGACTTACCTGTGACCCACATGTTCTGCTACTTTCAAATCCGTAACTGTCTCTAAAACATTCAGGGGTTTTCCTCTAGTCGCTCCAAAGCAGGCCTGGGAAGACTTGCTTTTGACGAATCCTTATGCTAAAGGAGGGATTTCGAAAGTGTACAAATCTGTCTCATCACTGAATACTCATCCACTCATCAAAATAAAGACAGCCTGGGAAAGTGAATTAGGTCTGAGTCTATCTGAAGATACCTGGGAAGCGGCTGTTGATAACATAAGAACCACTACTTCCTGTGCTCGACTCGGATTGATACAAGTTAAAATTTTACATAGGGTTCACCTGTCCAAAGCACGTCTTTCCACTATGTATCCTGAGGTATCTGATGAGTGTGATAAATGTCATGGTTCTCCATGTCATTTGACTCATGTTTTTTCAGTGTCCAAAACTGAGTACTTTTTGGTCGTCTTTTTTTGGGATCATGTCTAAAGTATTTGGTTTGAATATACACCCTTGCCCATTGACAGCAATCTTTGGGGTCACCGATGACTCAATTCCACTCACTTCCGTGCAACGTGATGTTATTGCCTTTGTGTCCTTAATAGCCAGACGCACTATTTTATTTCGCTGGAAATCTGCCAGGGCCCCTGCCATTTCACAGTGGCTTAGTCAAACCACAGTGGCTTGTGAGTGTTTCTTTTTTTTTCCATTATTATTTTTCATGTATTCTACTATTAGTAGTATTATTTATTTTTATTTTTTATTATTAGGTTACGTCTTATTTTATGTTCACTTTAATAATGGGGGAAAAAATGTGTTATGTGCTGTGGAATGTTATTTGGAATATTTTCTTTCCAATAAACAAATTTGAAAAAAAATAAATAAATACGCTACTCGCTGTAAAAGGGTGAAGTATAGATACAAAAACTGTGTGTGTGTTCACTCACACTTTGAGTCCAGGAGAATCTTCAGTGTAGAAGCGCCACATGCCCCCTGTGCCTGCTGATGCTGTAGCTCTACCTGCAGACCTCGTGCCACTGCCAGTTGCTTTCCTAAAAGGAAAACCATATTTAAAACAGTCCAAAGTATAATTTTAAGACATTGATCCAACAAGAAAAAGGATTTTACTGAATAACCATTTCATTATATTTCATTATTTTAAATTAGCACTAACACTACATGACTCAAAGTGACAAATGACGACACCGATTTTCAGTTTTATCAGTGGCCACGCAAGATCAGTACCATTTCTGGTGACTGATCCAATCAGGACTGAGTAAAAACACACAATTTTTAAGAAAATCTACTTAGTCACCCTCAAAACTTAAAGCACTCACACTTAGTTCAAAATGATTCCAGTAAAAACAACTGGCTTGCAGAATTCAAAAAGAGGCTAAAGCTACACGGACTGGGCACAGTGGCATGTGTGAATCATCATTTGTCTGTTTGCCAATACCAGAACAGTATTTCTCTTAGAAATAACAGTTGACGATTTTGTTTAGGTGGATTAGCTAAGGTTCAACCAGAACTCCTACCTCTGCCTGACTGTTGAGCCAGCTGCACGAGGGGCCACTGTTTTACTGGGGGAACGGCCAGAGGCTCCCACACTAGATGCGCTTGCTGCAGGTCCAGGCTGAAAAATAAAATAGAATATCTTTATCACTGCAATACACAGCAACGTACAGATCAACGAGATAAGTTTTGCAGCTCTGTAGATGCTTTTCTTATACATATAAAATATATAAAGCAAATAAAAAAAGTGTGATATCAAGTGGAGAATGTATCAGCTGTACCAGAACAGACACGTTGAAGATAATAAATAAATAAATTAATTAATGAATTAGTTAATGCTTCAGCAGCATTAGCAGCATGGATGTAACAAATAAAGAGATGTATATCTAGATCTAGCACTAACAGTATAGGTATCAAAAATAGCAGCAAGTCAGTATTAAGAATAAATAAGACAGTAAACGGGATTGAATGTTATGGCATGCAATGACATTCACAATATTCTGTAGTTGTTTTTAAGTTTTTTCAAACAAGGTAGCAGTCATCAAATAAGCAATTTCCTCCAGGATCATTTTTTCTGATTCAAATTTATTGAGACTCTATATTTTCTATTGCTCTCGTCTCTGTGTGTCTCAGCATTCACACAATAAGTAATTTCTTCTGTGATCAATAAAGCTTTCTGGTTCTGACTGATTCTAAAGCCACGTATGCAGAAACGAAAGAAGCCTGTGGAGACCACCAGTCCACACTGACTTCAATTGGAGTGAATGATGCAGTACAGGAGGCAATTCTTATACAAACGGAGACATTAACAAGTAGGGGGAAAAGAGTGTAGAGCTAAGGAGCGAGGTTTAGAAAGGGTTCAGGTTGAGCCTAAGGGTCTGTACAGCTATTCTGGTGGTCCACTAACACGACTTTACTTAACTGCGTTACTTACCTACAGTATATTTACGCAGCATTTGTGTATATAGCACAGATTATTTATAGAGTTTTTTTGTACACGTTTTAATTCAGACTTAACAATTTATATTGTTCTTGTCTCTGTGTCTGATCTGACTGTAAGGCCACGTACGCAGACACGAAGGAAGCATGCCGAGACGACGAGTTCCCACTTGCTTCAAATGGAGAGAATGAAATGTAGTACAGAAAAAGAAAACAATGATTATACACTTACGTAAACACGAGCAGGGAAAATAAGAGCGTGAGGAGAGCTAAAACAGAGCTGAGGAGCTGTTAGCTGCTAGCTGTGTCTGTCAGGCAGTGGGAAAACAGAGATATCTCACAAATGGCGGTGTTCTATCACACTAACATAAACATAAATTAAAGACAACTTTTAAAACCGTCTTACCATGGTGTCTGTGTATTTCTGGAGCCGTGTGGAGCGAAGTTTGGGCAGAAAGACAGAGACCCCGAACCCTCTACTGAACTCCTAGAGAAGACTGGGAAGGCCACGACAACACTAGGAAGGACCCCACCTAGTAGCCCGGACACCGCCTGTCTCAAAACCAGGCATCAGAATCAGAAAACTTAATTGAGGAGGAAATTGCTTATGCAATGACTGCAAATACATACAAAGACAAGAACAGTAAATAAGTCTAAATAAAATATAAATAAAAACCTGCCCAAAATATTCAATATGAAAATACACTATGCCATATACAGTAATACTGAGTATAAATACTATATGTGAGTAAAGTGGCCACTTACAGTCACACGTGAACACAGCACAGCACAGCACACAGTATTAAAATTCTTTCTCTGTCTTTAACCTATTCACCAAGTAAAGCAGGGGGCTGCCACCAATGAGGGGCACCCGGGGAGCAGTGTGTGGGGATGGTACCTTCCTCAAGGGTACCTAAGTAATGCCACTAGGTGTACTAGGATTCGAACCCACAACCTTCTGATCACAGGGACAAAGCCCGAACTACTAGGCCACCCAGCTGACCCAATTTTACATAACTTACAGTTAAGCAAAATCTAACGACACAGATGGTAGTTTGAGTTTATTATTGCACGTAGTAGAGATCAGTAGTATATAAGTAATGTTGACATAAGTAGTCTAGAACTATTGTACATAAGATATTGCACATAATGATAATGTCTTAACACCTGATAAGAACATTGCACAGTTTTACACATGGTAGACTATTGCACATCATGTGCACATAGTCTTGCATATACTGCAAGTTATTTAAACCAGGTAAAAAAAAATACACAATGATAAGCAGCACCACATGGGCTATTAGGAGCTATTAGAGCTAGTTCTTTTTCCATATGTAAAAGAATAAAATTCAGTTATTTAGAGCTTTAGGATTAGATCGCATTGTTACAGCAGAAAGTGGGCAGTACAAAACAATAGAATAAAAGCTATACAACATGACAGTATAGTATAAAAAGTACACTATACAAATAATACAAAAATATAAAAATAGACATTTGTGTGTGTGCAAATATATAAATATGAATATATAAAGCTATTTAAGGATATGTATGTATGTACACATTGGATATATGTATGTATATATATACACATTGGAGTGTCCTCAGTTGTTTGGTAGCAGAAGGCCTGGACAAAAACTGTAATAATGCACCAGACAAATTGAGCATTTCACGCAGTAATATTTCACCACAGTAATCGCACATGTTGCTCCAGTGATATTGCACACAAGAGAAACATTGCACACAAGAGAAACTTCCACTTTGTTGGTCATACTGTACAATAATTGCGCTTTATAGTGTAATTTATAATCAGGCAGACTTCAATGCACTGACGTGGCTTATGCGAGGGAGACATTTTGGCTCCTGTTTCCACAGTTTCATAGGGTGCGTTCCAAACTGGAAAGTGGCCCACTAAAGAGGGTATGTAGAAAAGGCCACCACCGTTAGAAGTGCACTCAATAGTGTAGGACACAAAGTGGGAGAATGTGTGGTTGGGAATGTACCCTCCCTCTCACGGGCTCCGTTTGAGCCTCAAAGGAGACACTAGAGCCGGCAGGTCTGACAGAAACCGAGGGTGAGTGTCTGGTTACAGTTTCAGCGTAATTATAACTTCATTTCGATGTTGTAATTTAACGTAAAACGACACATTGATGATATGCTGTAATAGGTGCGACTGACTTGTTTTCATTACAGTGTGATAGTTTAGTTAGACCTGGATGTCACTGTAAGTCTTCGATCAGAGTTACAACTGCCAAACTGACTTAAATAGTAAAAGATTTCTTAGACAGGGTAGCAGGGACAAACCAGTTCTGTTTATTAGCGTTTTGAGGAAACGATTTTAATTCCGTTCTATTACTCCACTTGCAATAAGCTTCTTGTTGGGCCTGTATTGTAACTTGTGGAGATAGAGAGCAGGAGGGAAGGGGTAATGGGGGGGGGACAGTGTGAGAACCAGAGGAGAGTTACAAGTACTAAATCTTTATGTAAGAGCTGCAAGAAGATAGTACACCGGGAGAGGAGATGATGCTCTGTTGCTGTGGTCTCTTGTAGCAGCTCATTCCTTGTTTACCTTGTGTGTAGGGATGGCAGAGCCAGACAATGGGGAACACAAGACTGAATGATATTATAATTATTGCAGCTCAAATTGTCTGTTCAAAAGGTAAATCAGAGGTCTATGTTCTCATGTCAAGGAAACCCCCAAATATGTGAGGAGTCGGTATCATGCAGTGGGGCGACTGGTGGCCTGGCGGTTAGGGAGTTGCCCCTGCAATGGGAAGGTTGTGGGTTTTAATCCCAGGACTGCCAGTGGCACCCCTGAGATACCTTTTAGCAAGAGACCATCTCCACACACTGCTCCCCAGGCGCTGTGTTCCTGACTGCCCGCTGCTTCACTTGGTGAAGGGGTTAAATACAAAGAGAGAATTTCTTACTGTTCACACTGTGGTGTGTTCACGTATGACAAATGGACACATTACAGTAAAACCCGCTTTTCGTGAGGGTTACTTTCCAAGAGTCCCCACGTATAGTGAAAAACTGCATTGTTGTGTTGTGGTAAAAAAATGCCTAAAAATGCGTATTTTTATAGTGTAAACCCCAAATATGCCCCCATTTATGCTCCCAGAACATTTTAATTTCATTTTAAACTCAGTTTAATACATTACCCTTAACGAAAATGTAAAGGTAAACCCGTATTCATACTGTACAGATTACACTGAACTGCTAGAATGTAAACGCTGATGTTACCCCTTTATAGACGGTACTGTAATTCATGCACGGGCGTTTTCTTTGATATGCGCTGTCGTTTTCTTTGGTATAAGCAGGTAAATACAGTAATAATTTAATGTAATTTTTTAGTAAAAAAAAAATACAGTACAATGTATGGTGCATTGCCAGAAGGGCTTTTAGAAGAACGACACGAAAACACGAGAACAGGAGGGCAGCCATCAATAACTGGAAATGTAGCTGAATTTATATTTGGATTACTATTTATATTGCAAAATTAGTAAATTATATTTTTCTTAATAATTTAGAACTAAAATGCGTTAAAAAAAAACATTGCCATGAAAAAAGAAAAAAAAATGCAGAGAATATTTGCAGTTATTGTGGGGATTTCCGCGTACAATTATCAGTTAGGTTCTCAGAACAAATCCGTATTGGATTGATTCCACGACTCCTGATCCACAGAAAAGCGAGGGGGTTACTGTACACACTTCACACAAAAGCGACTTATATGACTTTAGATGTTGGTGGGTGGAGTGTCATGCCTTAAGAGCTCAACAATAGTAAGGAAAATAGGAAATGTAAACAAGTAGAGCCACGTTAGTGTGGGGAACCCATTAAAAGGTTTTTGCCCAGTTACCCCACTGGGTTGGGCATGTAAAGCATTTCCTCCATGACAGCTCCAGTGCAATATCTTATGTTCACCCTTAATCCTGAAATTTGGATAAATAGAGCTTTAACAAGGCTCCTACTATCTGGAAACAGGTTATTACATTGTTTTGCTTGTATATTTCAAAGTGATAGTTTGACAAAAATACATGTATACAGCTTCACTCCAAATCAGCCATAACATGTCTGGGAAACTTCTAACCCACCAATTAGACCCAGCAAGAGATTTTTCACCAGCCCCCAGTGGTGCAGTGGGTAGCGCCATTGCCTCACACCTCCCAGGTTGTGGGGTTCGAATCTGGGTCCTGGCCTTGTGTGTCTCCTTATGGTTTCTCCCACAGCCCAAAGACTTGTGCAATTCTAAATGGACCAGTAGGTTTGTGTGTGTGTGTGTGTGTGTGTGCTCGCCCTGCCCAGGGTGAGTCTCTGCCTCGCACCCATTGACCCCGGGATAGGCTACTGGTAGCTGCGTCCCTAGAAAGGATTAAGCGGTTACAGAAAATTAATGAATAAAGGATGTTTTACCAAATGAGTCTTTTGTTTGGTGCTGTTTGCAGCAGGATGGTCCGGGTGGTGTTTCTGCACCCTGATCTGGGGATAGGAGGTGCGGAGCGGCTGGTGGTGGACGCTGCTGTGGCGCTGGTCTCTCGCGGCTGCAGCGTGCAGATCTGGACGGCGCACTATGACCCTCAGCACTGCTTCTCAGAAACACACTCGCCGGACCTCCCTGTGATCTGCGTAGGCGACTGGTTACCCACCAGCGTATTTGGGTACTTTCATGCTCTCTGTGCATACCTACGCATGATTTTTGTTGCATTTTACCTGGTGTTCCTGAGTGGAGAAGAGTTTGATGTTGTCTTCTGTGACCAGGTAACTGCCACTCTTTATGGTATTTTAATCACTGCTGTAGCCAATATAGCCAATAACATATATTAGTGTGCAATAAAAAATTATGCAATAAATTACTGTTAAACCTTCTGTGTTTTGCATTTTACTTATAGATATTATAGATAAAATGCAAAACATAAAAGGTTTAACAGCACTTTATTGCATCTTTAGTGCAATTTTTATTGCTAGCTTAGCATAACATAGGAGATGTACTGGATTGTTGGGTTGATTTATTGATTTATTTTTGTAGTTTACACATATAATATGAAACATTTAGCCAAGTGATCTATTGAATAAAAGCTTCCAGCTCGTTTAAAAATTGGACATGTTTTGGTTGGTAAACTAAGAATTTAGAAGGAATTTAATGTGAAATTGTTGATATGAAATTGTGAACTACAGGTCAACCTACAAAATACATAGACCATTTTTTGTATTGATCAGAGAACCTCAGTGTGTTCTAGATGTAGAAAATAAATATGTTTTCAGTTTTGTGTGTTTATATGTTTTCTTTGTCTTGCAACACTCTGCAGGTACTGATCCATTATGAATAGATTTGGTTTTATCACAGTTTGTTCATAATTTACATGTGAGGTAGTTTTTAGAAGCATTGAACTCTTTAATTAAACATCTGGTTCCTATCAGCAACTCTGTGAATGTTTCTGACATAGTTTACTAGAATTTTAGCATTTCACAGCAAAACCCTCTGAATTATTGTAACGATCATATCATGTTTATTAGTCTCTTTCTCTCTCTCACTCTCTCTCTCTTTCTCTCTTTCTCTTTCTCTGTCTAGGTATCAGCATGTATTCCTGTCTTGCGTCTGGCACGCCACAGGAAGAAAGTCCTTTTCTACTGTCACTTCCCTGATCAGTTGCTGACTCAGCGCCGCTCACTACTGAAGCGCCTCTACCGCGCGCCTATCGACCGCCTGGAGGAGCTGACCACAGGCATGGCCGATCGCATCGTGGTCAACAGCAGATTCACTGCCGGCGTGTTTAAACAGACCTTCCCCAGTCTGGCCTGGATTCACACGGACGTCTTGTACCCTTCTCTGAACTTTGCTGCTTTCGATGTAGAGGTGGAAGAAGACTTGGGTGGCCTGGTTCCTGAGGGACGACGTTTTGTTTTCCTCTCAGTTAACCGCTATGAGCGAAAGAAAAATTTGCCACTAGCATTGCAGTCGTTGGCCGCGTTGAGGGACAGTGTTACCGCACGGCAGTGGGACCAGGTGCATCTGGTGATGGCTGGCGGCTACGATGAGCGTGTGGCTGAGAATGTGCAGCACTACGAGGAGCTGCTCTCCCTGGTGGCCTCTTTAGGCTTGGAGGAGCACGTCACCTTCTTGCGCTCCTTCTCAGATCGACAGAAAGTGGCCCTCCTTCGGCGCAGCACCTGCGTGCTTTACACGCCCAGCAATGAACACTTTGGGATCGTGCCAGTGGAGGCCATGTACACCCGGTGTCCAGTAATTGCTGTTAGCTCTGGTGGGCCACTAGAGTCCGTGGTGCATGGTGAAACTGGCTTCCTGTGTGATCCGGAGCCAGAAAGTTTCTCAGAGGCGATGGGACATTTTGTGACAGATCCGGGACTCAAGCAGCGCATGGGTCAGGCTGGCCGGCAGAGAGTCGTGGAGCGATTCTCTTTGTTGGCCTTCACTGACCAACTCCACAGACACATCCTAAGCTTGACCGATTGATGCCATGACATCATCCAGACCCAGCGACTCCAGTGGTTCTGCCGAAGAATCCTTTCCAAAAGCATTCCACTTTGCAGGTCGCCATGGAGAGACCAATGAAAGCATGTACTCGTTAATTAGAGAAAAGAGCAGCAGACAAATGGGCAGTTTTAACCTGTCTAGGACTCGGGCTAGGGGGACAATGCAGACCTCAGCTTGGATAGGGCTAGAATGTGGAGCACCTGTCTGACTGTGAGGTTAATGAATTACTGTTTGCTGGCTACATTGATCGCATGTGTCATCTCAGGGGAGTGAAGTGTGTGAGTAAGAGTTTACGTGTGTGTGTGTGTGTCTTGCTTGTGGACCATTAGAGAGTTTCCGGGGCAGAAATCGATGGGGAGTATTTCTGTGCCCTGCTCCGTCTTAAAGCATCTGAGCCTTTGTTCAGTAATAACAAAAGAGGATGTTATTTCAGCCTGAAACTACTGGAGCTCATAAGTTAGTTAACTGGACAGAAAGTTCCAGAGACAAAGGGGCACAGTTCTGTATTGGTTTTTGGGACTGTTTCTGACTTTCTGTGCTTTCTCTTAGACACTATTGATATGAGACTGAGCTCATTATTAAATACATTGATGCACACTGTGTTGTCTTATTCAATATATACAGAGCATTTATTTATGGATTCATATATAACATAGGCAGTCCTTTTCAGTTTTCTTCTCTCAATGAATTAATGCTTTAGTGTTGCTTCACTACTTAAAGGGAAGTGCATAATAATAATGATAATAATAATAAGTTACATTTATATAGCGCCTTTCACAAACCCAAGGTCGCTTTACATAGCAAGCAAAAAAAA
>JBBPCX010000001.1:12898083-12909909 GCA_037974365.1 Hydrocynus forskahlii | reverse complement strand
GGCCACGTTAAATGAATGTTCAACTAAACTTTAGTGAACATTCATTTAACGTGGCTTAGGGCAATGGTTTCCAAACTTTTTTTCTGTGCACAATGGGGCTGCCATTACCTGCTCCAGTTTCAAGCAGCCTGTCTGTGCACTGACGATTCACTTCACTTGCATGCAGTGAGTTGGAGGCAAACCCGGAGTGGATTTCCAGTGATATGTGTATTCTCCTATTGATTAAGTGGAATGGATTCTTTCGCGAAAGATTCAAGATTCAACAGCGCTGGGTGAACTAATATCTTATGTTAAATGTGTGGGGGGGGGAAATGAATAATTATGAAATGTGAAGGGGACACGTCCCCTTCAGATTGAATGGCAGTGATGCCCATGTCGGGCAGACACTCTTTTTGTTAATGAGCGATGGCACCACCCAGCTCACACTGTGATTAAGGACTGTATCTGCAGCCCGGACAGCTAGTGGGGCTACGTCAATACTATCTGCCCAGAGAGTTCTCACACATGATTGGCATCATTGTTCACATTCCTGAATCTGCCATATAACGTCATCCACTCCGCAACTGCAAGACTTCAGACAAGGTACCCTGATGTGTTTCTCATCATCTCTGGTGACTTTAATCATGTCTTTCTGAACAGGACACTGTGCACCTTTACACAGTTTGTAGACTGCCCCACCAGAGAAAACAAGACACTGCACTTGGTGTATGCAAATGTGAAAGAGTCATTCAGCTGCACAGCCATCTTACCTCTGGGCAGATCTGACCACAACTTGGTGCACTTTCTTCTTCACACCTACCTACCACTGGTGAAGAGGCAGCCAGCCACTGTTAGGACAGTGAGGGAGTGGACAAAGGAGGCCAGTGCAGCCCTGCAAGACTGTCTGATGACTACAGACTGGGAGGCTCCTCATGAGCCACATGGAGAGGACATTGATAACCTCACAGACTGAGTCACAGAATACATAGACTTCTGTGTTCCAGTGAAATCCATATGCTGCTTCCCCAACAACAGGTAATGACATCAGGTCACCAAAGATATCAAAGCCCTCCTGAATGAGAAGAAGGAATCATTCAGGTCAGGTGACAAAGAAGCAGCCAAGGAGGCACAGGGGCACTTGTCTATGAAGTTGAAGGAGAAAAAGTACAGCCACAGGAGAAAGCTGGAACAAGGGCTGCAACAGTAGGTATGTGTGGAGGAGCATCATGAACATCACAGGCTTCAAGACCAGCACCCAGGGAGAGGACCAGTGAGTTTAACCTGTTTCAAACAGGAAGTTCAAACAAGTTCAAACAGCCCCCCCTTGTCCCATATGCTTGGGAAAAGCACCAAACCATCATGGAGCCGGGAACCCCTGATGGGCCTATCACCACTGTTCCAAACTTCAGGGGTGTTCCTCAGTGTGACCCTGCTGTGGGACCCCCAGCAAAAGGAGCACCTACAAGCTTTTGTGGACTTGGGCAACTGGCAACTTCACTGACGCCAGCCTGACGGCCAAGCTGAAGTTGCCTTTGGTCACCCTGGACCAACCGCTCCCCCGTCTGCTATTGACAGCTGTTACCTTGGGGTTGGAGTAGTCACTCAAGAGAGTGGATAGTCAAGCACAGTAAGTGGGTTGATTGGCGGTCGTGGCAGCCTGGAAGCCTGACTATCAACAGTCATGCCTGGAAGTGTGCACCCTCCGAGCCCATTCTGGGCAGAATATGCCCACAGCACCCTAAGGCACAATTCGTCCGTTGCTGTTGTCGGGTGTGGGGTAAGGTCTGATGGGCTCTACTGGTGGCTACTGCAGCCCAGAAAAGAGCAGCTGATCGCCGACAATCAGCCAACGGACCCTCCTTCCGGCCAGGACAAAGCGTTTGGCTTTTTAGCTAGAGATCTACCCATCAGGGTAGACTCCAAGAAGTTTGCCCCACACTACCTGGGACCTTTTAAAGTGGTACGGCAGATAAGTCCAATTTTGTACTGCCTCCTTCTTCCCTCCTCCTCAAGAATCAACCTCACTTTCCATGTGTCTTGCCTTAAGCCTGTCTTTTGCAATACAGCAGCCATGGCTTATGCAATCAGGCAACTCTTGGACGTGCGAGTCAGGGTAGCACCCAGTACTTGGACGATGGGGAGGGCAACAGGTCAGTGGAGCACTCGTGAGTCCCCGCTCTTCACCTCTTGGCCAATCGGGCTGGACTGGTCATTCTGATCAGTGGGCATGGGCGTAGCGCTACTGATCCTCCAACGGCTACCACCCTCTCACAGTCATATTTCACATTTTCAGGTTATTATGCCATCTTTGGCCATCTGAAGTGTCAATCTTTAGTGGTGCAGCAAGTATTTGCAGCAGCCTAACGTTGTCCCCAAGCTCTTGAGTTTCACTCGTTGTGGGATCGTATCCTGTCCTCGACAAGTTAAAGTAGAGCTTCGCTCACTGCAAATTTAACTCACATCTGTGGTGAATCAAATTCAAGCTCCTTTTTCTGCCATTTGTTAAATCAAGGCCCCAGTGATTCAATCCTCTCTGAACAAATGCTTTGCTTTTGAGTCCATATCGGTCGGCACCCAGATTTAGAGAATGCCTCCGTATTACAGAAAAGCTTATTTGAAGGACACACCTGGATCTTTGAGGGTACATTTAGATTGTTTGTACCTTAAACAAAAATGTAGTAATTTTTTTCTGACAGTGTGTGTGACCCCGTATTCTGACATTATATAAAAACCAGATCTGTGTGTATGTGGGTGCACAAGACTAATGCGCTAGAGGTGTCTATGTGTGTACAAGAAATAAGATATCAGCTGGTGCTCATCTTTAAGAGGTTCCAGAGGTGTGGATTAGATACACCCTGATGAGTCTTCTCATCTGTGTGTTATTGCTAATTGGATAATTGCTCATTTCCTGTGGTTAATTGGGTTGTTCTAATGGCTGAGTGTACTCTAATTCCCTTGAGAACATGAAAAGTTAACACAGCATGAGATTATAATGGTTATTGTTCATTGTAAAGGCAGTGCTTTTGTGTGTGTGTGTGTGTGTGTGTGTGTGTGATCCATTCCACAAGACAGGCTAAAGGCATCACTTCGAGGCCATAGGTCTTCTCTTACTTCAGCAACACTTCTACAGTTTTACATCATTATTCTGCATCTGGTCACAAGAATGACCAGTTTCTTTAGAAACAGGGGCTGACCTTACACATCACCCATCTCATCACTCTGTCTCTCTTTTCTCTCTCTCTCATCTCAATTCAAAACTTGTTTGTTAACAGTGCTCTTTTTGCTCTTTGGGCACATCTCCAAAGAAAATGTTCATTTCTCTTTAATACATCTTTGAAAGGCAATTTTTTCTGTCTCCAATCTTCATTTCACATTGATTACAGAGTCATCACACTCAAAACTAAAAATGAACACATAACATCTGCAAGAATTGTTATTAGAACCGTGTAATTCTGTAATTCTATTTTGGTTTTTTTTGTTTTATTTCATTGTACACAGCACAAACATCATTTTGACATTCATCTTTTTTATTAACAGCTTTACCATGGCTCATCTAGATGCTCATGGTAAACTCCAAAATAAGGACACAATGTCAAAGGTCTGCAAGAGGAAGATGGAAATTGGCCAGAAGAGCAGTACCTCAAGCCATTTCCAAGTAGGTTTTCCCTGCATTTCCTCCAACATTTGTTCTCTGAAGCCTGTTCTGTATGTATGTGTGTGTGTATGTGTGTTAGGAACCTGAGCTGTCAGCTGTCAGTTCCGATATCGACAATGGTCAGGCTCAGCTCTGAACCTGGACACTGAGCTCATAAAACCAGTCTCAGGAGGTGTACATGTGCATGTGTGTGTGTGTGTATCTCTTGGGTGGTTTTCACTAGCTTAACCTGCAGTAGGGTTGTAATTAACTGGGCCTAATTATTGGCAGGCAGGGGTTAGGATGACCGTGAGCGGTCCCTTTGCTGCCTGCACAGATAATCACAGCTTAGGGCTCTGTCAGAAGGCAACCCACCATCTCTGTATATATGTGTGTCTTTAGAGTAGAGCTTCATAGATTTTTACGCATGAGTGTACTTCATGTAGCAAGACATGTTTTACTGTACAAGCTACTAGGGCCACATATTTTTATTGTAATTGTGGTAATGGTCCACAATGTACACCATTCAAAAACAGTGGTGGTAGGGTAGCGTTAGGAGCCATGTGTCACATTAGAGCACCACGTTACCTTGAGCCGGGCTCGAATCCTGGGGTATGTTTCACAAAGCAGGATTTAGTTTGTCCAAAGTCAAACCCGTCCAATATGAAAAGAGCAGAGGGACAATGCAGTTGGACATTTCTCAGTTATGGGCTTAAAGAAATAGTTAGGTCAATCAAGATAATGTACCAACAATTAATGAAATAAACTGTCATCCGTTAGCATTATTTTAAATGATCATGCTACCTGGTGACTGCTAATTTCCATTCTTTATTAGCACCATTAGTTTGCTGAACTATTTCTTTAAGTTACCTGACTAATCGATAAACACCTGACCTCCCATGTGTAGAGCAGATGATCAATATTCTTCACTAATGTGACACCTACCTGTGGCCCACTCTGACTGAGAAACTGCTTGAGAGCTCGGGCAAATACTGCACTTTATTCAGGCACAGTACAGCCAGGAAATCCACTTCTGGCTAACTTAGTACTTTTTCAGGCCCCATTTCTGTTCCTTGATGGCTCTCTCTCTGTGCAGGTTGCAATGAGGACGAGGTGCATTGTCCGGGTATAAATAAGTACATGCGTGTGCGGAGTAACCGCGGGTTGTGGTTAGGTTTCCAAAGACCGCGATCGATTGGACAAATAAATTATATCCCAAGCTTTTTCCTCTTGCTCTTTTTTTCAAAATTTTCAACTCTATATGCATATAGTCCTTTTGAGACATCATTAACCAGTTACTTTTTCACTCAAATATCTTTCTTCCTTTTCAAATGATATACAGAAAAGCAACTTGTAGAGGAGCTGCCTAACATGTGCGAGTGAGTGACTTCCAAAGCTAAACCCACTAGCTTTCCACGTTCACCCTTTAAGAATGATAAGAAACACTGGGATGTAAGTCACAAATCAGACATGTTTGGTACTCTGAAGGAAAAGATCAGTAATAAGTGCTTACTGATCTAAACTACGCTCAGAATGAGCTTACACAGCCGCTCGGTGCAGCTAACATTACAGAAAGCCTCATGCATTGTTTATACAGTGAAAGGAAACAGAGTTACACACAAAGTTCTGAAAGTATATCCTAATATGTTAAAGAGACCATCACCAAATACTCAGAATGAATCACCAGCAATACATTCGGTTTGATATAGTTTAAAAACATATTCTTTTCCATCATTGTAATGCGATCGCTGTGGACTTTGACTACAGATGCCTGTGGGGAAACAATAAAATATTAGTTTTTTATCATTTTACAACTTGTCTGAAGCTGCACAGAAAATACTGAGAATTTCCCCATAGCTGGTATGTCACTCTCTGGGGAAATCTGCAGCAGAGACAGTGGGAAATTTGCTCTGTTGCCACTCCTTAATGCCCTGTAATAATAATTAGTTTTAAGGGGGACATTGCTTCTTTGGGACATTGGAAAGTGATTTTATTCACCAAAACCAGTTGTACTGATCATTTTCCAACCTCTTTTTATAATTAAACAAGCCGGTCTTGTTATTATGACTTTAAGACAGATATAAGTATCGACCTTTGTTCTGACTGGCTGCTCTGTCTTATGCCTATTTTAAAAAAAAAGTCCAGACTGAACCACTCCTTAGAACTTAAGTATGAACTGGCAGGGCTAAACTGCTGTTGGTTGAAACAAAGAGATGCATGTGAATGTGCAGGTTTTGTGACATCAGTAAAACTATGATTTGAAAACAGGCTACTTTTGCTGCCTTGTTTCCATATATGAACTTTATGGATAGGGAAGTGAATGGCTATTTTGTAACATTAACAATTTTTACATACAGGTTTTTGGGGGAAATTTTTGATTTAAAAGCAAAGCAACAGGTGTTAAAGCTCTGTTCTGCCCAGCCCTTGCTCTTTTTCTCTGCTTTCATCTGAACAGACGCAAACCATATTCAATTACCATCTGAATCCCAGCCAGGAATCTATAAGCTTTAGTAGATGAGGGAGAGGAAACGCAGAGAATTGGCGGTTCAGATGAGGGTAGAGCACATGGGAAATCACTGTGCTGTGCAGTACCACAGACATCTGTACCGCACTCCACTGGGGGAAGATGGGATACTGGAGGTCAGTGGAGACAGGTCAGGCTGGACAAAGGCACATAGAGCTGCTGTTTTCATTTGCTTCCCCCTTTTGTCCATCTCTTCATCATGCCATTTCTCCTCCATTCTCTTCTTTTCAGAGTTACAGTACTGCGTCAAAGTCTTAGGCCACCAGAGAATGATATTTTTTAATGGCTGTTTATCTGGGCAATAAGAGTTTTAATTGCTTGGAGAAACAGTAAAATTAGAATGAATACATGTAGGGCTGTCACAATTACATGACTGAAATCGATTACTCGATTTATAAAATTACAATTTGCTTTTTCAATGAATTGGCTTCACAGTCATTTTAAACGCATGCTTTACAGTCTAAACCTTTTTCACAAGGGGGAGCTATTAGCACTAGGAAGAGTTCTCAGATCAGAGTGGAGGCATTTCTCAATATGTGTTATTTTTTGCACATTTTTTTCATGGACATCTTCAGTCACACCTCATAAACTGTTTCAATTTAAAGTTTGCATTTTGTCAAGTACAAATCAAATACCTGGAAGTGTCCTCAGTTTGGGGATTTTATCAAGGACATATTAGGAGGGGATTTGGGTGGACTTCAAGTTTAACAGAATGCTTATCACGCACACTAAGTAGCAGCAATGGCGGCAGAATAACTACTACAAAACTGTTTCATATTACGACTTCTGTCAACAAATGTATGTTTCATGATTTCTAGTCTCCTGCACTTTTATAGGCACACAAATACGTCATTTTTATCAATATTTTAATTTATATATTTTTATGACAATGAAGGCCAGCAATTTTGGTGTGTTATATGTTATTTTATTGTAAACATCAATTAGGTGAAAATGTCTTGAGCTGACTGAAGCAGATTGAGTCGAAAAAAATAGACCATCTTGTGTTTCAGACAGAACCAGCGTATGGCAATGTCGAGTTCAGATTAGCTTTTTGGTCTTGTACTTCTCTGAATATAGTTTATTCAGTCAGTCTTTAAAGCATTTACAGCCAATTGTAATTTGTATTCTGATCGTTTCTGGTGAACTCCAGGTTAACATTACGTTAGTTGGTCTGCCATCCTGAAAAGTTTACAAAACATTTATTCACTCTTCTTCAGGATCGGACCGAATGGATTTCAGTGTAAAATGTGATCTTAAAATAATTTTTTTGTTTTGTGTGTGTTTTAGTAGGAAGTTACTGGAGTGTACAGAAATCATGGATAACAGCACGGGTAGAACACGTCTCTACCAATCAGATTGCATAAATTGTATTTTGCAATGGATTGGAGGGTATCTCAGCCATTAGACTCTTTTCACAATTTCATTTCTTTTACTGGTTGCTGGGTTACTCTGTTTCGAATAACACAATAACAATGGCTGAGCTCACCTCAAAGCAAAAACAACCTAATTTCAGTTTCCACAGCTTCCCAGGTAACAATGAGTGGAAGAAAAATGGGTTTGTGCAATTAGTAGGGACCAAGGAATAGATTTTGTGATACAGAGCGGAAGTATGCAGTCAGCATTTTACCTCTGCAGATTCCACTGAAGACAGTTTGTGCTTAGAACAGTGGAACAGTTTTCATTTCCCTCCTCAAAGGTTGTCAGCCTTTGAGAGAGTAAGCTTTCAGTTACCTACTGGATGCCAATACTGTAATACTAATTCTAGTTACCTGGTGATAATGCTGATTGGTCTTTATTTCTGATTTTGCAAACAATATGTGCAGTTCATTTAATCTTTTATCAAATATTTCCTGATTTGCTAATATTAAATTTAAGTTCAAATCATGATAAAACATGTTTTTCAACTCATGAACACAAACGTGGTGAAAACAGTCAAAGTGAAAATTTAACAGAGCTTCTCTACTTGTCTCAATGAGTGAGAAATAATAAAATGACACCACAAAGCTGTCTGAGTAATATTACATAATACAACTACAAGCAACAGAATAAAAAACGGCAAAAGCTATGTTGCAATAGTTTCATTTTCTTCTATTTTTAAGTTCCAAAATGTTGATGTTTCTCAGTTTCAGGAGTTATTGTTAACTTCAGCCCACATATTTGTTGTGCTCATTTAAAACTGCAGTCCTGGAGGTGCTACAAGTCACAAGCCAGGGGTTCAACATTTTGTTTTGTCATATACTGTAACTGTAAGTTGAGGTGTTTGTAGTTAATATGATTTTTTATTGATACATCTCTCTAGATTTTTGGATAATCAGAATCAGAAACAAACTTTCTGAACAACGACAACACACACAAGAAATGTTTCCAGCCATTGGTGTCTCTCTCGTACTACAGACAATATACAAGAAATATATACAGTAGATTATATAAAAAGATTATATATGCAAAAAGCAGTTATTATGTGAAGGAGGTAGCTAGAATCTGGATCTAGCTTGTTCTGGCACAAATTAAGCCGTGGAACTGACTGTGTGCATATTGCTTACAGTAAGAGTTATGCTGTCCCATGGTGTACATTTATCACTTTTACATGGGCCAATTAAAGCAGGATGTGCTGTGCCATCACTTTTAGCACAGGTTATTTTCACATCTGCATCAATTACCCCAACGCACATACAGACAGGGCATCCTTTATAGCAAATTGTGTGCGTGTAATGATAAAGATAACCCACCTCATCAGTGCCTGTGATTACAGTAATGATCTCTCTATGTTGCTTCTTTGGTCTTTCATTAAGATAAGCTGTCTGCATAGTGGGGGGAGTTCAGTCTACAGGCCCAATTTATCAAACATGTACCGAACACAAGCAGCCAAACAGGCCTCTACCTGCAGCTTTAGCCAGTTGCTGTGGCTCTAAGACCCAGAAAAGGAAACAGCCACCAAAACGAGAACATGTGAGTATTTTAGAGGCTCCCAGCTACGTGGTACGGCCAGGGTTTGATATGGAGCAATAAATGCTTATAGTGTGAGTTTTCATACT
Organism: Hydrocynus forskahlii; assembly: GCA_037974365.1. Lineage (NCBI taxonomy): Eukaryota > Metazoa > Chordata > Actinopteri > Characiformes > Alestidae > Hydrocynus > Hydrocynus forskahlii. Next base: position 12,900,737 of record JBBPCX010000001.1, on the reverse strand, counting down.
TTCAGTGTTAGTGAATAAAATTTCTATTCTATAAAGGTATTCTATAAGTACTGTGACGTTTTCAGGACTGCTGTGGATAATAATGTTGATAATAGTGATAAGATGATGATTGTGATAATAAATATGAGTGTTGATAATTTATGGTTTCTTTAATCTCAATTTAATCTCGTAACTTGTTTTAGCTACACATAACACCAAATCCAGTAAACTGACAAAGACTTAGTTACTTCAGTACTAAAGGTTTTAGTTAGCTAACTTAGCCACAGGTTTTTGTAAACTAACTCAGCTTTTATTTGGAATTCGGTGCTCCATGGTGTTTAATCCCCATCCTGCACTTCTCTGTTTGTGCCTTTGGATTAAGAAATAGGTCAAATTTAACTTCCAAGACATTGAGATATGGGTTATCTGAATTATACATTTTCCATAAGTAAAGCAGCACCACCCTGAAGTTTAATGGTCACACATGTTTAGATACAGGTTGCAAAACTACGACTCGTCAACCAGTGTTTTAAGGTGGGTTCTAGCGAATAGTGTGGTGGACTAAAAGACTATTTTAGCAATGATTGACACATTCCTCAGCCAATCACAGAGAGTTTGTAAAATAATGTTATCCTCATTGGTGAGATTAAGGTTCATTTGCTGGGGTATCAAAACTTGTATCTACAAAACCTAATTTTCCAAAAATATAAAGTATAAAATTGAAATGGAATTTTATTACAAGTAATTTTAAACCATTTCTATTGGTCCATCCATCATGCAATTTTTGCACAATGTTAACAGCAGCTGGTATTTTCAAATGTAAAATAAAAATATATACATAACTAGCTTTAGTCCTGTTTTTAAGGATTTTCAAGAATGAATCAAAATCTAGAAGTCCGCCATAAAGAGCTTATTGTAACGCGTCCCTGCAGGCACCCTAGCGGCCGTTCCACCAGCAAAAATATAAAACAGATATTTTGAATTAATATGAACAGATAAACTGCAGTGGTTTTACAGCTCGCCCAGGGTGAGTCCCTACCTCACGCCCGTTGGCCCCGGGATAGGCTCCAGGTACCCGTGACCCTCTTAATGATTAAGTGATTACAGAAATTGAATGAATGAATGATCAGATCAAATAATACCAGTTTAACTAGGTTACTTTTGGCTCTGTGAGTGAAATGTGACTCTGTTGAGCTGCTGGAGAGCAATGAGGTGGAAAGTTAGGAGGGCTGAGAATGCTGTACTGATGTACAGCTGCCACAATATACACACTAAAATCTTAGAAACGTTAATTTTCTTGCTCATCCACGAAAACGACAATCCAGTTTGTTTCGGTTTTGTATAGCATGCTCCTTTCCTTCATACAAGTATATCAAAAATACTGAAGAAAGAGCTTTTTTTTAAAAAATAATTCAATGTGTCTGATCTATGTGGCAAAGAGAGATCAGACTGAAAAATGCAGGCATATTCCTTACATATTCCAGACTCATTCATGATTGCTGCATAGTGTGTGTCTGACATGTGGTGGATTTGTCCAGAGTGGGAGCAGATTAGCCCTCCCCCCTTCACTCTTGCCGTTTCTCTCTCTCTTTCTCTCTCGCTCTCTCTGGGCAGGATAATGATGGCAGTAAATGCAAGCACCACATTCACCGATCGCTTCCCTCCATCCCCCCGCTTTGAGAAATGAAAATTCCTTTTTTTTCTCCATTCCCATCCGAGAACTTCATCTTGAGGCTGGAGGAGTGAGCCATGGAGACTATCCCCCACACATTCTTTCTCTCCCTGACTCTCTCATCTTTTCCTCCCTCTCTCGGCTGGCTGCGGGCTGTGGAGAGTGATTGGCGTCTCCTGCTGTGGACCGAGTGGGCCCTTGTGTCTGCCAGAGGCCCCTTGCAGTTACCATGGTAATTGATTGGCGTTGTTTGATCAGGTTAGCACTAATTCACGGTTAATGATGCTATTGATCAGAACATGCTGCTGTTTGTGTTCCAGCAGCCAAACCTGCCAGACTACCCGAGTACACCTGTATTATCAAGGAATAGGGAGGAAAAACACAGAAGTGCAAAATGACAGATATATGCTGCTGTTGAAAGGTTTGGTATCATTTAAGTCATATAACTTAATGAGTCATGCATCATTTGATTGGGAACAATTAACAAGGTTAGATTATTTTATTTTTTCAGGTCGTTTTAAGTACAAAATCAAGCATAAATTCAGCTATTTCATGATTTTTGATACATTTTGTCCTTCATAGTTTCACTCGGTGTTTATACTAATTATTATGTTTCATAGATGGTATATTGTTCTTGCTTTCATATGATCTTTCATAGGATAATACTCTTTGTGGGTATAAGTGCACCTCATAGACTACAGCTGTGTTTATTCCTTCCATAGTCACATTTCACAATGAATTCCAGCCTCACCTCTTAAATATATGTAGGAACCACATAGTGAGGCCCCAGGGGACACCTTGTATTGCTTGGGACCCAAGCACTAAGCGATAATCTTTGCACAGCGGATAGCTCACTTGACATTTCATGTTTTCTTCAGGAAAAAACTGTCTCAGAAATGATTTCTGATTCATATTTAAGAATTTTTTATTATTAAATTAAATCACTATATATATATACACAGACACACACACACACACACACACACACACTCACACACACTCA
>JBBPCX010000001.1:12855269-12871025 GCA_037974365.1 Hydrocynus forskahlii | reverse complement strand
ATTATTCAAGTTCTGTAAACGCTGCATCATTTCTCTTATTTTGATGTTTTGTCATTTCCTTTAAAATGATGCTTTAAGGAACAATGTTTTTATTTGGGAATGAGGAGAAATATTGTCAGCAGTTCTCAAAAGCTAAGGCAAAGCTGTTCAGTTCAATACTTATAAAAGCATCTATAAATGAAACCATTTTTGCAGTGGTCTCAATTTTTTTTTCCAGAGCTGTGCATATACGCACATCATCTACTTCCTCTTATATATAGACATGCACTCTTGCTCTAAAAATAATAAAATGGTGAATAATTTACACAAATTGTTGATCCCGAATGTATAGTGTCACGTTATGCTATATATACACAAAGTATTATGCACTATATAGATACTAGTGTATATACTAACAAATGACTGAGTGCTGTGCTTTACCTTTTTCCGTGCAGTGTCTCTAACGGGGTCCTGGCGAGTGCCTGTGTTTGTGGTGGTGGTCTTTCTGCTAATAGTGGGTTCCCAGGAAAAAGCCTCTGTACCAGGGAAAGGTGAGGGGAGTCAGAAACAATATTACAGTACTTAGAGGTGATAAGATAATTACAATGGTTATATTTTATTGATATTGATGACAGGTATTTTCTCTTAAGGTTTTGTTCATCCGTCTCACATTAACAGCAAAGCCTGATCTTTGAACACTTCCTATTTCAGAGAACAAGGTGGTGAAATGTGCTTTTACTTTGTGATGTGGTAGGATAAAAGTATAGCCATTCACTCACAGCAGCACAAACCTGCAGGACAGTTAGCAGGCTAAGCTAGCTCTCTATTTTCAGATTTTGTTCTTATGTATTGTTAAAAAGCAGAATACAATTTTTGACCTAAAATCAAGTGTCTGGATAAACAGATGCTAAAAATAATATCTAAAAACATTATCTTTATAATCTTTTTAGCCATAGCCAGCCCTGTCTAATGGCAATGTTCTAGTGTTCGTGACTGATGACCACCCTCTCACAGATTATTTTTTCCTTTTCCAAATTTCCCTTTGTCCATTTGTAGGTGAACTGACAGGACATGTTCTTTCTTTTGCTGCTAACACTATCTACATGGCCATCTCCTGCAGCAACTACACCACTGCTGCGTCAGAAGAAGAGAGCGGTAGGAAGTCACCTAAAGGTAAATGAAATCCCCAGCCTGCTCCAAATATACAATCTAGTGTGGCTGTTCCTGGAGCGGTGTTACTAAGTTTGTTTGTGCACTCCCCTGCGCAGAGCCAGAAGACTGTTCCAGAAACCCCTCCACCACCACCCCTCTGCGGATTCGCCAGGAATTCCAGGGACTCCCACACAAAGAGAAGGCCAGTGATATCTACTTTGTACTGCTGGCTTGGGCTATAGTGCTGGTGCAAGTCTGGCTCAACCTCTGGATCCTTCAGCTGTTGCCCATCCCTTTTGCTGGTAACCCATGTTTTTATTATCGAATGAGCAAGATGTGTTTGAATGTTGTCTAGATGCGCACCAAAATTTCAGCCACCAAAAAAGCAGTGGATTTGAGTGGACAGAATATGCTTGTTTACTTGTTATTTTCAGGAATTCAGCGACATTATTTTTATTGCTTGAATGCAGGGTTCATGTGAACCTGAACATAAAAAATCATTTAATATTATGTTTCCATCATTTTGATTCCATTTTATTATCAACCTCTTCTGCATTTTTGCGCACACATCTCTCCGCAGCTAGAATACAGTACCTGTCAAAATACTGTATTAATCCAGACTGTGGATGTTGACTGCACTGACTGTTGTCTTGTCTTGTCTAATTGTTTTGTTGCGCTTGTGTTTTTCTTGCACACTCTTTTGTTCTGTCTGCACTTGTGGTTTTGTGGTGTTCTGTCTTGTTCTGATCTGTTCTTGTGTTGCTCCATGGTCCTAGAGGCACGGCGTTTCGTTTCACTGTGTGCTGTGTGTATAGGGTCGAAATGACAGTAAAACCTACTTGATTTGACCAGTATCCAGTGAGAGCAGCAGTGGATGCATGTTCCACCCACTGAGTGTATACACCAATCACCCACATCATTAAAACCTCTGACAAGCGAAGTGAATCAAATTTGAACATATTGTAATGGCTACATAAGCGGGGCAGAGCATCTCCAAAACAGCAGCTTTTGTTTGGTGTTCCTGGTATGCATTGGATATCACCTATCAAAGGTGATCCAAGGAATGACAACTATTGAAGCTAATACAGGGCACCCATGGCTCACTGATGCACGGGGGAGCGAAGGCTGACTCTTCTGGTCCAGTCCCATGGAGGAGCTACTGCAGCAAAACTGAAAAAGTTAATGTTGATTATGGTGGAAAGGTGTCAGCTTCGGCTCAGGAACCTAGTGGTGGTTTGCTGAGGGTAGGATTCAAACCCATGATGTCATGGTCCAGAGCCAAGTATCCCAACCACCAGGCCACCACTGCCCCGACCACACTCCAAAAATAGTTCGGGAGTTGCTAATGTTTTAATATCTGACACCACGGCACACCTTCAGAGGTCTTGTGCAGTTCATGCCTCAACGGGCCACTTCCCAGCTCATGATTATAATAATAATGTAAAGACTGATCATATATATCATTTATAAGGTCCTTAACTCCAGCTATAAATTTGCAGGTAGTGTGATAGCAGGAAAACTTTCCACTGTAAATGTGGTTTCTTTTACAGTGTGGGTCATCAAGAAGCTGGTGGTCCGTTTTGGTGTGAAGGATTTTGCAGAGCGAACCCTGGCGGCATGGTGGGCGATGTTGGAGAAGTTTGTCAAAGACAGGCAGGATGCTCTGCTGCCTGGACCAATCAAAGGGCTCGCTCAGTTTCTGCTCAGGGTCGATACCAAGGTAACTCCTAATGGCTCCACCCACATGAGAGCACAGTGTACAAAATAAGTTTCTTTTGAAATATGCTGCTCTGTGCAAATCACCCCACCAACACACACCAAGGGGGGTTTCCGGGGTTGATGACTATCTAGTCCAATAATTTATCAGTTCTGCTGCTTGTGGTTTTGAACTTTGAAAGTGAAAGCTACAGTATCCTTCAGGCATGAATAATCAAAAAGCCATTCCACGGATTAGAAGAATTTATTGGACTATCCTGACAAATGCGATTAATTAACTGCACAGATTTTCTCTTTGTGTTGAGGATTTTAAGAAGCTTTAGTTCCATATTACGTTTTGTGCTCACTTTTTGCTGAGAGTCTGTGTAATGGCGAATATAATAGCATTTGCATGATTTTAGACATGATTACGAAATGTATCTGCTTTTGTCTGTATGCCAAGTGTTTGCTTCTAGTGCTTCTAGGTAAGTGCTGTTGAATAAAGTGTGTGCTGTAGAATTTCCTGACCCAATTGTACGATTTTCACACATAGCAGTATGAGCTCTGAGCTTTGTTAGTAGTTTTTGTACCTTAAATAGAATAGCAGCAAATCCTTTGCTGGTTTTCTCCTGTATAGGAAAACATGTATGAAAGACTTTATTCGACATGAAGTAATTAAGTAAATAATTAAGACATTATTTAAAGTGAATTAACAGTTTTTTCTGTAGCCTGGAACCAGAGTTTACTGTGTTACTTGTTGTTATGCAGTATTCTGCTGCATAGTAAAATTTCACAATTTTATATTGTGTTCATGTTCTTCACCATTCTGTCACAAAAATTTCCCAGCATGCATTATGGAAATATGTCATACAGACATTGAGAATCCGGGTGAAATCTACTGGCTAATAAATACAATCAAGCAAGTATCAGTGCACCTCTTACCTCAGTCATCAAACTACATTGCAAAGAAAACAGCAATTCCATCTTTAGTTCTTTTTTCTTTTGCATGAGCAGCCACAATCGCAAAGCTATTGTAGATCCCTCCAGCTTCACAATACATCATAAGAGGAGTTTTTTAGCGTTTAAATGGGAAAAGCACTGTAAGATGCAAGTAATCACATTTACAATGGTTAACATAATATTTTGGCTGGATTGCCCCCTTGAAAGGAGTTGTAACAGCAGTCCTTGTTGTACTGTAGCTGTAAAATGTACCATATTTGCCTCAAGCCATTAAGACACCATGTCCTGAATGTAAATCACTCTATTGCGAGCCTACCCAAAAACACACTGCCTACACCATCAGCATACATCTACTTCAGCATTCCTTTTCCATAGGTAAATAAAGAAATTCCTTGGAGATCCACAACCTCTGTTTTTTAAGTCAGAAAAGTTCTACCATCTTTCTTTACAGTCTAAGAGCACTTCATGGTCATCACATGGTGTAAACCTGATGTCTTAGACCCCTTCAGTGATGACTATTATCTCAAAACCCCCTCATCACTGGCAGAGACCTACAGGAATGATCATCACATGGTCTAAACCTGATGTCTTAGACTCTGTAATGTCCCACCCAGTCACATCTCGATCCTTCCAAATTGTCCATTGACAACCTTTGCATTATTTCCCCCATCCAGTCCTATCCTCATTTCTTGTTGCCTGGGAACTATGTTGATGTTTGCTGCTTTCCTGCACTCTTATTGGTTGTTTCTAATAACAGTTTGTCTTTCTGTCTCCCTCCTCAAAGCTCTGGCATTGGCTTAACAAGCAGGTAAATGATCTGCGCTAGCAAGTGTGGAAGAGAGACAAAGAAAGAAAGCTAACAGAAAGGAGGAGAATGCGAGCGTGATAGTGTGCACACTGATTAGAAGCTTGACCTGATGCTTTGTATTTTTTTTAATTTTCCTCCATTCACTGTCATCCTTCCATCTTTCTGTTCTCCGCTGAGCTGCAGGCTTACCGCTGTCTCTTCAGTTTTTGTGTGTAGTGCTTTTGCGCTGTGGAAGGGAGCGTATGCCTCTTTTGTCAGGTTCATGTGGAATCATTGGGCATTCAAACTACTACACAAGGCAAACTTTTGAGGGTCCGGACTCTTCCACAGCTGTAGATGTACATGGGGCTGGTTGGCTTCAGAATGTGTGAGATGCATGGAAAGATAATCACTGAAACATGGGAGGGGTGGAGGGGCCTCTGAGGTTTTGGGTGTGCCATGGTGAAGGGAGGAGGGGTCACGATGGGCATTGTGGGCTCGGAGTTGAAATTTTGGGTGGCACACTCAAGAGGAGAAGCTTGGTTCTGTTACAGGACTGAAGAATAGATCTGGACCATGCTGGCCCAGGTAATAGACAAGGGCAATTTTTTAACAAGACATTCTTGCTGTATTGATGGTGATTTTGTTTCATGAAAGTCAGTGAGAATCTTTATAGTCAGTTAGAGTCTTCCTCAGGTCAGCTCCTATAAAACTCACCAGGATCAGCTGGCTGAGAACCTTGACCAAAACTGATGACTCGTGGTTTTATGGGTATCTGCCAAAAAAAATGATTATGCGGCAATAATTACCTAATACTTTGGTCATGCTGTTGTCAGGATTCGAGCTCGCGTTCTCCCGATGATGATGCTAAACTTCACTCTTTCAAAATAAATGTAAAAAGAAAAGCTGCTTTAATGCCCGATAAAATATTTGTTGGCATTAAGTAAATAATGCGTTAATGTGATAATAACATGTTAACATGCCTAGCCCTAATATATACATATACACACACACACACACACACACACACACACACAGTAACCCCCCACTAATTCGCGATTCAGAATTCGCGGCTTCAGTCATTCGTGGATTTTTTCTTAGAACCTAACTTTTGGAGTTAGGTTCAGATATCCTCAGCATTTATTTTGCTTTTTTCATGGCGATGTATAATTTTTCATGCATTTTTGTGCTAAATTATTAAGAAAAATATAATTTACTATTTTTGTAACATAAAGGTTAATGTAAATTCCATTTCCATTTAAAATGTAACTGTATACATTTTTTGGTACTGTCCAGAAAACACACAGAAACCGCATCTTGGGATAGTGAAATACCGCTGTACTCAGAGGCAGGAGGTTTGAAAGTAGCCAATCTGAGAACGTTATTTATTTCTCCTTGCTGCTGATTGGCTGCTGCCCTGCGACGCAACTCTGGCAGACGCATCAGAACAGTATAGAGCTATCTTGAGTGTTTTATTAGCGCTTTTTCGTTTTGTTCTTCTTAAAGCCCTGTATTTTTATTACTGTAAATTAAATTAATTTATTACTGTATTTACCTGCTTATACCAAAGAAAACGACAGCGCATACCAAAGAATACGCCCGTGCACGAATTACGGTACAGTCTGTACAGGAGTAACATCAGTATTTACATTCTAGCACTGCAGGAGTTCAGTGTAAACTGTACAGTACAGATACGGGTTTACCTTTATATTTTCTTTAAGGGTAAATTAGTTTAAAATGATATGCATATATGGGGGCATATTTAGGGTTTAAACTATTATAAATATGCATTTTTTTTACCACATCACAAATTCACGGTTTTTCACTGTACGTGGGTGCTCTTGGAACATAACCTTGCAAATGTTGGGGGTTTACTGTGTGTATGTATACGTGTATGTGTGTGTATGTATGTGTGTGTGTGTGTGTGATATATAGATAGATATATATAGAATATATATATATAGATGTGTGTGTGTGTGTGTGAAACTTGAGCAAGATATTACTGCAAGACAATGATACAAACATCAAAATCAGTCAAAATCAGCCCTGAGCTACTTCAGGAAAGGAAGATTTTTAAATGGCCTTCGCAATCCCCAGAGATGAGTATTATTGCTCTGCAATGAAAAGTTGGAAAAACAAATCTCTTAAGATGCCTGGAGTTTCTGTTGTGTGTGTTTAATAAGTGTGACAATTGTGAATCAAGCATTGTTCACCAAAAACTTTCATTATATAAAAATCATATCAGCCGAAATAATACATTTTCTGAATATTTTGTTCACTAATATTGTTAGTGTAGTTGGCTTCTGTGGGCTTCTACTGTAAGTTAATATAGAGCCGGGTAATTTCGGAACATTGTTGGTTCATTAATCAGCGTTTCACAATAAAAAGGGCAACTTCTGCATTTAAATGAAAAATAAATAAATTGAGATCCATAGTTTTCTTTGGACAGCTAAATAGTTTTCGTTGTACTCATTTAATAATAGACCATGCTCTACTTAAGAACATTAAGGTCTTGATTGGAAGATTTGAATTTGCGCTTCTGACAAGTGAGAAAATCGGGGTTTTACGCCGTTGATAACTATGGGCTACAGTTACAGTTTTCATGTATTTGCTTCTTGCTAAATTTCTCAGCACATATTTGTTTTCTATTCTAAAAAGTGATCATTTACTCATTGTTGCTTTAACTAAACTTTGTGTGCGAGTACATTACAGAACTGCAAGAGCGTGACTAACCAGTCTCTCCTGAACGCTGACCTTCTGTCTCATTGCATGCCATTCCCCAGAGTGCTGGGTCAGATATAGAACACTCATTCCATGGTTAGGAGGACAAATGGTGCCCGAGGTCATGTTGAGGTTTAAAGCGCGCGTACATGACCTCTGATAATCGCCATTATTGCAAGCATTTGACTTAGTTTTTTTTTTTTTATTTACAAACCAAGCTGTGGAAAGTTAGTGTGTGTTTCATCAACTGAAACACACTGTACAGCACTAACGTCTACTAATCCAGCTTCAGCCGCACCATATTAGCACACAATGCTAACTGTGTGCTAATCAGTAGCAGGGCCAAATGGAACACAGGAACAGGATTAGACGGCCTGCCGGGCCTGGAGCTGCGGGGGTGCACAGAGAAACCTGGTCCAGCTGCCAAATGGTCTACAGCAGGCCAGCTTTAGACCCTCGGGGTTCGCAGACACACTGACTGCCATATTTTATACTAGGTCAGTGGAAAATATCAAAACTTTGGAAAAAGTCACAGAAAAACTAGTGAGATTGTCCTCTTAGCCCTTGGCACTTGATCAGCCAAGACATGCTTGGTCAAGTAGTGAAGCTACTCCAGAAGGAGCCTATAAATCTAACTAGCACTGTGCAAAGTACATGCCTGGATGATCATCCACTCACAAACTGCTCTTGGTTTTTAAGTGCTCTCAAATGGACTTACAGCCATGGAGAAAAATAAGAGACCACTTTTCCCTTTTTTTTCTCTTCACTGTTTGTATTTGTGGCAGTATGTGTGTGTGTAAAATGCACAGGTTGCTATTCTTTTCTGAACTATTGCTGTGTGTGTGTGTAAAAATAAGAAACGCCTCCATATGTGTGTGCAGTAGTGTGTGTAGAGCAGCTTTTCTATGGTCTGAATTCCAGCAGCTGATTCAGTTTCTGATGGATGAAACAGAGTCACACACACACACTCTGCTCTTAACATCCCGGTTTTAATTGTTGCAGTTCTACAATAACGTGAGTGTTATGTAGTTTAGTATTTCCAAGGTATAATAAAGTATTTGTATGTTTTATTTTTACATTTTTTACAAACATTTTTTTGGTTTAGAATTTTGAATCAAGTGGTCAATAGTGCTTAAAACAGTGGCATACAGATTGTACCCAGACACACTCCCACACATTACAAAAGCAATAAACAGAAAAAATGATGCAGTCTCTTATTTTTTTTCCATGGCTGTATGTTGTCTCAGACACTGTATGGAGTACAGATATTCATGAAAAGGGACAGAAGTACAGACAACTTTCAGGCCTCGTCTTACTGTAGTTAACATATATTTTTTGTCCATTTTTGACAGGAATTCGGGACGCCAAGCATGTATTGGCTGATCATCTACACTTGGGCCAAAGGGGAAAATGTAAAATTTTAACCCAATTACAAATAAGTGAGAAGAACTGTCAAAATAGACCATGATTAAGAGAAGCTGATCATCACCTGACCTTCAGCTGAAAGTTGGGATTTAAGAACGTATTTTTTTTCCTGAATGTTTTTATAAATTGCAGGACACAGCTTGTCCGTGTTTCTCTGGGTTTACTTAGAAGACAGTAGAAGCAGGTTTCTCTGTGTGTTTACACTCACCTGATCATTAGCCATTTATGCCTGCTGGAAACTAATTCTCTCTCTCTCTCTCTCTCTCTCTCTCTCTCTCTCTCTCTCTCTCTTCTCTCTCTTCTCTCTCTTTTTCTCTTTCTCTGTCTCTCTCTTGCTCTCTTTCTTTCTCTCTCGCTCTGTCTCTCTCGCTCTCTTTTTCTCTTTCTGTCTCTCTCTCTCTCTCTCTCGCTCTCTCTAGCTAATCGTGTGGTTGGAGAAGTCTCTGGATAAACTCATCAGCATATTCATCATTTTCTTGCTGGTTACAGGAACTCTACTTATGGCCCTCCTGCTCACAGCTATGGTACAGTGTTCTCCAAACCCACAAACACCAACTAGGTCTGAACATGGTTTCCACCTGACTGAGATACACTTCCCCTGCGTCCAGTCAGCTACTGGTTTGTTGTAATGAAACGTGTGTTCCTGCAACCCTTTCTGTTCTCTTCACCTCATATGCTCGTTCACTTTTCAGGTCCATCACGAGAGCGCCCATATCATAGACGTCACAGGCAACCTGATCAACGAGACTGTGGCCAACCACCCCGAGTGGGCCAAGTAAGAGGCACAGTTGTACAAATACATACACACAAACACTTTTTAGCACAGGCTAAACCTGATGTGGTACGTCTGAGGTTGCTGGTGGAATGACAACCTAGAGAAATGACCATTTTTAAACGGAGGTTTGATCTATTGAAGGAAAGTTACTCAGAATCAGAATTAGAAAACTTTACTGATCTCTGAGGAATTTGCTTAAAAAGAAGAAATGCAGAAATAACACTCTGGTTAGAGTGGGCATAGCTTACAGATAGTAAATACTCTGAATTAACTGTTGAAAATAAAGAAAAAGTTTAAAAACACTAAAATACGGTGAAGAGACACGGAGAGGTCATGACATGCTGCAGCAAGCTCGCGCCAGCACACTTACCACTATGGTCAACCACTTAACCAAATTTAGTTGATCATCTAAACATCAGGGCTCTGTGATCAGAAGGTTGTGGGTTTGAATCCCTGGACACACTGCTCCCCAGGCGCCCAATGTTGGTGGAAGTCCACTGCTTCACTTGGTGAATAGGTTCAATGCAGAGAGAGAATTTCACACTGTTCACACTGTGCTGTGGTGTGTTCACGTATAACAAAAATCCTGGGCTTTTGGCCATAACTGAGGGAATTCCTCCACAGCAATGGTCTCCAGTAATAGGAAGCATTTGGATGCAGTTATTGCTTAAGTGGAAGTGGAAGTGACCGTTCTGTCATACGTGAACACGCCACAACACACAGTGTGAACAGCGTGAAATTCTTCCTCTGTATTTAAACCCATTCACCAAGTGAAGCAGCGGGCAGCCGGGAACACAGCGCCCGGGGAGCAGTGTTTGGGGACGGTACCTTACTCAGAGGTACCTCAGTGGTGCCACTAGCAGTCTAAAGGTGACACTAGGTATTTCAGGCAATTACTTTTTTTTTTACTGCAAAATGACTTTGTTGTAGGTGTTGTAGAACAGCACTGTATAATAATATGGACAGACAGCGTTGTATGACCCTTTCAGTTTTAGAGAAACAAAACATGGAGACTTTGTAAAGGAGCACCTTACAAAGTGGAGACCAGAGTCTTGGTAGGACAGCTTTGCTTTTTCAGTGTCCTCAAAATATGTGAAAGCAAAAAACATACTCGCTTACTCACTCACACAACATTCACAAAAAACACACAACATGCGAAATGAACTCATGTGCTGTATATGTATTAAATAATATAATGGTTGTATTAGAAACGTGTGTGTGTGTGTGTTGTGCAGCTGGCTTCCTGAGGCTCGTGTAGTCCAGAAGGCTCTTAACTCTGCTGCTACGAATGTTTACCAACATGGAAGAGAATGGATAACTCAAAAGGTTTGAGTTTCGCTGTTTGTATTTGTGAGCTTTCGGTCCAGCAGATGGTGCTGTGCGACTAAATCTTTGCTGAAGGCCAGTTTGTAGTATGACCTGTTGATGAAATGAAAATAACATGTATAACATACAAAATATTCATATTAATGCTATCAGATGATTAGAATAATTCATTGCAACTAATTATACTAGTTATTATTTATGTAGTTTGAAGGCAGTGCATTCTAGTAAAACTGTATCAGTGGACAATATGCTTAATCAGAATGTAATAATAAAATAATGCACCATGTGAAGACAAGGTTCACATGAACCTGAAAATCAGGGTTTCCATTGGATGAATGCAGTTTCAATTGCAGATTATCATTGAAAAATAAAATGTGTGACCAGGTGGGCTTCATAATGTATCTCCCTAAACTGTTCTTTCAGACTGTTTATAGTAATACATCAATGATGTCAAAACTTGCTACAGCAATAGTGACAGCCCTAATATATATACAGGGGGTCCTCGAGTTACAACAGTCTCGACATACAATGTTTTGAGTTTACGACGCTCACTCCCACTTGACTTACACCATTAGCCTTGTACTTACAGATTACGTGGGAGAAGTTTGGTTGCATGTGGTGGAAGAACACACAGTAACGCAGCGTATGAGTGATTGGAGTTTTCCTTTTTCTGTGGCTTATCTGTGTTTTTATGATTTACAGCTGTGTTAGGATCGGTAAGTGACTTAGACTAGGGTGTGTTTCAACTTACACCAAAATTCAGGTTACATCACTGTCGAAAGAACAGATCTGTGTTGTAACTTGAGGACCTCCTGTATAGTCATTTAATCATTAATTAGATTCCTCTTAATGTGCATGATGGACATTTCTGTGTATGTGTGTGTCTGGGTGTGTAGCTCCACAAGATGCTCGGTGATAAGGTGAACAACACTGCAGTGATAGAGAAGCAAGTTCTGGAACTGTGGGACAGATTGTACCACTCTTGGTTTGTCAAGGTAACGTATAATTTACCTTGTATCTGCACTTACTGGAAATTTTATCAAGTATGGCTACCATACAGTTTACATTTATGAGCAGCAGCCCAGTTCATTCATCCTCCTCTTTATCCGTCAGTGAAAAGGGGCCATCATAGGAACACCACCGATCAGAGATTATTTGGGTCAGCTAATAAGTTGTCTGGATATTTTTGGTTATCAGGCTCTTCTCAACCTAGCAGTAAGACAAAGAAAAAAAGGAAAAAAAAAAACACTGCTGAGCAAGTTACACGACTTCTTCCTGCATTACCATGCCACCACTATCTCAGTGTCACCGCTGTGTCAAATAACTTATGCCAAAAACATTGCAAAACTATTTTTATGACCATTTGATATACTATGTTAAAAATGCTAATGTTTCAAACAGTGTATATTTATATGAACACTAAGCAAAAGCAACAAATTTTTAATTATTTTTTGTGAGGTCATAAAAACCAACACATTTATCCACCTTTTCAACCCACACCCATTTAACCTCACACAATCATCTTTAAGTTTTTAAAAAGCATGGGCTGCTTTTAATGCATCATAATAGAAGGGAAGCCTGTTTAGTTCTAAGGGGTAAAGAGAGGGTGTCGTCATACTGAAATTCATTTTTGGTACATAAACCAACACAAACATTATAAATGGGGCCCCGGAATTCGCAGATTAAATAAATGTGGCTTCATACGAATCACATGCTAACCTTCACCCACCCAGCTTGGTAACACTGTGTGATCGAGGGAGGCCTCACATGACCACATTTGGGGAGGAAGAAAAAAATCAAGCAAATATCTGGTAAACAGCAGTGTGTTGTGAGACAGTCTGTGTCTTCTCTGCATCTCTTTGCGGTGCTGTAGAATGTGACATACACGGGGCGCCACCGTGGTCAGAAGCACCACCTCCAGAGGCACAACAGCTGGCTGGGGGACATTCTGGACTGGCAGGACATCGCCTCCTTTGTACAGGAGAACATTGAAACACTGCTTTCGGTGAGTGTGTGCGTGAGTGAGTGCATGTGTGTGTGTATCACACAGATTAGCCACTAAATTAAATCCACTGACAGGCGATATGAATAACACTGATTGACTTGTGACAGTGGCACCTCTCTAGGGGTGGGATATATTAGGCAGCAGTCAATCCCTACATTTCATGTGCTGAGAGCATGAAAATGGCCCAGTTTAAGGATGTGAGAAACTTTGACATGGGCTAAATTGTGTGACGGCTAGATGCCTGGATCAAAGCATCTGCAAAATGACGGTCTTGTTGGATATTCAAAGGTCCAAGGAAGAACAACTGCTGAACCGCCACCCTGGACAATGCTCTGCTGAGAAACTTTGAGCCTAGACATTTTGACTCGTACCACCTACCTAAATATTAGTGCAGACCAAGTATACCCCTTCTTACCAACGATATTCCCTAATGGCAGTAGCCTCTTTCAGCAGGATAACGCTCCCTGCCACATCGTACAAAATGTGCAGGAATGGTTTGTGGAACCTGAGCTGCATTGTCTGCCGAATCTGCACTGTCCCATACCTATCGCTTGTCTGGCGAGGAGGCGGAACAGGCATTCTCATATCTGCTAATTGGAAATTTTCATCGCTACTGCCTCTTAACAACTATTCCTTTTTTAAATACAATGCTATCAGCTGGTGGCAACTGGAGCAACTAGTGGCCTAGTGGTCAGAAAGTCATGGGTTTGAATCCTAGGAATGGTAGTGGCGTCATTGAGGTACCCTTGAGCAAAATACTGTCCGCACACACTGCTCCCTGGCCCCTGTGTTCCTGGCTGCCCACTGCTTCACTTGGTTAAATACTGAGAAAGAATTTCACATTGTTCACACTGTGTGCTGTGGTGTGTTCACACATGACTATAAGGAGCCACTTTATTGTTTGTTTGTAATAGCCATCTACCATCCACCTGGACATATGGGATGAATTAGACACTACTCCCATCCCTGACTGAGTGTCCACTACTCATACTAGGCAATCCCAGCGTGATAATCCCAACTTTGTCCTTGATATACTCTTTTGACCTCAACCTAGTTTGCGTCCTCCAACCTGCAAAACTGGCACTCGATCTCATCCTTACGTTTACAGCAGCTGGCAAATGCTCTTATCCAGAGCGACGAACATCAGTGCCTAAGTACTCCACATCTGTTCTTCATACTTGTAAAGCTAAACTTAAATCAACATCTGCTTTTAACCAAGTTACTGTCAGCACACCTTAACAAACCCTGCCTGAGATATAATATATACATACTTTTTTTAATATATAGGAGAAGATATATAAGAGATAAGTGAGAGGACTGGTTAGTCACTTGAAGAGGTGGGTCCTCAGAAGATGTTTGAAGACAGTGAGGGACTCCGCAGATCTGAGTGCAAGAGGGAGTTCGTTCCACCACTCTTGTCTTCCTCTTTTGAGCAACGGAGGTTCCAGACAAGCATTGCTATCCTTGAGAGGAGCTGTGCCCCCACTGCTAATTGACCTACATTGGCTACCCATGGCTTCCCAAATACATTCAAGTCACTTGCCCTTGCCTATGACTTTACATTTGGGTCTGCACCCTTAATCCTATCATAGGCTCCTGTTCCTACTCGCTCCATCCACTCCTCTGAAGAACATTATCTGGCCCTGCTATCCCTGTGCACAAGGCAAAACCAATTCAGACTCCTCTCCTTCCTGTTTCCCTGCTGTGGAATAAGCTGCTAAAGGTGGCCAGAGCAGGAGAATCCCTCTCTGTCTTCAAAAACCTCCTGAATCTCCTTGTGCTACTCCCTAGATAAAGATTTTAGCACTCTTCGGGTTCCTACACTGTCCTGAAACTTGAGTGTTTCCTCATATTGTAAGTCGCTTTGGATAAAAGTGTCTGCCGAATTAATGTAACGTAATGAGAGAATTGCAAAAATGCCCTAAGTCCATGCCTCGGGTCATATATATATACATATATAATAATGTAGGCGGCCGTGTGTGTCTGTGTCTCAGAAGTCATGAGGATACTCTGTTTATTTAGATTTTGGAATCTCTGTGGGTGGTGATGAGCCGGAATGTGGGCTTGCTTATCTCAACGACAACCACACTGCTCACTGTACTCTTCCACAGTGGGACGGCACTGCTCAACTTCGCCCTGTCACTGGTAACGCACACAAACACAAACACACACACACAGAGTAAGCAAACAGTGGACATGGACAACAACAGAAATTTAGACAAACTTTTAACTGGACTAACACCTCAAAGTACACTATATTGCCACGAGTATTGGGACACCCCTCCAAATCATTGAATTCAGGTGTTCCAATCACTTCCATGGCCACAGGTGTATAAAATCAAGTACCTAGGCATGCAGACTGCTTCTACAAACTGTTAGTGATAGTCAACTGTTAGTGGTATTATAACAAAGTGGGAATGCCATGTAAACAAAGTGGTAGGCCATGTAAAATCACAGAGCGTGAACAGCGCATGCTGAGGTGCACAGTGTACAGAAGTTGTCTGCTGTCTGCAGAGTCAGTAGCTACAGACCTCCAAAGTTTGAGTGGCCTTCAGAGTAGCTCAAGAACAGCATAGAGAGCTTCATGGAATGGCTGCATCCAAGCCTTACATCACCAAGTGCAGTTCAGACCGTCGGCTGCAGTGGTGTGAGCAGTGTAGACGTGTTCTCTGGAGTGACCAATTACGCTTCGCTGTCTGTGGTTCTGATCGACAAGTTTGGGTTTGGTGGTTGCCAAGAGAACAGTACTTGTCTGACTGCATTATGCCAAGTGTAAAGTTTGGTGGAGGGGGGATTATGGTGTTGTGAGGTTGGTTTTCAGTGGTTGGCCTTGGCCCCTTAGTTCCAGTGAAAGGATTAGATTAGATTAGATTAGATTCAACTTTATTGTCATTACACATGTACAAGTACAAGGCAACGAAATGCAGTTTA
>JBBPCX010000001.1:12842036-12855169 GCA_037974365.1 Hydrocynus forskahlii | reverse complement strand
GTTAAAAATATTAACGCGTTATTTTTTTCTGTGATTAATTAATCTAATTAACGCGTTAAATTCCCAGCCCTAATATTAGTGCTGGGCACGTGAACATGTTATCGCGTTAACACATAATTATAAAAGTGCACAATACACTACTTTTGAATTCATTATTGAATTTTGTGTATAGCGAATTGAATTTTTGTTGTGTGATTTTTGTTTATGTGATTAATTGTGATAAAAATGTAATCGTTGCCCAGCATGACAACAATGAAAGACAGCAATGAATGTGACATGATGCAGATCTTGAAAACATATAAATGAAACTACTTTACATCAGGCACACATAGGCCTATATCAGGATTCTCAAATGTTTTACATTCGAGGACTGTCTTCAGAGTGAAAACAGTTCCATTTCCTGTAGTTTCCAAGACTGATCCTACACTGTCTGATGTCATGACAATGTTTTGACAAAATATTCTAGTACCTACCATGACAATAACAAGTAATGCCATTATGAAGTCGTTATCTTGTTGGACATAATCTGTCATGACAGCATGACATCTGCCATGATCTGTTGCTGGCAAGCTTATATCAGTGTTATCTAGCAAGGTTTAAGTTAGTGTTGCTATACTTTGCTACTAATTACTTGAATATTTTTAGCAATTGTAGTAAAGCAATGCTGAAAGTAGGGGGCACTGCAGCACACGCAGTACTAACTTTTTTTTAAATCTCTGACTACTTCTGGCTTAGCGGTAAATTAATGCTGGATATGCATGACGTTTTAGCACCTCGGCAAAAAAGCAAATAGCAATAATGAATAATAATGAAACTTTGGATGCTGTTATGCAAGCTGAATACTGGAGCCTAAAGCACATCTCATGTGAGCTTAAATTTAATCATGAAAGCTCCAAGTCATTTCTTTTTTATAGCAATCAAACATTTAGTATTTTTTAACCTTGTTTTCTTAATAAGTGCTCCTGTCGTTTTTCCACCTAAAAACTGTGATCAAATCAACATTGGCCCCTAAATCAGTGACATAATGACAAATATAAAATCGGTTGACCCCGTAACATGTCCAGAGATACACACACGTGTTTCCATTAGGAAAAAAGTCAGAGGATGCAGCTGTGAAAGAGGTGAGGAGTTCAGAGTGATTTACTGTGTGACTGTTCCCGTGTTTGCTTAAGGAAGTGTGTATCTGTGAGGATGGAAGACAGTGAGAGAAAGGTCAGCGACAGCGTCCCAGTCGTCCCTTTGTGTGTCCACTCTCAGAAATGATTCAGTGATTCATCATTGGATGCCTGTGAAAGAGCTGGAGGGTGAAAATAATCTGTCTCCATTTGTTCTCCAGGGGCGTGTTTGATGCCTCTTTGAAGATGGCAGGCTTTTACGGCCTATACACCTGGCTCACACACACTATCTTCGGCATCAATATCGTCTTCATCCCCTCAGGTGACACACACACACACACACAAACACACACACAGAGTAGCTTTCTATTTATAGCTGCATAGAGATGCATGTTTTTGTTTGTCAGTGACACACAGACTCCGCTTATTCTGGCATAAGGCAGCCATCTGGCAGTGCTTGTGTGGGAGACTGTCCGTAGTTATCTTTCCCGTCTAACTGCACCTTGTCCTCCCCCACACTGCAGCACTGCAAATCTCTCTAACACATACAAACACTTCCTTCTCAGGCCTTCTTTTGTTGGCTTTAATTCTTTTAATGAATTATTTTAATATTAATTATATTCAAATGATGTATTATTAAAAGAATGTTCTAATAATTAAAAGTAAAATATTTTAATAATATATTGTCATGTAATATTTTATTAAAGGCTTCATTTTGTTTAACATTTCCAATGCACTTGTTTGTTGGATAACAGCAACTGAAGAACTTCATCAGTTGCTTATTTCATCAGTTGCTTATCACTTAACCCATTGGTTCCCAAACCTAGTCTTAAAGTCATCTTAACTAATCCGCTGGGTTGAAGTGGGTGTGGGTAATTGGGTAATCTAGCAATTATTTTGATGATTAACTGAGCAAAATTGAATTTTACTTAATCTATAGTAAATTTCTTAACACATAAGCATTTAAAATCTTGCTGCTGTAGGTTTCCTCTCTTTCAGTGACGCTCATGAAAATGTATTGGATGCCAGGATCCCTAGACTTGGCTTTATAATTTTTGGTGAATTTCCTTTATCATTCAAATTGCAATGTAATCATTCAATGAGAGCATGCATTTTTATTGATTTCACTGCTTATAATCAAGTTATTTTGAAAGACCCTAATATATAATTGACTAATTTGTATTCTGTTTTGTTGTTTTTGTCCTTAGTCCACCAAAAATATTGCACTTTATTCCCTAACATGAGAAGTTTGGACACCTGTGGGCATTTCAAACACTTTAAAGTAACAGTTCTCCAAAAGCATGGTCCCACAGGTTTTGGTGATTTCGGTGCTCAGAAACACCTGGTTCACCTCACCAGTTGATTGTCGGGTTTAGTGAATGTGTTTGAGGAGGAGAACCATCAGACTGTGCTGGACACCGACCCTCCAGGACTGGAGTTTGACAACCCTGGACTAGAGGATGACTAACACAAACTAGGTAGCCCAACAGGTTAGATGTGTGTAATGAAGTGGAAAGTGTTTATCAGCAGCTCTGCTGTATGTGAAACACACATGTACACACACAAAGGTAAATAGGGCATTCAACAGACGCCTTTATCCAGAGCGACTTATACTCCTTAGTTATAGGGACAGTCCCCTTGGAGCAACTGAGGGTTAAGTGTCTTGCCCAAGGACACAATGGTAGAAAGTGTGTGTTCGAACCTGCGACTTGTGGTCATCGGGTTCACAGGCGAGTGTTTTACTCACTAGGCTACTGCCACCTAAATCCACACATAGTATATTTGCATCATGCCTTAGGGTGGCTTGAGCTGTAAACTGTTTCTGTCCCTTCTGACCACGCTGTAACAGACTCTCTCTATTGGGAGGAATTGTTACTGATGGAACTTATAGCATTCAGTGCAACAGTTATCTCCATGCCAGTTAGGCCACACCTCAGCGTGGGACCTTCACCAGCTGGATGAGGTGTTGTGTAGGTGAGAGCAAAACTGGTACAAAACTGGGCAAAAGTCTTAGGATGCCTTCTTTGCTTAATTGTTTCCAAACCTCTTTCTGGGATGTCCAGCCTTTACAGTCACCATCCAATACCTGGTTCTGCTAACAAGTCTTTCTTTAGGTCAGATGTGCTGGTGGTAGAACTGAACAAATGCCTGTGATGGCGGAATACTGGAGAAAAGCAACCAAATGTATTCTTATCACACACAGTATTAATAACATGGCCGAAGCCTTTTGTATTTATTCCAAGTGTTTAATATTGTTTTATGTAACCAAGCAAACACACTTAACACCTACCAGAAACACTGTTAAAACCTCTGGCTGGATTATCGAGCTCCTGAAGTTAGTTAAGTGGTTTTATTGTCAGTTCAGCCATATCCACAGTGGAAGTTTATCACTGTAGTGCTTTTTTGTTGTATATAAACATATAACGTGCTTATACTATTAATTAATAGTATAAACATTTGTATAAATAATACATACCTATATCAATATTTCTTTGCATTTATAAATATATATCTGTATGGCATATTCATATCGTAGATCGTATATTATTGTATTATATTGTTCAGTATATTGTTCATTGTATCTTTACATATTATTGTTGTTTTATACTGTTGTACTTGAGACCCACCATCAACAGGAAATGAAATTCAACCGGAAATTAAGTTCACACACCTGGCCAATAAACACGATTCTGATTCTGATTCTGATCGTCAGTTCAGCAAGATACAAAAGTGGACGTTTATCACTGTAGTGCCTTTTCCTTGTTTTTGCCTTTCAGAGTTGGCTGCCATTGTAATAATGAATTTGTCCAAAATTTTCTGTGTTGGTGCAGCAATGGCGGCCATCCTGGGTGCGGTGCCGTTTTTGGGGACGTACTGGGCGGCACTGCCGGCAGTGCTGGACCTGTGGCTGGCGCAGGGTGAGGGGGTCAAAGCTGTGCTGCTGCTCTTCTTCCACCTACTGCCAACATACTTTGTTGACACCGCCATTTACTCCGATATCTCAGGGTATGAGCCATGGGGGGAGTGGGTTTCTAATGGTGTCTATAAGCATATGATTGTTATTAGAACCTTTTAACTACATTTTTGTTGCTTTTTTTTAAATACCATTTGAAAATGGTCGGCGCCCTTTACAAATTCACCAATACACATTAACACGAGTCAGCAGTGGGAGTTTAGATGACAATGAGATTAATTAAGGAGTAGGTAATACACTGTAGAAGATCTGTGTGTGTCTGTGCTCGTGTTTTTTCTTTTTTTTTTTTCTTTGATCAGTTGATCTACCGTAATGACAGAGTTGCAGCTGAATTATACGGCTGTTGTTTGTATGTGTTTTCTGGCTTTTGGCTGTAGCCTACATGCCCTGTCCAGTATGACTTACGTAAATGTGTGTATATGGCTGTGCAGGGGTGGCCACCCTTATCTAACTGGCCTGGCTGTGGCTGGTGGAGCGTACTATCTGGGCTTAGAGGGTGCCATCATTGGCCCGATCCTGCTCTGCATTCTAGTGGTAGCGTCCAACATCTACAGCGCCATGTTAATGAGCCCCAGCAGCACCCAGCCAACACCGGTACAGAGCAACTTCCCTCAACACATGGGCCGGTAAGAGACACACACACACCTACACACACATTCTCACACAAAATTCAAGCAGGTTTTGGCAAAATACTCCGATTTAGAGTGTTATTAATTCTGAATTATATTTATGTTTGTGCCTAAAACTTTTTTTTTTTTTGGCGAAACTGAGGTTTTTAAAGTTCGAGATCACAGATCACCTGGAACACCAAGCCTCTCAACGTCTGTGAAAATGTGCAAACACTGCAAAGACCACAGCTGATAGCCACACAGATCTTTATAACAGGAGGTGATAGTAAACCACCATTAACTTAAAAGTGAATGAATGTACATAATACAGCAGGTGGTGCCTGATCATAATAATGACGGTAAATAAAAGAGTATCCATACTTGCTGTTGGTGTGTTATCAGAGCACCTGCAGTCCACTTGTGGGTGTCTATTCATTTTTTTTTGTCAGTGAAAATATTATGACATCACATATTTATATAAAAATGTGGACATACAAATGGCAAAGCAGCCCACATGCCCTTCCCTAGAGATAAAACAGTGCCACATGCATTGGTGTTGAAAAATGTGCCTATTTTCTATGTGTGCCCTCTTGAGAGTGCCTAGTTTGGTTTGGGGACAGTACCTTGCTCAGTGGTGCCACTAGCAGTCCTGGGATGCAAACCCACAACCTTCTGACTGCAGAGGCAACTCCCTAACCACTAGGCCACCAGCTGGCATGTTGATCAAATTTAAAATTCAGCTTGGGAGTTTCTGAGAGCTGTGGTGGTATGGTGCACAGTTCACATCAACCTGTATTTCTGTTGGCAGGGTGTCTAAGGCTGAAATTTCCTGAAATGCAACAGAACTGCGGCAGTTGGGCCCTAATAGCAAGTAACTGATGAAATATATAAAACATATTGGAACACTTTATTTTGGTAATGACGACTAGTTGGCCACTCTTTTACAGCTCTTGAGGGCGGCTGGTGCCCTAGTGGTTAGGGCGTTCGCCCTGTGAATGAGTTTGAATCCCAAGGCTGCTAGTGGCACCACTGAGGTTCCCTTGAGTAAGGTACCGTCCCCACACACTGCTCCCCGGGCGCTGTGTTCCTGGCTGCCCACTGCTTCACTTGATGAATGGGTTTAATACAGAGGAAGAATTTCGTGCTGCTCACACTGTGTGCTGTGGTGTGTTCACAGATGACTGAATGGTCACTTTACACTTCTGAGTGATTAGTAAATTAAGTGCTCTGTGAACACTTTTTTTAATGACTCCAGTGTTTATCTTCCAGGCCCTTCTTTGACTCTCCTCTGCTGCTGAAAAGACTGACGGAGTGAAAGGGAGCCCGAGTCCATCTTTCCCTTGTGCTGTGCTGCTGTTTGGCCCTCACGCCTCCAACGAGCCCTGTCTGGGGTCTCCCGCTGCCTCACAAGGGTCCAGAACCTCCGCCTAACCTGCACCTGGAGGGCTGATCAAGCTCGAGTCACCGCCGTATCAGCGAGTTCCCGGGGTCGGCCGTGGCGTTGACAGTGCGAGGCCACGGTGTGATGCTTCGTTTTGCGTTGTGCTGAGTTACCCCGGCACACGGAGCCAGCCCTCAATAAGTGCAAAATTACTCACAGAGGCCCGCACCTACACGGTGCTTCGTCTAGCACTCCAAAGCTACATGCAGTGGCACACTAACGCTAACGATAACTCCTCTAGACCAGTACGCAGAAGACTTCACTATAAAGCCCCGGGTTACTTTTCAGCTGTTAAAGTCAGTGTTTTTTTAACAGGTAGTTTATGGAGTTTCCTTTACTAGTAGTTATTTGATACAGAACATGCACACGGCTACGTGAGTGTAATACTTAGAGACTTTTACTGTTCAAAATTTTCACGTGGTCTTGTCTTGGTTAAAATGCCTGCTTATCGGATTAATTTTGTTCGCAAATCTAATATTTAAACTTAATGTTCCCTTAGGAACATTTTGTCACAGGTCCTGCTGTTAAAGAGAGACAGGAGTAGCGACCTACTGTGTTTACATGCACACGATCTTGTGTTGTTTTGTTTGTTTGTGAGAGCGCACACCTTTGCCTTATTCTCATCTTACCTCATATATTTGTAAGACTACATTCGAAAGGAAATTCCACCGATGTTCAATATTTCTGTGGCGGTTTGCGGTGAAATGGTGCGTTGTAGAGAAACTCATCAAACCATAATTCTTTTATCGTGGTGATGGAAACTAGAAGTATCTGCTGCAGATGCACAGCCATTTTATTTACTATTACTTTTATTTACCATTTATTTACCAAACCACCAGTGACCCTGTGCATTTATACATAAGTCCCAAAAATTTGGTGCTAATTTGGTTTTCTTTGAGTACTGTTTTACCTTTTAGCACACTGCAGGTGTCTCTGCACCAAATATATGTAAGAAATATACATTTTAAATGTGTGCACTGCCACAGCCTTAGCTAAAATTGCCATTAAAACACTGTTTTAGGCATCAAGCAATTTTTTCGTGATCATATCACATACTTTTTTTTTTTTGAGCCATTAAACATTTTGGCCGTCTGGTTCCTATCACCACCGCTGTGAACAAACCTGACCTCGGCCTCTTCTCTTGAGTAGCACTGAAAGGATGTTTTGGTGGAATTCCCTTTTAACATTTTAGTGAGACTGTGTGTGGAATACAGGACGATTCAGTTCATTCACTGTCACTGTTTTCAGTTCATGCTTCTTTGTGCTTTATTATATATAAGCATTTGCTGACCAAAACACTCATGTTAACTAACGCGCTTTATTCTAAGCCACTGAACCTGAGATGTGAGTTGGGGTGAATTGTAGGACAGTGATGTTTATTAATTTATTTTTATAAGATTGTGAAGGAAGTTGCAAGTGGAGTAAGACCAAAGTGCAGAGAAAGCATTAAGCTAGCTCAGACCTAATCTTAAGAGTAAGATGCTTGAATATAATGCACTGAACATGTAGCACTGCGCTACAATATGTTGACTGTAGGTAGTTTATGCTTCTTTTCACTCAGGAGGTGATGGATGCACTTTACACCAAATGAAAGTTTTAGTTCCTATTTTAGAAGCCCAGTGACTATAGGGTAGTTGCTAATGAATTACTGGAACAGTAATTACATTTAACCGTATCACCATTCTTTTTCTTTTTTTAACATTAACAGGTTTTCATTTTGAAATTGTGTTTACCTACGTGTTGTGTTTTCTACTTCAGTATAAAGCACCATTAAACTTTTGGGATAAAACCTGGTTCTTGTACCTGTAACACACATTTTTGAAAGCATGAATAGACCGGTTTTTTTTTTGGTGAATGTAGGTATGTATGTAGGTATGATGGGAATTTCATAGATTGGCACCCAGACAAGCTCTTGGTACTTTTTCAGAAATCGCCATGTCTACTAAAGCCAGTATATTTTGTCCTGTGTACATTTTCTATTTTGGTTACAAGGCAGGAAATAGGAATACAGATGTGATAAACTGAAGGAAAAACCTAAATAACTGAGTGTAGATCTATCTAGAATGGTGGACTTCATAGTACAGTTAAGCTATTAACATCCTACAAACCTCTGTGGCATGTATAAAACTGCTGAGCAGGTTTTATTTTTGGATCAAGAAAAATATGTCTATTTCTCAACTCCGTTCCTGGTTTCACCTTTCCTGGTCCCTGCCTTGCGCCCACTGGCCCCACGATAGGCTCCGGGTACCCACAACCCTAGTAACAGAAAATGAGTGAGTGAGGCAAGGCTTTGCTCCCCACACGCATCAGTGAGCCTCGGACGCCCATCATCTTGTTGCTGGTTCTCCACTTTTGGAAGGTACTGACCACGGCTCACCGTTTTGGAGATGCTCTGGCCCAGTCGTCTAGCCAGAGTGGTCCTTGTCAAAGTCACTCAGATTCTTTTGCCTGCCCATTTTGGTTGCTTCCAACACATTAACCTCAATAACGCACTGTTCACTTGCTGCCTATTAAATCCCAACCCTCTACAGCCACTGTAACATGTTCGATGTAATTTACCTCAAGTTTAAACGTTATGTCGAACAGCCTCACTTTCACAAAGGTATCAGTTGAATGTGCAGGAGCTTCTTACTCTTGCTTGTAACATAAATCCATCATTATTTCCACTGTCTAATCTAATAATGTAACGCATAATGTAAATAGAGGTGATTGTTCAAAGACATTTAGACACTGCATTATTCATTGAATGCGATGGTCATACAATGGTAGCTCCAGCCATGCTGTATACAATGTAACCTTTAACCCCTGAGAGGCCCGAAGAGGGTCAAAATTTGACAATTACAAGCCGCCTTCCCCCATCAGGGCCATCAGAAAGCTGTCAGACTCTGCCAAGGGTGAGATTGAAATCGATTGTTTCACCCTTCTTCAATTACACTCAACAGGGCTATTGACTCGAGCCTTTTCTCTTTCTCTAATCTATCTGTTTTCCTCCTGGTGGGCAGATGTGCTTGTGGTCTGACTTGTTCTTTAACCCTGATGGCTTCATCAGAGTGTGCTTCGACCTGTTAAATGAAACAAGGACTTGCAGTTTAGAGCATAGCAGCTGTTTAGTCTTAACACGCTTAAAATTTGTTTCAATCATTATATGACCCTCCCCCCCATTTTCTTTAAAAAAAAATCAATTCCTAATGAAATCTAGAAAATAACAGTTTGTTGTATATACAGCAATGGCATCAATATTTTCAATATAAAAAAAAGCATTTTAGGCCAAAACCTAATCTAGAGACTCTTTTTCTTTCTCTCCGAGTCGACCAGAGCAGGAAAGGTTTCCCTTTTGAGTCTTGGTTCCTCCTGAGGTTTCTTCCTCCAGCTTTAGGGAGTTTTTCCTCTAATCCGGCACTGGGGACTCGGATCCGGACTCTGTAAAACTGCTTTGTGACAACATTGGTTGTAAAAAGCACTATGAAAATAAACTTGAATTGAATTGAACCTAAATTCTAAATGTCGGGCAACATGTATGTAACTCCTTTAGTAATATCCTTCTGTGATGTAGCTTACAGAGGCATAAAATTCTTCAGACGTCTGGTTCCATTCACCACTACTGTCAACAGTTTTATAGGTAAGTTTCTCTAGCACATTAAAGCTCTCTCCACCACTTCATTATGCAGAAAGCTGAAAAAATCTCTGGAATTGCTCTGTAAAGAAGGGAGCCCCCAGTCCAACGTTGTGTGTATTAATCGTGTGTGTGTGTGTATATTTCAGGTGTTTGGGGTTTTTTTTGTCTAGACAACACAAAGCAGAGGTGAAGCTAGACTGTAAACTCTGTTTATTCCTCCAGCCTTTGGATCAGCTCTGAGTGTCCTGACCTGTCCATCATCAGGCCATACCCACAGTCAGAGAACAGAAACATCATCCATCTGCCAGAAACACACACACACTAGCATGCTGCTCTCACACGTACACACACACACAGACACTCCTACACACATCCCCTCTGTACAGGTGACACCTGGTCACATCAGACTGAGGGGGGGCTCTGTAAACTGTCGTCGTCCAATCGGGCCTGGATGTGCGATGATGGACAGGTCCGCCTGATGTCCCCCGCCGACTTTGAAGCTTGTCCTGCTATTAACAGATAAAAAGTCTATTCCTTCACTCAGAAAAAAAAAATGAATTCCTTCATGCCACTGTATTCCCAGGAAAATCTTTCTGCTCATCATTGACTCCCTTACTCTGGATCACAGAGGGTGTGAGAGGAAGAAGAAGAGAGCAGGGGCAGTCCACTCATTCTTTCACCCCTTTAATCAGTATTCAGCAGCATTCGTGTTTTTTTTTTCCTTTTTTTTTTTCAGGCCTCCATTGACAGTAGAACACGATAGAGTCAAACGGGAAACAGGACAACAAAGTAACATGGTTGGAGAAAGCAATAGATAATTAAAAAAAAAAAAAAAGTCCAAGAAATGCATGGATAGTAAATGTAAAAGAAGTCAGATACCAAGTGAAATCGCTTTCAGCTTTCACACTTTTTGCACAGACTAATAAACTATAGTGATGTGTGTGTTGATGAATGGATTTAAACGTAGGAAGCCACATGCATGTGAAAGAGAAATCGCAGTAATGATGTAGAGTATATAAAAAAAAAAAGATGTTGAAGCACATGAACTCACCCTCCGCCCTTCTCTCGTGCGTACAGCAAGGCTAAGCCCTTGAATAGGTAAATGATAAATGATAAGACAATGCATTATTGACTCCGTCTCTTCTAGCAGAATCATCCCTGTGCTTATTGATTATATAGTTCACTGTTAGCCAGAGGGCTTAAATCCAGAGGAAGGCAACAGGTCCGGATGAGCCCTGTGCTGGGCAAGTCTGTGTGTTAGTTCAAAATTATCACCATATTAGAAACAGACACCAAATATATGGCAAGAAAAAAGAAGAGAGAAGACAAAAACTATATTCACTGTCCTATCAAAACCTCATAACGCCATTTTTTTTTCAGTTTGAAATGACAGCTGCCCTTTACATCATGTTGCTTGGGGAAAATCTTGTTACATCAACATATTAAAGTTAGACATTTAAGGTGTGTGTATATATTTATTATACACACACACGCTCATATTCTGTCATACTAAAACCTTGCAACTCCATTTTTAATGTTTTTCTCACACCACAGCTGCTCTTTACATTGTTTGAACATTTCAAGACGACTGCACCAATGAATCATACCGGATATTCATAATACTGGGTAATGAATAATGCGACGACTCTGGAAACAGGTCGTTGCATTAGTGTACATAAATGAACTTTTCCTTCTCCTATGATGTCTGAGATACAAGGCTTTCTTATGACAGCATGGATATATCCAACAAAATGTTTGATGATTTTGGGAACAAACCTAAATGTGGCATGCTTCTGCACATTTTAATGCATCATTTCTTTTTATTTGCTAATTGAGGCCTTGAGAGGAAAAGTGGACCAAGTGCACTTTTTTGGGTATCAGCTCTTCCAACGTCAGTACCATCTAAGCACTGTGTATTTTGCGGGGAATAATGAACCAAGTCCATATGCAATTCTGGAATATTCGCTAGATGGCAGTGATGTTCTTCCTCACAATTAATTTGCCATGCAACTTAGATTTTCACTGGCCGAATTCTCAAAACAACAGAAACTGGACTTGGTCCACTCTTCCCCTAAAGGCCTCAATTAAGTTTCACGCATTAGGAAAAAAAAAAGATAAAATATAAAATGTGCTATGTTTGCACAGGCCTTCTTTTTACACAATATATTATAATCAGCAAATAAAGAGTAACTGCACTAAAATATGTAGAAGTGAAGGTACTTGCTTGTGGCACTCTCAGAAATATGTAAAACCAAAGGCTTTTTTTTTTTAACCTTAATGTAAAACCATCTACGTAAAATTTCAAGATATGAGTGGAATTCCGAGTTTTCTGATAACTGAGTACTAATCACTGATATATTTACTGAAGGTGGTCTTTGGGCAGGCTGTTCGTTCCCAGCTTTATGGGTAGAAGAGGTTGACCAGTGGCCAGCAGGGGGAGCACATACTCCTGAGCTGAACCAATCAGAGAGCAGATCAATAAAGCGTCCACAGATGCATGAGATCCATTCTGATATAGTCTCACACACACACACACACACACACACACACACTCACTCTTTCTCTCTCTCTCACACACACAAACACACCAATGTGAGTTTCAGCTGAATATGGTCACTACTTATGTTCGAATGTTAATTTTGTCTAAAAAATAATTAAATTAAAAAGTCCACAAAAATGAAACTCCTCTGTGTAACCAAGCACACACCCATCCTCACTAAAACATACACGCGAGCGCACACACACACACA
The DNA here is from genome assembly GCA_037974365.1 of Hydrocynus forskahlii. Taxonomy (NCBI): domain Eukaryota; kingdom Metazoa; phylum Chordata; class Actinopteri; order Characiformes; family Alestidae; genus Hydrocynus; species Hydrocynus forskahlii. Next base: position 12,842,665 of record JBBPCX010000001.1, on the reverse strand, counting down.
CACACACACACACACACACACACAATCTGATATTCTAAAAGGGAGGCAACCTTGTAAACATCACCTAAAACCCCTCTGCTCCGCAAAGGAAGATGAGGGCACCAAGCATTCTGCACAAAAGACAGAATCTCTCATTCTTTCTCTCCTTTCTGCGTCTTTCTCTCTCCATCTCGTTCCTCATCTCAGTGAAAGGGAGTTGATGGGGAGATTCATTTACATATGGATGTCTGTTCTTTTCCCTCCGCCTCCAGAGTGCACCTCCAGGAAGTGAAAGAGGAGTACAGGGGTGAGCTGCAGGCTTTCTCTCTCTCTCTCCATCTCTCCACCTGCAGCAGTGTCGAGCGCCTGTCTTTCCGTCCGTCAGTCCGTCCACTGTGGGGCCTCGTTTTCATGCGTGCTCAGAAGATTTCGGGCAGTGTGACGTTGCGGAGCAGCCACTGCTGAGATCGGCTGCCTGTGCAGTCTCTGACACTGGGCACCTGACTGTCATCCTCTGAGGCTTTATCCAAACACTGATTACTGTTCACATGCACCAGGCTCAGCTTCTGCAGGGGGGAAGAGAGAGAGAGAGAGAGAGAGAGAGAGAGAGAGAGAGAGAGAGAGAGAGAGAGAGAGAGAGAGAGAGAGAG
>JBBPCX010000001.1:12823185-12833616 GCA_037974365.1 Hydrocynus forskahlii | reverse complement strand
ATATACAAACACACACACACACACACACACACACACACATATATATATACATATCATATATATACATATCACGACGAGATGCTACGGCGTCCTATAAATATGTTTCCACCGCAACTGTAGGCGGTCCTCTGTTGGTAGACTTCTTGTGATCATTTTAACAGACAGATGGATCTGTGAGTGCTAAAGATGATAATGGTGAGGTCTACCATCTGGCACAAAGCTGACATTTCGACAAACAGCACTTAGCTTCTCAAACGCCACCTTGATTAGCTCACATAACCTCCAAGAACCTCCAGAAGAACATCAAATTTACCGCTGTTCTGCAGAACAATGTGGGCGCTTTGTCTGTACATTATTATCATTAGACCTGCTATTGTTGCCACTAATGGTATCTATGCAGCAGAAAAGTCACGGCTGATATGAGGCTGCACTGCTTCCAGTAGGAAGGATTTCTTCATTGTTACACACACAAGAGACTAGTGGGAGTCACCAAGCAGGCAAAAAGGGACTCTGCTTGTGACCCGAACCGAAAGAGCGTTTTTCAGACACCAAGATTTTAAATTAGGTTCCTTCGCCAAAGGTAAGAGCTGAATCGTTTTTTCTTAGTCATGCAAATGAATCTGATAACATGCTAGAAGAACAAAGTTCATTATTGAGCCATAGAAGCTGAATAGTCTCTGAATATTTAAAAACCATAAGTACCATTCCACCCACTCCAACATTATCATTACCATCCCATCCACCCCAATATACTTTTGTATGTAAAACTGGAAATCTGTTCATTTACCACGATATGCTCATTTACCACGATACTCCATTCTGCACTGACCTTTTCAGGAACTACCAGAACTTTAATCAGGCCTGAACTTGTGGTCCAAAGTTGAAAACAGAACAAGAACATTCTGTTCAAGCTTGATCGAGCCGCCCCACACTGATGCAGGCCAGACAAAAGTTGGTCTCGAACTGGAAGGCAAGTCTGCAATACGGCAGTCATTTATGTTGTCAAAAGATATTGCATGTCGCCTACAATCATGCATACCCTACTGTGAGTACGGCGCCGACTCACTACATTTACAGCATTCAGCAGATGCTTCTATCCACAGGTAGGATTCAAACCCATGACCAGAGGCAAGTATCCTACCCACTAGGCCACCACCACCCCAACCTCGGACTTCTTTCGCACGCAACACATATCAGATATAAAAGTCTCAAATCCAAACTTTCCCTTTTTTGTATCTTTACTATGAACATAAGGTGATACAAAACAAAAATTTCTGACTGCTACAAATTTACACGACGGTCAAAAGACTGTGATGCTCCTGGGTTAAATGTTTCTACTCTGTACGTGCCTTCTTACGCTTTTACACTAAACTACGCAGCCAACCGCAAAACACAACACTCACGTATTCATGTTCCTAGTCTTACATTACAGCAAATACAAAAGATAAAATATAAAAATATTCAATAATTCCTCTATCCATTTTCTGTAACTACTTAATCCTTACTATTCTGCGTTTACAGATGCAAGGCAGGGACTCACTCTGGGCGGGGCGCCAGCCCACCGCAGGGCGGGCACACACACACACACACACACACACCACTGTGGGGCTCCAAATATTCAGATATTACAAACAAATAACTCAGAATTAAATAACAAATATTACTAAAATGTTCAATCCAATGCTCAAATATGCATTTTCAATTGTCAATGAAATGGTTCTAAAACCTACGAAAAGTTCATTTGTGAAGAGACTATGCCAAATACTGGATGTCAATGATCCTGTATGACTAATGTGGACAGGAGTAAATTTAAAAAGTATAAGTATGACAAAATCCAGCACAATCAAGGCTATAAAACCGAACAGACTTGTTTTCACAAATCCCTCTGTACTTACAAATCTTTGTGTAACAGGACTAACAAATGGTTCATCTGATTATGAGAAACTCCAGGCTCTCAAAAAGACAAACAGTTTTTATTTACTCTAAACAGCAATTTTGAGAATCACCAAGAAACACTGTTAGCCATGAGCTTGTACAGGATTCTGTGTGTGCATGCATTGTACTTGGCTTTGATGGTTAATAAAGCCAAAAGCATGCTTTGGTGAGATTAAGGCCAGATTTACAGCAGCAAGAAAGAGATTATATCATCTTTAGCATGTAAATGTCCCCTCATCTGTAATGCTGTGTGTGTGTGTGTGTGTGGGTGTGTGTGGGGTTGTTTTTCTCATTAGTGAGTGCCTTTGAAGGCAACACTGTTCTGTCCCTTCAAAGCAGTGTCAAATAGCACTATTATATATTATACTAATATTACAGCACACAACCACACTACCACACACACACACACACACAAAATACACAAATGGAGCAGGAAGCTAGGACAAAGCATAAATGTCTTGTCTCATGTGAACACTAACAAAATCATCCAAAGTCATTCTCCCTGTGTGTTCAGACCCCGAACTGTTTGTACATTTCAGCTCTGGACGTGACTGAAACGGCTCCAGCTCCATTAGCTGACTTTGCCACGTTCAGACAGAACAAAAGGGCCGACTTCAGAACTCAACTGGCCATTCAGAGTCAGCAATTCTACATCAGGTCAAAAGGTCATGGGGATGACACCAAAAAGCTGATGTACAGTGAACAGCGTGTAATGGAGCCTCGTAGATGTATTGGTCGGTTCCGACTATCAGCTAGTTCTACGTTTTTATCATTTATATACAGCACTCTGAATTACCTGCATTTGTTGTGTTACTGTGCCACATAAACAAACCAGCCTTGCCTCATCAGTGCTGGTGATCCATCAATAATTACTATTTTAGTTGCAGCATCTCTAGGTTTCAAGCCCATGACACCAATACAAGCTGAACTAGTGAATCTGAACACTGTCATTCATTTTAAAATAGTAAATAAAAATAAAAAATAAAAATACATCCATCCAAATCTCACCTTAAACTTAATCAAACATAGAGCAAAACAGCAAAAGAAACTGGATGAAAATAGAAGCTAATTAACAGAAACGAAAACAACCCATTCTACAAAACAAAGGGAAATAATCAAAACTGTTTTCAAAACCATTAGTCATCTCTAGTGTGTGGACTTCAAATGAACCAGAAATTAAAATGGAGAACAAAAAGGCCAGAAAATCAAAGGAAGTTTCAGATTTATTTCTCATTAACCGGACAAGCTCACCAGAATGGAGTCTGTAGGCTTCATCAGGTCATTTCTGTTCCTCAGAAACCTTGACATTTCTTTCCGCGTCCTGCTCTGACAAACGTAAACCAGACATGTGGTTCTTTAAAGCATGCAGTGAGCCAAAAAATTAAAGGTCAATTTGCTTTCACTAGCAAATGAGGACAGGGTGTTTTCAATCGTTGCTGTTCATCCCCCTTATGAGCCCTAGATTAAGAGCCACTGATACCCATTACAAAGAAGAACCAGAACAATGGTACTACCTACAGCCATGGAAAAAAATAAGAGACTGCATTTTTTTCTGGTTATTGCTTTAGTAATGTGTGGGAGTGTGTCTGTGCAAAATATTTCACTGTTGTTTTATACACTATTGATCAAACTTGATTCAAAACGCACAAAAAATTTTTTGTAGAAATAATTTATTATATATTACACAGCTCACACTGCAATAGTTCAGAAAAGAATAGCAACCTGTGCATTTTACACACACACTGCTGCACACTGTACAAACAGCGAACAGAAAAAAATGGGAAAAGTGGTCTCTTATTTTTTTCCATGGCTGTAGCTGGTGGTCTACAAAGAAAGACCATGTCCTTCTTAGAAAAGACATATCTATCTGTCTCTCTATCTATCTCTCTATCTATCTCTGACCAATCTTTTACAAACACTACTGCACTTACAACACATATGGAGGAGTTTCTTATTTTTATACAGCTCACACTGCAATAGTTCAGAACAGAATAGCAACCTGTGCATTTTACACACACACACACACACAGCCGCAAATACAAACAGTGAACAGAAAAAAAGGGAAAAGTGATCTCTTATTTTTTCTCCATGGTTGTATTTGTTGTGCAGACAGTTTTGTAAAGCTTTCCCTTACACTTTTTGCCATGCTTACGCAATGAATTCATTACATTTAAATAGCACAGCAAAATGACCAAAAACATTACAGTACAAGGGTTAACCACAGTCATAGTAGCTCACATGGTTATTGGCTTCTCCAGAGCTTTTCTCTGCATCACTGTATTGCTGAATTGCCCAGAAGCCTGACTTGGAGGCCCTCAGATAGTCAGGGGATACACCATTCCAATCAGTTGCAGTGTTTAACAAGCTAGGGAATAACGTTACCTTGCATTTCTGCTGGGATTACCCCAGACAGGATCACAGAGATGCAGAGAGAAATCCAGGTTGAAACAAGGACAATAACGAATACATGAGCACAAGGGATTTGGCGTAATCAGCAGAACAGAACGGCCACAGGAACAATAAATCCAGCTGCCGCCCTGTTTTTCCATATCTAGCAGTGGTTAGATGCGACAGAGGTTTATCAGCAAACAGGCCCCACAAGAATATACCTGCATTCCTTCCAAACTGAGAGACTCGTGAATGCCTGTTACGTTCACACTGTTTCATGTGTTCACAGGGTGGCAAATCAACACCCGCCACACATCAAATGGGGTAAATATATATAATCATCTCGTTGTACTGACACAATGACAATAAAGCATCTATCTACCTAAAGAACATCTTTAAAGTGATAAACTTACCTATACAGTTTAACTTTTAAGTTATTATGCTGACTCAGACCAACGGCTACCTATATCTGTTTTCATGAAGTAATTTATAATGTAGTGGTGAATACAGCAGCATGTAACTGTTGGTAGCTGATGGCCTGGTGGTTAGGGCGTTTGCCCTGCAATCAGAAAGTCGTGGGTTTGAATCCCAAGACTGCTAGCAGCCCCACTGAGGTTTCCTTGATACCTGGGAGGTACCGTCCCCACACACTGCCTCCCAGGCGCTGCGTTCCTGGCTGCCCGCTGCTTCACTTGGTGAATGAGTTAAATGGGTTAAATACAGAGAAAGAATTCATGCTGTTCACACTGTGTGCTATGGTGTGTTCACATTTGACTGAATTTTCACTTCACTTGTTAAATTACTCTGATTACTAAAGGAATCAATTGAGAAGGCAGACATATGAGGAAGGATTAGTACTGGATGTAAATTTTTATGTTTTTATGATACCCAACAATTTACATCAGTCACTTCAGTATCAAACATCATCATTCAACATCAAATTTCAGTACGTAAGTCTCTCACCAGCATCAGTGAGCCAACAATCTAGACTGCTGATTTGCTGATTAAGCCATGTGTGCCGAATTTCAGGATGGACATTACTGAGTTTCTATACCTACATATAATTCTGCACTATATGAGTGTACAAACTCAAATGTTATAACTTCATAGAGCACTACAGAGGAAGAAGGGAGACATTTCAGATTCAAAGTGCAGCTTATTAACAGCTTAGTTGTTTAAGGGAGAAAAGGACATTATCAGACTGGTACTGGACATGAAAAAGTAGTATTGTGCCACCCCTATGACGAATGATAGAAAATGTACAGTCGGTCAACAAAGTAGCATCTGTTGAAAAATGTGGCCACTAAAATTTGGGCATGCATTCAAAAGGGGATTTCTGGTATAAAGCTTTATAAGGATTTATAGTATTCTGGAATTAAATTTCTCGGCCTCATCCAGGGGTTTGACAGAAGTCATCTGACATCAGGGGCTGACCCCACCCATCGCCTGATAACAGTCTCCTAGAAGGCCCGTTGGACCCTTAACGTTAACAACATTATACAACCATTTTGAAGCCACTAGTCTCTTATCCAGAGACTATCCAGAGGCACTGAGTGCAAAACAGCAAGCAAAATGTCTTTCCTACTGAAAACAACTGGAAAGAACACTCATTTCTGTTAGATAGATACCATTCGTGGGAAAAGAGTCTGTCTAATGATAATAGGGACAGACGTTTGTTATTAGTTAGAGACTCTGTGGTCCAAAACCACTGACCTACAGGTTGACAAATATAACTGAAGAGTAGATGGAGTTTTACTAGGGGTGTAATATTGGTCAAAACTGTAAAGAAAACGGCAACCTTTACTCCGAACAACCCTTACAGATGGAGAGAGAAGCCAAGACTAGAGGTAAAGCATCCAGATACGACTTTAGATTTTGCCTGCCATCATCATCTGATGAGTCATTTGAGTAGTCTATTCTCTCTATGGTGATTTAAAGAGTCAACACAGTCTCACAGTTGCAGTAAGAGCTTTAGTTTCCTAAGAGTAATATCAGCACTTTCAGGTTCCTTCTGCGGTTTTCAAACATGACATAGTCAAAATACATGATCAGAGGAGGTGAAAGACACTCTAAAGACTGCTGAGGCACTGATGCCAGTCTTGATTACAACAGAAGTCTTGAGGGTTATTCTGGCTGGAGTGTCCCTTTAAGAAATGCATCTGCCTCTCTGCTTGTTCCCTCCTCCTAAATCCTTTAGGTTATGTACAAGCTCTGCTCTGATGCCATTGGATCACATTTCAGGTCTCTTTTCTCTCTCCTTTTCTCGGATGCACTCAAAAGATAAAAAATCAATATTGCCCCCTTTATATCGGGCACTGTGTCCAGACACGCAGAGAGTTTGATACAGGGTCATTATTTCATCTTATCAGGCGCACACAGCCCGTGGCAGATAGAAAACCTCAACGAACAGATATGAGGGCAGAAAAAACAAAGGAGGAAGTGGCATATGCCTCCCAGGAGAGGAGCATATTACCACCAACAAAACACAACAATTAGTGTCAGAAAGGCCTGCAAGGATAAACAACTTGGATACTTCCTTTTAGCCTTGAAATGCTGAGAGCTGTTCTCGTACACATTGTCCACAGAAACATGTCAATGAACAGACTACTTTTTTAAAAACACTTACTTTGTAAGACTACTATAGAGGTGTAAAATTATATAACGAACAGGGATGTCACGATTAACCGGTTTCACGATTTAAAGTGGCATGGATAAGTAATCGTAAATGCTCCTCAACACTGTGTTTCTGTTGGCGCTCTTAAAATGCTAGATTATGGCAGAGCCATCACGAGATTCACCAGCGGTGCATTTGTGCTAGAAGCATACAGATGGTATGATCAGGGAATGACTATCATGAATGGGAATATGCTGAGATTTTTGCACTTTAAAACAAACTGATAGAACTGAAGCAAGCACCCCAGACAAAAGAGCACTCCAGTCCTCCAGCCTATGAATATGTTTTTTTTAAATAGGGAAATGAGCTAACATGTGATCTTACATTTCATTCTAAAGAGATATATAACAGTGATGCATCATAGTCTTCACTATGATGCATCACTGTTAAGATTATCCTTCATGTTCAAAAGGCAGTATCCATTTGTTTATATTGTGAATGAGTGTTGTGAATGAGTGTATATGGTACTGAGATGTAGACAGGGTTTTTACTCTGGGTGTACCCATACATAAATTCACAGTTCGGTACGTTCCTCAGTATACAAGTCAATACATTTTTGGCAAAATGGGGAAAAAAAGGACCTGCAAAACATGAAATTTCATTGATTATGAATTTAACTTCTGAACATCTACACTTACACGAACTTATACACACAATTTTACATAATACGGCCAATTTAATTTGGCACATCCATAATAAAAATATTAGTTTCATATTGCAACCTGCTAATAAAACTTACAAGTTCTTCTGCATCTCTGTTAGATGTGTATTTAGGGGCTCTGCATAAATGGGGCCAGAACATGGCTTTTCATTTTCCACTTAGGGGCCATGATGTGAGCAGTCACTGTTTAACAGCTCTCAGTACCTTTAGAGGTCCACCCATCGGTGGTGAAAGTGCGGGCTGATGCTTCTGATAAGTCACTGACAACTACAGCCCGGATCACTGCTGGTTTATAAATGGCTGCTATAACATGCTGCCTGAAATACGGGCGAGAGGAAATGTACTGGGGCTCATTCATTTTCAATATGTGTTTAAGACCCGTATTGTCTCCAAAGGACTATGGTGCAATAAACCTCTGGCGATTGTTATTGCTATTGCTTTTGGTCTGAATTAGCAGGGCGAGGGCTGTGGGGGCAGAGCATTTGCCGTCCCAAATGGATAATCGTGTTCGACCTACTGCCAGCAACATAACCGCATTATGCACATGTGTCTACCAATCGCTAATGCAGTTCACTAGAAAACCCAACTGCTCTTCCACAGGAGAGCTGAGGGACAGGGGAGAGTCCGCTCCCTCTGGCTTTGGGGTCGTGTTTATGAGGCTCCATCACTGAACATGTGCTAATTCAGCAATTAAGTCACAGTTCCACTATGGAATCAAAAAGTAGTTTTTAATTTTAGTTCTTAACCAAGAACTGTAAACTGTATCTCATCGAATACCACTTTATTCGCTAACTGCCAAAGCATGAAAAACTTAGGCACACAACTGTTGTGTGTGTGGTACTATATTCACTCGAACCTCAGAGCACACAAAACTGAGAATCCTGAACCGAACTGTATGGAACAAATACGTGTACTGTTACACCCCGAGCAAAGTGGCCAGTTTGTGTGTGTGTGTGTGTGTGTGTGTGTGTGTAAATATTAAATATTCTTGTGTGTTTGTGTTTAAATATTTGATATGTATATATAAATGTTTGTTGACACCTGCTCACCCAATGGTTCTTCAGAAATCAGAGGTACTGACAGAGAGTCTGTCCCTCCTGTGTTGTAACAGACTACTATTCTGGTAAGACACCAGATACCGGAACAATTTGAGCACACTGAGCCCCAAGGGCATTACTGAGGTCAGGTGCCGACGCTGGATGATTAATTCTAGACCACAAACTCCACTCACTACTCATCTTAAAGATTCTGGATAGAGCCGCACAGCACTGCCGGTGCTGGGGGGCCTTAAATCCCTCTACCTGACTCTCAGTATTGGGCATGGCGACTTTATAACATACAAATACATGTTACAAATATATATACACACCATCTCTCCCTGGCAGTCCCCTCTCTTTCTTGTCGTCACACTTGTTGCACTCGCTGAAGTAGAGGAGGATGAACATGTCCAGCATCACCCACACCAGAGAGGTAGCCAGCACTACCTTACAGTACGCAAACTTCCTCATCTTCACACCTGGAACACAAAAAGAACCAGCGTTACACACATACAAAAGACACACACACATTTACTCTTTACACGTGTTACATCGAATGGTTTCAGAACCTAATACAAAATGCATTATATGATATATTTCAGTAACACAGTTTTAAATAGTCTTTTCATTTAACAAAGAAAAAGTTCCGTAACACCTAGAGTGGAAAAATGAATTGGTCCAGCAGCATCTCAGTGGGGATCACCACTGGCTACACTAAAACTTTAGGTTTTTTTTCCCACCATTAAGAGGAGGACTTGTTCTAATGCTCAGATCATTGTTTTACAACAAAACCCAACTGCACATGAGCTCCAGATCACAGCCATGCTCCTGCCGTGTTTTCATTAGCTGTTAACTTTCGCCATTTTTGTGGAATGCTGGATTAGCTTGAAGTGGTGGGATGTCCGCCAACTCATTAGGACACAGGACATTCTTCTAAAGGGCAAATGTGAGCCGAGTCTTTATGCTCCTTTTGTTAGCAGTGCTAACCCCCATGGATTCCACTGTTGCCCAGTTTCTTTCTACTAGAGGACTCATGACTGCTGATTTTATCCAAAGCCCTTGAAATTTTCAGATGTTCTTTTGGGTTTTTTGAGAGTTGTTGCTGCTGCACACTTGGAGAAATTTTGGTTGGCTAGCCAGTTCTGGGAAGATTCAGCACCGCTCCATTTGGAGATAATGGCTCTCACTGGAGCCTTGGAAACAGCTCTGAAACCATTTCCAGACATAGTTCAATAACTTACTGTCTCAGGTCTTATAGAAATGTTGATCCTGTCATAGTGTGCTACTTGCTGAGACCTTTTGGCCCACCTCACATTGCTGAAATGGACAAGTTTTATTCAAGTGATGTTTAGATTCAGCCGGGTTGACAGTAATGAAGTATGTGGGAGTCAAGTCTAATTAAACTCCACATTTTATTCACAGTTTTATGGGTTGATTACTTTTTCACATAGCGCTATGAAATGTTGTGTAGGTAGTGGAACTGGGGTATACTGTTGATTACTGTTGAATTAATTTGATGTTTCCTTCCACTTAGAAGAACAGAACACAGTCAGGGTCTGACCTCAAAATGTATTTTCGTTCATGAACTCTTCAGTCAAACCGTATGAATAAGTTAAGGGACATAAAGTGAAAGGAAAAACAACAGTATGATATGAGAGGGAGAGAGAGAGAGAGAGAGAGAGAGAGAGAGAGAGAGAGAGAGAGAGAAAGAAAGAGAGAGAGAGAGAGAGAGAGAG
>JBBPCX010000001.1:12797658-12813141 GCA_037974365.1 Hydrocynus forskahlii | reverse complement strand
ACACACACACACACACACACACACACACACACACACACACACACACACACACACACACACACACACACACAGATAACCGAGAAATAGGGAAGATGTATCTCCCTTGAGAAGGACAAGCTGTCAGAGCCCCTACACAGAGCCACAGCTAGTGTCAAGCCTGAGTAGGCATAAATAACAAAAGGAATCGCAGGACAGTAGCATGCAGACAGCGTCTCACCTTCTTACAGACACACACACACACACACACACACACAGACAGACACACGCACACAGACAGACAGAAAGAAACAGACAGACACACACAGAGACAGACAGAAACAGACACACACAGACAGCTTCTCGCTTTCTTACAGACACACACAGACAGAAACAGACACACACAGACAGAAACAGACACACACACAGACAGACACACACACACACACACAGATAGACACACACACACACACACAGACACAGACAGACAGACACACACAGACCGACAGAGACAGACAGACAGACAGACACAGACAGACACATAGACACACAGACACAGACATACACAGAGACACAGACAGACACAGACAGACACAGAGACACAGACAGACACAGAGACACAGACAGACACAGAGACACAGACAGACACACAGACACAGAGACACACAGACACACAGACACACAGACACACAGACACACAGACAGACACACACACAGACACAGAGACACAGACAGACAGACACACACACAGAAAGACACACACAGAGACAGACACACACAGAGACACAGACAGACAGACACACACACACAGACAGACAGACAGACAGACACAGAGACACAGACAGACACACACACACACACACACACACAGACAGACAGACACACACACAGACAGAGACAGACACAGACACAGACAGAGACAGACACAGACACACACAGACAGACAGACAGACACAGACAGACAGACAGACAGAGAGAGAGAGAGAAACAGTTAACCAGGTTAAAATCTAAACATACTGTTCCCAGAAGGGGTCTTCTAAAGGCATTGAAATATTGCAATCTCACAAGAGATTCTATAAGTTATGATATTTGATGTAACAACACAGTCCAGCACATTCACATCAAATAGTATCATGTGTAACCATGAGCCCTGAAATGTCTAGTAAACCGACTTGCAAGTTTATTGTATTGTCTCAACCTCACTGACCAGTACCATCCAGCCCAGCACTTCTTTGCGACATCAAGAAGAGGCAGCTCCACTTTATCGCTTTCACTGAACAGCAATTCTGAATAAACAGAATGGAAAGGGCTTTAGGCTTAAATCCTGAGACAAGTGTGTGGCGAGTAACATGCTTGGCTCTCAACTAAGCATAAAGCTCTTGGCCAGTGGTTTCAAATGCTGCTCTTGCATTTTTGGTAAAGATCAGAACAGTCTTCTGTCTTCATGGAGCTGTACTAGTGGTCTGATATTATTTCAAAAACAGGGGGCCACTTGAAATTTAATTCACGCTTTTATGAAAAGTCATTGCTGTCCATTTATCAGATTTTCCACACCAAAAAAAAAAACGGTTTTGCATAAATTGTCAACACAGAATGTAAGTCAAATGCACGGACTAACTACTAACTGTACAACCAACAAGAACATGACACTAGATGCTTAAGCGTTAAAGGTATACTTTGAGGCTTTAAATCGATCCAAAGCACCGAAATAACCGTGAATGTGAACTGGTATCAAAATTCTAAACTTGCACAAAGTGATGCAAGCATGATGCATGAACTGAGAATCACATCAAGGATGGAAAGCTGGAATAATCTTATTTTACAGAATCTGGATCTTAGATGTTCTGCTAAACATTCTGTCAGTACTCATACAAACACAACATTCTTGATCCTTACATGTAGCCACTCGAGCCAAACGACCCAACTTCAAGGAGAGATGACCTTAGAAAACGTGACACCTCCCCATTCCCCCCTGTTCCTCCATCATGCATGAATGGGCAGTCCAAACCTAAACTCAACATGTGGCCTTCTCATATCCCTTCTTACAGGCCCAGCCTCAACCGGAATTGGAAACCTCTGAGGCCACTTTGTATAGTTGCCATTGGACAGCAATACAGAACAAAGCAAGAAAAAAAAAAGTGACTTCGTCAGAAACCATCAGAAACATTTTGCAAAATGGCTTGAGACCCTTCAGAGTCAATATATCATTTCAAAGAGCAGAATACAAAAAAAACTTTTCTAGCTTTGCCACTGACCTGAATCTTTCTTTAGGAGATGTTCCCTTCAACACAGCAAACCCTCAACAGTTACGTTCTGTCTCTGAATGAAAGCTCTGCTGCTTTTCCTCTAAAGAATCTTGCTTGTGGGATTAGTCCCTTTAAGTAGGTCTTTAAGTAGACGCTATATAAAAGCATCATTTCCTGTATCATGTTGTTTACGGTCGTGACCAAAATGTCTTGAGGGACAACCACTGTTCTGAACTGTCGCAACTGTTACTTATTCCAGCAGGTTGCCCGTCCATCAGAGGGCAGACACGAAAACAACAAGGACTTCATGGATATCTTACAATTTCTTTGCATTTTCCCCCCTGAGTTCCACTTCTAATGTTTGTGTAGTTTTATGTTACAAAACTAGTGCCAATTCATTTTTGCAAGATTAAAATCTCGTCATCCCTTAGAGTTAAACCGTCAGCTCTGGTAACAGTAGCTATAAGTCGGATTCATGGAAATGGCTGCCGTTTATTGTGACATTTAAAAAGCAGTCTAGAGTGAATCATTAGGCTCAACTGCCGAAAAAGACAACGAGGAAACTAAGCACTATTTATTAACAACCAATCACATCACAATATGAATACTGTTCCCACAGTTTTTATATCACAATGCAATGAAATTAATTCAGGAGATTGTTCTATTGTATATGAAGGTAGTTTAGTGGCTGCTGCATTTTGCTTGGCATCTATTTTGGTTTACTGTGTGGGTGTCAAAGCAAAAAATGAATACACTACACCAATATGTAGCTGTTACACTAAGGAGTACTAGCATTTTGCGAAGCAAACTTTGAGTGTTTGAATATGTGAGATTCGCATTCACAGCTGAGAGGCCGCAGACAAGAATAAAAAAAGTGAGTCAGCTTGGTTTTTTTTTCTTGTTTTTTTCTCATGCTGAGGCGATGACTGGTTCAAATTTCAAGCAGTTGATAACACTGTGGGTGAGACAACGAGACGAGCTGCTGAGGTCTTGACTGATGTATTACTTTTGCTGACTAATCCAGTTTCAGTTTTATAGTTCCACTGCATAGTTCAATGCAGAAGAAATACGGCTTTTTAAGAACAAGTTAAAATACAGATTTTAATTATCAGCAAATTTATAAATATGAAATCAGATTGTCATCCAGGATTATAATTGGTTGATATCTAATCTGTTTGACTCTACCTTCGCATCCATGGATTTGTTACCATAAGACGATCCAACGTGCCTAAAAACTGTCTCTCTCTTATTATCTCACTCTCCTCGTTAATGGTTGATGCAAAACACAAAGACTGACGACTAGAAGCAATGTAACATGTCAAAGAGTGCTAGACCTTTCTTTTCAACATTTTTCCTGCTACTTCTTCGGAGTCAGCCTCGACACACTATGAGTAAAAGAGTAAAACCTGCCTTGGTCACTGCAGGGATACGGAGAGGTGATTGAGTTAGCGTGATAGATCTTTGCCTGTGCGGATCCTGGAGAAGAGGGCAGAGGTGCTAGCCTGTTAGCCTGTCGTATTGTGTTACCCTGGCAGTTAGTGGGCTGGCTGCTTCCTAGCACAGCTCCTTTAGACAAGCCTGGCTCTGATCCCTCTTGGCTAAGGATGACCCATTTCCACAGAACGCTATCCATAATGAGAGAAAGCCAGCGGCACTGTCAAACCCTCCATCTATCTCTCCTCTTTTACACACACACACACACACATACATAAACATACACACACACGCACAAGTACTGTACACATATACATGCATGCGCACACACAAAGTAAAGTGGACCCTTACAGTCACACACGAACACACCACATCACACAGCGTGAAATTCTTTCTCTGATATTCACACGTGAACACACCACAGCACACAGTGTGAAATTCATTCTCTGCATTTAACCCATTCACCTTCCTCAAGCGTACCTCAGAGCTGACACTAGCAGTGCTGGGATTCGAACCCACAACCTTCCGATGGCAGGAGCATCTCCCTAACCACTAGGCCACCAGCTGCTCCAGTTATAAGCATGTGTAACACTTGTTGATAACATGCCTATCTTGAAAATATATATACAAACACACAAGGGGCAAACTGTGATGGCTAGACACCTGGGTCAGCTCCCAAATGGCACATCCTGAGATGGAGCAATGGAGCAGGGAGCAATGAAAGAAAAAGGCGGTGCCAATGTTCAGCTTAATATTATATATATCTAACATCCTGGACAAATTATTCTGCACCATCATGTCATCCTCCATATATCAGTCAAACTGGAGAAGATGGCAAGCTTGGCACAAACTCATCAATCATATCAAATTCAACATCCAGATCATATTGGAACAAGACAAAAATGCCAGTTACTGCCTAATCTAAAAGTAAAATAAGCTATCTTTGCTTTTTTACATATCAAGGACCACAACAGAGACAACTATGAGACTTTTTCATCTGATCCTTGAAAACATGCTTATTTTTATTGTCAACTGTTTATGTTAACACGCTCTTGCATTATGCAGACATGCACAGGAAATTTCCTTCTGTCTTGTATTTCATTCCCAGCCTGTTTACTAAAGGTGTATGTTTCCACTTATCATCATCCTTTTGTATTTTCATATGAATCCCTCTCACACAATGCCCACGTAGGAAAATGTCTTAAGTAACACTGATCAGACAATTAGCATTCACCATACACTTGAAGGCTTAATTATTTGTCATCTAATATGACTGAACCTCTCCTGAGAGGCAGCAAGGGAAGATAAAGGAGGGATTGGTAAGAGAATGGAGGGAAGAGTGTGTCTCAGATGATGAGTTAGACAAGGCAAAAGTCTGTGGAAACCATTAATAAAAGCCAGTTGGAAAGGCCAGATTATCATCAAACTCACAAAGGAATTGGACCTTCTGCATCGGAACAATCCTCAGATCTCCGAGGTTAAGCAATCTTGTTAATGCCACTGCATTTGCCAAAGGGCAAGTTGACCCCCAAGAGCAAAGACTCAAGACGAAGGGCCAAGACAGTATTAGAAAAAAAAAACAGAAAAACGATGAGACAGCTGCTGATAGGGCGCCTAATGATGGAGAACGTGCATTGCTGTCCAACATGCTAGAGATCAAATCAAGCCTAATGAGCTTTAATTTAATTATGGAGTGGCGCGGAAGAGAGCGGAGACAAGGGAAGATGTCTATCAACACGTCCATTATAGAAATTAAACAAAATGTCTTGATTCAGAAGAAAGTCCTCAGACATCTTCACCACTTCTCCAAGGAAGCAAGACTGACTTCTCATCTTAATGTTAAAACACATTTTCCATTTATTCCCTAAAGCTTAACATGTGTATTAATATACTTTATTTACTGAAGTGTGTATTGTGTGTGTGTTTGGTCAGCATTTGACAGGCACTAAATACTCAAAACTAAAAAAGCAATGTTCACATTTCATAATTATCATGAATTTAAGTATGTACTTTTCTTTTAGATAGTTTGTTTTTTAACCAAGAGTCCTGTTCTTGTATTTGGAACACATTTATAAACATTCTTTTTAATGGGACACAGAAAAAAATCCCAGAGACACTGAAAGACAGATTTACAGTAACATTAAGATAGCTACGGAGCTCAGTGAGTCATGGGTGCCGGAACCACCCCCTACCACCTCTTTTAAAAAACATTCGTTTCTTCCACCCCCCACTAATCCACTCAGCAATTTGTTTGAGTGAAACACACGAGCGCCCACAGAGAGGTGGCTAAAATCCCAAAAGATGAGGATGAAAGCGTCTGGGTGACTTGTCTGGTGGCTCAACAATGGCGATCACGTGTGAGAACTCTCTGGTATGATAGTATAGACATAACCCCGCTGCTAACAGCTCAATGTCCGGGTTGCAGACGCGTTCCTTAATCACAATATGAGTCGGGTGGCGCCATCGCTTATTAACAAAACGAGCTTGTCTACCCCTTTGCGCTTGTCTCTATGGCGCCGAGTTCTGTCTGTCCAAACACGTAATGCCAGGAACATCCACAGCAGAATCAGGAATACACTCATGCAGCCATCTTTCCATAAAGCACATCAAACTGCACTCCTCTGTTGTGTCTGATTCGAGCCATAAGGTCGTCCATCTTATTGTCCAGCATCACATTGCCCATAATGACGAAGGGAAGATACAGTTTGTATCGCCTCCTCCACTGCTCACCAGACGGTTGCCTATTCCTCGCCTCTCTTTTCCCTCAACTTTCGCCCCTCCATGGCAACCCCTTTTCATGTTTCCCATCTGTATCTCTAAGGGAATGTCCGAGATGACCGTGAGGTTCTTCGTAGCGCCCTGCTGGATCAGCTGGTCGCAGGTATAAAGAAAGATCCGGTTGCTACCGCTATCTGCGTTAGCATTAGCAGCGTGCGGGCAGCCCAAGTAAAGAGCCGTAAACAAAAGGAACGCAGAAATAACTGTGAACGCACAGGATTAGAGAAGGCCCAACTTATTAATACTAAAATGTACTGAAATAACTGCTGTAAATAAAGCAAGAATGTCTGAAAATACTAAAACATGATGACGAGACACAAAGCCGTCATTAAATGCTTGCACCAGGATTGCGCCTGCACACATAATGGATTAAACATTCTGGGTCATATCAGTCATATCCATACCACCAGCACATAAATTGAGTCATGCTTCAAACTGTGTTTCAATACCAACATGTTCCTGAACAGACCAACTGGCAAGGCTTAATCAAATCTACTACAGAAAGATGTCAGTGTCATAATGGCCAGGGTGAAAATCTCTGGCCTTTCTGAAAGCATTTCCTCAGGAAATCTGAAACTTTATGATTCATTTTGATTCGATCAGATCATTTTGTTATACTTACTTTGCATAATTCTGAATTTGGGCATACATTTTTGGGCAAAAATTGAGGGCCAACTTTAGTAAATATTACTCTAATTTATTATTATCCATTCAAACCTCCAAACTGAAATTGAACAGTTCTTATCGACTGTACAACTCTTGACAGCACTCCACTACCTATTCTGCTACACAAATGACTTGTAATTCAGTTTCCACCCTCTTTCTTTAACGCCGTGTCTGGGAAAGTGAGTTGGCCGGATGGAAACAATGACATTCCTGTGCTCTGTGATGCCAGGTGCCGGCGGGAACACGATCCCCTCCATCTGCCGTGTGTGTCTGTCCTGGCACACACTTGGCCAAACCCAGGAGCAGCGAGGCAGAGTTGTAGAATGGCACCATTGTTCAATGGTCACTTAGAGAGACACACAAAACCACGGACATACTCACTGTATACACAACCTCTCACATACACACACACACACACACACACAAATCACACTGCATACTCAATGACCTCACACTGATGCCATTCAATTCAATTTGATTAATCATTTAGGACACGACTGAACACATCATGAATTTTGATACGATGCAATACCGCAATTTGTAAATAATGCAATGCAGAAATAACACAGTAGCAGAATATGGACAATCAAAATAAATACTTGGCTCTTTATACTTCCAAATAGTTATTTCTTTTGTACGAAGAATTGAAGCATACTTTTATATAGTGAATATTATTATGTTATTATGAACAATTACAGCATCATTAAGCTAATGAATTGAATTCCCACACCCTAAAAATGGTCTATGGTTCTTTAGTAAAGGCAATGGTCCCACATAGGACTGTCACTTACACTGGTGATCAAGTAATCCAACTATAATTTTGAAGGCTGGTTTGCAAGACTAATGCAGGAAGCATAAACAGTGTTTACACAAAGCGGATGTGGCAAAGAAATACTCTCATTTGTTTGGCTTGAGGTTTTACTGCAAAAAAAATAGAGTGTTTCCAAACTCGCTTATTTGGTCAGTGTAGAGGAGTGGAAGATATCGTGTTTGTTACGGAACTAGTGAAATATGCAGTAAGCCCATCCAATGAAAATAGAACATTTAATTGATGTAATTTTAAATGTCAATTATAATCAAACAGAGCTGTAACCGCTTATCAGTATATCAGCAATTACGGCTAAATGACCGTGACACTGACAGGTAAAACCGTTTTTTCTTTACTTTTGGTACGCATGAGCATCTGTGATCTGATCCGCTCTTCATTTAGACATGCAGCACTGAGGTTACGGTCTAAGTGACTTACAGTTTTCTGCCACATAGAGAACTTTAAGCCACTTAGCCCGTAATCGGGTAAAGAGCCATCATGAGGTCTTTTCACATCGAGTCCTCGTTTCTTTTTTTTTTTTACACTGAGAATGCAGTACAAGTGCAAAGAAAGAAGAAATTGACATGTTGGGGAGCAGTGGTCACAAAATCTGTCTTATTTTATTTATGTCTTAACTATATGCCTCACACTGAGTCGACTGCACCTTAAATTTCGTTGTTCCTTGGAAAAGTGACAATAAAGATATAACTTATCTTATCTAAAAGTATCTTTATCTTCAAGCCACTGAGAAAAAAAAACACACCACAAGGAGGTCTAGTTATATATATAATATATACTTGTAGTACTAAATCATCCCCTGCAATCGGAAGGTCATGGGTTCGAATCCCAGGTCTGCCAGTGGCACCCCTGAGGTACTCCTAAACAAGGTACCACAGAAAGAACTTCACATTGTTCACATGGTGTGGTGTGCTGTGGCGTGTTCACACGTGACTAAAAGGGCCACTTTACATACTTTAAAACTCACACTCGGAATGAAATAATCTTGGACTGTGCCACCCACGCCCCCACTAAATCATGAGGAAAAAGCAATTTATTGATGTTGCAGAGCTGGTTATTGTTCCGGCACTTATTTATATAAATAAGTAATCATGACACCCCTAGATCTATTGTTACATGTCAAAGAATCTTTTTGGTACAATGAAGATTGTATGCTTTTTGTCCCGCATCCAGAACTCAGATAATTAGTCATTTCACCATTTCACTTTGTACACATTCAGCTCTGGAGTTTACTAGAGACACACAAGCACAGAGACGCGCAAACATTGTTAGTGTTGAGGATGTACATCTGCTGGGCTGCTGCGAAAACTCCTGCTGAGGGGGGAAACAGCAGGCCATGTTTTTATAGCCTCTGTTTTGTGCAATATGATTCACTTCCTTCAGATGCTGCCGGGGCCTGTACGTCAGACGAGCCTATTCAGTCTAACCCTTTAACATCATGCCTAATTAAAACACACTTTTAAAGCGTGCAGCATCTGGATGAACTATATGGTTGATAACCAACACGTTTTGCAGCAAACAGTGTGAACGGGTATCCTATTGTGGCCCTTCAGGGTAAAGAGTCACTTTCTTCTAATTCCACCTCTGTGGCCACACACCTGGCCAACCAATCAGACCCAAAATAACTACCACATACTTGCACACGGTCTGAAAGCTTCCTTGCCAAGCTTACCCCGCGCCTTGCGCCGACCAAGGGATAGTTGGATAAAAAATGGATGGTTCATTCTCAGTTGCCTATGAGAAAACATGACAGAGCTGTTCCCTCAGACTCCTCTGCCCTTACGGCTTCTATCCTGGTTGGCAGACCCCCAGGGGCCAATCAGCCGCCGGCTTCTCTCTCTCATCTCCTAATGGGCTTTCGAGTGATTACTGAGACATAAGAGCGTCTTCCAACTCTACGATCAATCATCAATCATACCATCGGATCTTCAAAGCCTGTCCTGTCCGCAGAGCTCCAAATGTAATCAAACCTAGAGATGCGGGCAGTGCCCACACAGGCTGCAGTCGGGGGGCTGTCATACGCTGTAAGTCTGACTGACAACTTATTGAGCGGCTCAGGCCACGTTGTACATCCTGGCAGCGTTCAGCAGTGTTCGCCAGTCCCTTTGCTTTCTCCTGTCATGTCATCAGTCTGTATCAAGCTCTTAAGTGTATTAACAGAGACATGCCACCAAAAGGAAATTCTTTAACCAGCACAATGTAGTCAATGCTGATGCGATGATCAGACCATGAGTTCAGGCAAAAGAAAAACATATTCCTAATGATCAGGCTCTTAATAAAAATAAATTTAAAAAAACTAGACATGTGAGCACATGCTCCTTAAATCATACAATCATTCCAAATCTTCTGAAATTAGTTAGAATGAATTAAAACGTCAATGACTGGAAACAATGAATTATAAAGTCATTTTCTTCTAACTACACTCCATAAGGCCACGATAACTACTTTTTAATTCATTATTACTCGTTTCAGAACACTTGGAATGGCTGTATGATTTAAGGAACATGTGCTCACATGTCTAATTTGCATTATGAGCCTAACACTCAAAAGTGGTGTATTGTAACTTATTTACGTAGCATTCAAACGTGGAACAAATTTACATGGAAGGACTGTTACATTTGTTACTTTTTATGCTCTGTAATTAGGACTAAAGTGGATGTAGCCTGGCCTTCAGGGCAAGTTCTTGCAAAACGACCAAGAGAGACCCTGAATGGGTACAAACCATGTTACATACCTCAGCTATAATGTCTTGGGAACGGTATGTCTGATTTTTTTCCAGAAAACCTCACGAACGTCGAAAAAGTCGCATTCCGTTTTCCTCCTCGTCCTCCTCCCCCCGTGACAGCCTCGAAAATGTCTCTTCACTCAGAGAGCCCGGTCTGTAGAGAGCCTTCCGAGAAAAAAAACGCAGGTCCGACCACACCGTTACACGGTCTCCAGTTATCAGTGGGTGGTTTTATTTAGGTGTTTTCGGACAGCATGGTAAGAATCGGAGAGAGAATGGGGGGGTTGAAAGCCGTGTGACCAAGAAACGAGGGTCTTCCAGCCAGCCCGAGGCGGCGATGTAGCCGCAAATGCAAAACTGCGTGAATTTCCTCCGTATAACAGACCTCTTACGCGCAACAGAGCTCAAAAACGTTTCCTCCTTTGAAACGAAACCGGTCGCCCAGGTCCTCTACCGCCCCCGGCCCCCTGATAGCGGGAATTTGTGATAGAAGAAGCCGAGGAGTGAGAGCAGCAGCCCGGGTCTATGGAGCGCCGCGGCTCGGCCGGGGAGGAGCCGGAGAAACCCGCCCACCTCCTCCACCCGGAAGAAAACAGTACGAAAATGCAAACGGACCCTCCAAATGTTCCAGATCTTCAGAGAATTAGTCTTATTTGCGTAGTCTTATTTGTGGTGACCTGTTTTAACCACACGCTTCGTAAACCATTTTAAATGCTGAGCATACCTGTAGCACACTGAGCCCTTAGAAACAATGAGGTTGTGGAAGTATGATTACTTTTTCAATGTACTTAACCGATTCTTTCAAACCGTCCGTTTTAAACACTAGTTTTACTGATTATACTGTTTGCACAATCCTCTACTTCATTGCAATTGTTTTCAATCAGTGCACATTTCACCTATATGTATATATAGTGTACGGAGAGCTGTCCACACTGGACCAGTTAAACCTTGCTTCTTTTTTATACTTCCTCAATTGCACTGTTTTGTATGTTGTCAATTTCCGTTTTAGCAGAAATTTCCCTTCGATTAACACAGAGCTCCTCTGCTATATCTCGATAATGTGACCTTTTAGTCATATTTCTTGGAAGTTAATTACTTGATTCCTTCAAAGTAATGTGTAATGTAATATTCAACAGTCACACAATTCACAGCTGTGTCAGTTTAGTCACCCTATTTTTATCTTATATCTTTATAAATACGTTACTATAAGTACAGTATATTTTCATTTTTGCCAGATTGAAATTTACGGCTGTTTTATGTTCATTTAATCAATCTGCCAGTTGTAATAATGGTGTAAAAAAATGTAATGTTCAAATCGTTCTTTTGACCAGGTTCTTTTGCGTTATTTGCTCGAACCGATTCCTACTGCGTGATTATTTTGTACCATCTGTTCTGCATAGCGGCCCCACGGTGGCGCAGTGGCTAGCACTGTTGCCTCACACCTCCAGGGATGGGGGTTCAAATCTGGGTTCTGGTCCTGTATGTGCGTGTGGACTTTGCATGTTCTCCTCATGGTGGCGTGGGTTTCCTCTGGGATCTCCGGGTTTCTCCCACAGTCCAGAGACGTGCATGTCAGGTGAATTGGCGATTCCAAATTGACCCTAGGTTTGAGTGAATGGTGTGTGTATATGTTCACCCTGCAACTCGTTGACACTGGGATAAGCTCTGGTTACCGGGGCCCTAGTAAAGATTAAGCGATTACAGAAAGTGAATGATCTAAATTGCTGCACCCTCACAATGAGCCAGTATAATAAATACAACCATGTGAGCATTAGTGCAGCTATTACCTCAGTCTTTGAACAAAACATTTCAATTATATTGTCACTTCTTTCCATTGTAATAATTATTTGAAGAGGTATCACAGCTGCAATAAATATATGCCTTCCCATATGTGAGTCAGCTTAAGAGAGCATTTAACATTTTCAAATGTTCTTTTTGTTATCATAATTTACTGTTTGAAACTAGCCAGTTAACAGCAATTTGATCAATGAAGGAAAACCATCTTAATGATCAGTCAGTGCACCAGATGGTATACGACT
This sequence comes from Hydrocynus forskahlii, assembly GCA_037974365.1. Classification (NCBI taxonomy): domain Eukaryota; kingdom Metazoa; phylum Chordata; class Actinopteri; order Characiformes; family Alestidae; genus Hydrocynus; species Hydrocynus forskahlii. The sequence continues at coordinate 12,800,451 of JBBPCX010000001.1, read as the reverse complement.
TTCAAATAATGACAGTTGAGAGAGATGGTAGATTATTTGATTCATCAAACATCCAATTCATTGAATCACAAGTCAGTTCAACTTCTGATCAGTGTATGTATAATGGGGCAGCTGGTGGCCTAGTGGTTAGGGTGTTGCTCCTGCCATCAGAAGGTTGTGGGTTCAAAATGCTCCCTCATTGGTGGCAGTCCACTGCTTCACTTGGTGAACGGGTTAAATGCAGAGAAAGAAGTTAATGTGTGACTATAAGGGGCCACTTAACTTTACTTCTAGCTACTTACTATTGACTAATTTAGATTACAGCTTAAGGCTAAATTACATTTGGTAGAAGTTTAAGAACCCATGTTTAGACATATTTTCCATGATCATAAGCAAAAAAAGCAACATTATCTCGTTCACGTGGATATTTTAAGAAATAATGCTTGAAAGGGGTCAACTTATTAGTAAAAACATGAGATATGTAAGACTTTGACTTGCTTTCACTTGTCAAGACATCAAGTTAAGTAGTATGGAGAATGTGCGTGGCAGGAGTGTGTGAGTTCAGATTTAATAGCAGCCTCCAGCAGGTGGACTGGACCTGCACTCGAGTTGTGTGATTGTTTTCATCCAGAGGGAACACAAAATGTAAACATCCACATTAACAGCTCACACACATACACACACACACACACTCACACACACACACACACAGCAGGCCTTTTCTTGGTGGATTCAATGTTTATTGAACAAGGGTGGCTTTCGAAACAATGGCCTGGGGAAACGACTCTTTCTCTCATTTACTGCAGTTCAGCTTTACCTCATAAAACATTCATGCTTGTTTGCAATGGAGCTGCAACACAGCTTCTCAAGCTCTAGTTTATTTATGGACCACGTGCGCCTTGTAATGGCGATGTCGTCATGATGAAATATAAATAACACGTCAAGTGCGCTCCCTTGCTGTCACTATCTCCACTCTGCATAGAGATGCACAGGCATTTTACCCACAGTGGGAGCTGAAGTGAGAGGAAAGGAAATAAAAATACAATAAACAAGGCTATAAATTTGAAATTGCAGCTTTGATACAACAGGTTAACACTCTATTCTACCTATGAGATATAGTATTTGTGATGAACTAGTATAAATTATGTCTCAGATTTCAGAATATAAAAAGATTTGTTTATGGAGATTTGTCTAGACACTTTTTTAATGCAGGGCTCCACAATACACTATTTCAGCACTTTAAGTAATTACTTCCATCTGCTCCTATTTAAACTATTGTACTGATTTATTCCTGAATAGTAACTCACTTAATGGCTCTTTTGCCACATTTTGCAACTACAGGTGTTTTACTGTATTATTTGAGCAGCTTAGAGTGCTCCACATTACATAAGAGATTAAAAACGACAGTAATTTGGATTTTATAAAAGCAAGGCGTCAAGTGTCAGTGCCTGTTATTCGTGTATTCGTGTTAGCCTTAGGCTAGTTATCCTGCCTCTGCCTGCTTTAGTCTGTACCTGGATTTTAGGAAATTCAGTGGAAATTTAGTGATAATATTTGTTATAAAAATCACCATACAGTCATAGTGATATGACCCTCCGTAGGCAGCAGAATAATAAGTAAATGCATCATATGTGTTGGTTTTTCAAAATGTTCATGGTTTCTGCAGAATTCAGTGTTTTCAATGGAGGAATGTTTTGAAGTGTGGCCTTTGTATATCTAACTCCTGTCTTCTGAATTTGTAATCTGGTAAAATATTAAAATAACCTTTTATCTAAAGACTATTTTGACAGAAAATGCCTCATTCTCAGCCATGAAAGTATTTTGAAAATATGGATATATTACAAAACTGTCATAAAACAACATTTCAGGCATCAGGCGCTGAATAACTTTCTGAGAGGGAGCTTTCAGTGGCACTAAATGTGGCTCTGATTCCTGTCACCACAACCGTAAACAATCCTGATTTTTTTCATGTTTATCTAGAATAATTTTGTTAAACAATTAGCAGAAATTTTGCTTTAAGTTGATTAACACAGACATCTCAACAATCACAAATATCTCAACAATCTGGCCTTTCAGTCATATTTCTTGGAAGCGAATGACTTTATTCTTTCGAAGTCATGTTGGATGTAATATTCAACAGTCACAGAAAACTGTATCAGTTCAGTCAGTCTTGGTGCCTAGATTGAAATTTACAGTTGTTTTTTGTTCAGTTACGTGTTTAAACACTTAAACGGTGTTTATACACTTACAAAACTAAACCAAAATCAAAAATATAATTGTAAATGTAAATTCTACATTCTGCCCTCCCATACATGGTAAATGTCATATGAAATGAATGCTGCACTTTGAATTTCCATATTTTGTCATAAACTGTTTTTGAATTTTTGGGGGTTTTATAAAGCCAGCCTTGAAACAGTTTCTGCGAAAGCATGCATTTGTGATCAGAGTGTGGAAAGATCAGTCTGTCTTGTATTTATTTATTCATTCAATTTCTGAAACCTCTTAGGCCTTACTAGGGTCGCGGGTACCCAGAGCCTATCCTGGGGTCTACAGGGAGGCGGGCGAGGCAGGGACTCACACTGGGTGGGTTGCCAGCCCACTGCAGGGCGTACACACACACACACACACACACACACACACACACACCATTCGCTCTCACTCTCATACCTACAGTCAATTTAGAATCCGCAGCTCACCTCACACACATGTCTCTGGACTGTGGGAGAAACCCGGAGAGCCCCAGAGGAAACCCACACCACCACGAGGAGAACATGCAAACTCCACACACACACACACACACACACACACACACAC
>JBBPCX010000001.1:12611845-12631845 GCA_037974365.1 Hydrocynus forskahlii | reverse complement strand
TCAGAACGCCGCTGCTTGTAAGTACATTGTCTATAAACTGCAGCTTATAGATGGACTAAATCCTGTACGTTTAATGCACCGGCGGTGCCGGCGCGCTCCTGCAGTTTACGGAACCGTGATTTCAGTCCCAGTGAAATCAGTCAAAATGAAGGAGCTGAATAATACAGATGGAATAAAGCTGTAATGATTTTTTTAGGCTGAATTTGAAAGGCTGAATGTTTCTCTATTGAATCTTAAATGCTGTACTTACAATATAAATAAATTCAACACAAACTACATGAACTTTCATGCACTGTGCGTCAAGCATGTTTATATTACATTTGAACAATTCAGCGTGTCTTTTAAAATTGAAATACTTGTCACTAATTTACTTCCACACTATTGAAGAAGACCGACTGCCTGAAAGTTTAGATCCCGTCTCCAGAGCTAAATCTATTTACTACCAACTATAATCAAGTAATCATGCCGGACTTAAGCTGAACACGATAAACAGCTCAGCCCGACTGACTCCACACACCAGCGCGGCGTGGTGAACCCCCTGCTGAGTGAAGATGGAGGTGTGTCTAATACAAGCTCTATCGCACTTCCAGCCCAACCTGGGACCCCGCAAACTCGTCTCAGATGTTAATCCTCCCACGGTAGCGTCACAGAACTTGTATCAAACTTTCTACACATTAAAGGACGGCATGAAAAGAAGCTAAAAACATGGACTAAGCTTAAATGTGTGCATCTGCAACCACAGAGAGGCAGAAGGAAGAGAGAATGAGAAAATGTCAGAGAATAAGAGTTGGTGAAAGCCTGTCTTTGTGTGCATTGTTGTGTGTGGAAGTGATTTCTTACTTGCCAGACAGAATGTCTTGTCTGAGCTGGAGCACAAAGAGGTACCTAAGAAGAATACAGTAAATCCGAGATTGCATTACAAACGTCACATCACGAGTCGCAAAGACGGCGCTTGTGTTTCGGCCGACCGCACCTCAGTCGGCGGGTCTGTACCGTGCAGTACCGTGTATTTAATGTACAGCAACTGTATTGTACAGCTCTTCAAAGTCACCGTTTTGTTGATTTCATAGTTCTAAATTTTAAAAAAAGAAATAAAAGAGCCACAGACTCAAAACTGGACCTGAACCTAGAGCGCCCCACAAAGCCAAAATTCAGAATTTCCTCCGCCGTTTCTGGAAAGAAAATTATTAGGTGTTGCACGAGACCACGTTTTCATGCCACCACCAGTGGACGCCTACCGTCTCTGCAGCGTGCTATATTAGCCAAAATTCAAAGTTCTACTCATAAACAGTGCACAATATGTCCGGTGGGGAACTCTGCACTCAGGGTTGAATCACCAGTGGTTGTTTGTTAGTCATATTGTACAATATTTTGGTGGAGGGCCTGTATTTCATGTCCTACTGAACCGTGTACTATGTAGGGAGCAGTCATTTAAAACACACCGTCAAAGCTTAATCAAGCATCTACAATATGTGATTAATTCATTTTATCTTGTGTCGGAATGATGCTGGTACCGATTTTCGGAACGAAACGCCACTAAAAAAATAATAAACGACATTAAACGGATGCAGCTTTACCTGGTGAACTCCTCATGAAGATTGTTGGGTTCGGAGGAATAGAACTTCACCCTGAAGAACAACCTGTAAGGGGGGCCATCTGAAAGAGAGCGAGAGAGAAAGACAAGTCTGGTCTTCAAGTGACTCCACACAAAAACACACAAAGAAACCGTAAGAACACTGTGTGACTCTGTGTATAAAAACAGTATCAGTGAGTTCTATGCTTTATTATTCGGCATAACTGTGAGTCGTGCAAGATTTGAGTTTAATGCCACATCAGCAACAATGGCATGAGGTGAAATAAACAACATTAACTATTAAACACAAGAGACTTAAACAAACAAACAAACAAAGAAATAAATAACTCAAATAAGATTCTTTAAATCAACATTTGATTAAAAAGGCCAGAACTTTGTGACGGTACCTCACCTCATTAAAAACATCTTCCAGACGACTGCTTCCTTATCAAGAACGACTACGTCAGTGAAATCGCTGCCTGGTGTTACTCAGAGCAGAGCAACACAGTAAAATGTGTTTCGCTGAAGTGGCCGCGCTACAGAACACAACAGGGTTCTTCACCTTTTAGTAAAAACCATGTGGAAGCCTAGAACCACCAATCCGGCGTCTCGTTCAGACTATCTGATCGCGTCTAGTCTGAAAAGGTATAATTGTGAAAATTAGGCTCGAACATTATTGATGGGTCGAGATTTAACACAGTCCACATCTGGACAAAGCTACACACTTCACATTTCCATCACGTGCGTTTCCACCCGAGACCACGTTTCAGTGAGACACGTTTCTACAGAGACTGACGGCAAGAAAAGATACAAAAAGGCAAGAACCCCCCCCCACAGCCAAGGTCATACTAAGTTGTCATAGAGACCAGCGCCAGTCCCTCACACCTCCAGCGTGACTCAGAGGCTCGGAGAGCCGTGCAGAACGGTGCATTGTTCAAAAACAGCTATATGTGAATTACTAAGTAAGAATATACTTGAAAGAAAACGCAGCAGTGGGTTCTGGGAATGTATTCATGGGCGATTAATGTGACCAGGTTGGCGCCCGCGGACTGGCATTACCGGGCAGGCGCCGCCCGGCTCTCTTCCGCAAACCCACCGGCTCCCCTCATTTTCACTCACGACTTCTCGCAAGAAAGTAAAGAAAGCTGAAGCAAACCAAACCCAGCACACCTCCCCGAAATACTGATCGTCCAATCTTATCTAAACGAGCATGATTTGGCCTGGGCACCCCTCACACGCTTTCAAACCAAACGTTCCCAAACCAAAAACACAAGACGGGAGGTGCAGGAGATCAGTTCAACAGTGCAGTAGCACATTCCCATCAAAAATAACTCTGAACAGGCACATCTGCCCCAGTGAGTTCAAGCACTTTACCAAAAAACGTTTAGAATCCAGCAGTGCTGTAATTTAACCCAGAAACAGAAATAGAGGAGGTAATATCAGACGTTGTGTACTTTGTCCCCACCGCTCTGTTCACGCCGGCACCCCGTAGATCCACCACGGTTCCAACGTTAAAAACGTGTTAATATTCCCTACAGAGCACGTGTGTGTAACTTTGTGATCGGTTGATCAGGGACAGAGTAAAAAAAAAAAATTTTTTTTAATAAAAATAAATAAATAAATTCGCCATCTGTGGTCAAGTCCCCTCTGTAATACATGGAGGGAGAGAGAGAGAGAACGGTCCAGATGTGTGTCGGACAGAAAGTCTGTGACGTCATGGATAAGGACACCGGCAATGGACAAACAAAACAATCCAAACGTGAAGAAACAAACGCAGAACAAAACACACGCAGACTCACGAACAGACTTCAGGGCTCTAAAGCTCGGGTCAGTTTTAAAAAGACGCGTGTGAAACGGTTTGTCGTGGTTTAACTGAATGTAACCAGCCCGTGACTGCAGCCACGCGTTCAGGCGTCCGCACCCATAAACTGTTTGGTAAGAGACAGCGAGCCTCTGAATCAGATCACTGGTGCCAGTCCACAGTGCGAGTAGATTTATTAACATCTACTTTATTTTGGCAGTAAAACCAATGCTTGAGTTTCTAACAACACTGACTTTAATGCAGGAAAATGCGTCTAGTTCGTCTTCGTCAACTTCAGAGATCATCAGAGCTGCTCTTGACTGTTTCTCTTTAAGCAAGGCGGCTGGTGGCCTAGTGGTTAGGGTGCTGCAATCAGAGGGTTGTGGGTTCGAATCCCGACTGCTAGTGTCACCACTGAGATTCCCTTGAACAAGGTATCATCACCCCCCCCTGCTTCACTTAGTGAATGGGTTAAATGCACACTGTGTGATGTGTGGTCACGCGTAACTATATTAAATAGCGGTACTGTCTGTGAGAACCCGAGCAACACTACTGTGTGTCCCATGTCAGTGTGACAGCTGTGTTGAGGTGCTAGGACGACACGGTATAGGGCGGGGGTGTGGAGCTCCGGTCCTGGAGGGTCGTGGTCCAGCAGGTTCTGGTGATGTCCCTGCTCAGAAACTCCTGGTTCAGCTCCCAGTTAACTGTCGGGTTCAGTGAATGTGTTTGAGGAGGAGAACCTTACAGCCCTGGTTTAGAGTGACTGAAAACAGCTGTAACTGCACGCCTGTATAGTGGAGATACTATTTAAACCGGGCGTTTACACACAGCATTAACATTCAATCACAGTGATCTGGTTTACAGGACCATTCAGATACGCTCCGGTCAGAAACATCCAATCCAGATCCGTCACGCAGACTTCTTCAAGCGCAGCGATGCATGGAGATTCGGCTCTGGTCTCATTTCACTGTGCGGTATATGCATTTTTATCTGTCTGGGGTGATGCCACAGCAGAGAAAGCGCAGAGTGTATCCCACCCAGGCTACGCTGTATTGAACGCTCCATAGAACTTTTTTAAATAACGGTGCAGCACGCTGCAGGCAGTTTTCACACCTGGTCCGTTTCAGCCCTTAAAGTGAACTCAGACCCTCTGAAACTAATCGAACTGAGACACGTCTCGGTCCGGCTCGCTTCAAGTCCGCGGCGTGGTGCGGCTCGGTTCGGTTCGGTTCAGTTCAGTTAATCTCGCACGTTACGAACACAAATCACTCCGGGCTGGCTTCGCTCTCTCGCCTCGCCATTGGTGGATCACGTGGTACAGCCAGGGAAAGCAGACATGTCCATGCAGGAAACAGACAATAAAGAAATAAACAAACAGACAATAAAGAAATAAACTAATAAATACAAATACATGAATAAATGATGATAAAAAAATAAAAACCCAATAAATAAATAAAAATATAAATAAATAAAGGGACCTAGAGATTCTTGTCAAGATCAAGTTCCTCTACCAAGTTACTCAAAGCGTTCTTGCTCTCCACCAGTTGAAGCACGACAGTAGTAGAGATCTCCATCCACTCTAATGGAGAAACACATTCCCAGTAACGGTGAACGTGAAGAGACAGCGGCGGCAGGCCGGAGGAGGAACTAAAGTGTGAACAGAAAAAGAACTGAGACCCATCTGAGCTGAAGTGGTGCAGAAAGAGAACCGAGTTCCTTTCAAACGAACTCGCGGTGTGAACGTAGAAAGAGCCGAGTTTCTTTCTGTCGGTCCACTTTCTGGACCTCTTCTGGAGGACCATATGTGAAAACGCCCTTAAACGCGGATCTGAATGCAGGGTGCATTTTTAACAGGGCCTGGTTTAAACCTGAAAACCAGCCAGGCCGAGCACAGCTTCAGGCAGTGATTGATCAGAAGCGCCGCGGTCAGTGAGAGCGGCGGTCCCTACACTCTCCGGCCGCGGTGCGGGGGTGAAAAGGCGACGTGGTGTTTCACGTGTCCAGAGTTTCCCTTTCCGCGCCTCCGTCTCTGGCTCCTCCCACAGTAAACACAGACTCTCGCAACACACATCGCCATAGCAACGGCAGATAACAAGTGCAAGGTCACCGGCCACGCCCGGGCGCCGCGGTGACCGCGCCGCGTGAGCACGCGCACGTCGACTACTTACATCTAAACTGCTTCTTTATGGGTTTGGTTGCATCCAGCCAGTGCTGCAAGATAAAGAAAGAGAGAACCATTAGTACGAGAGGAAATGAATGTGACGCTCTGGTTGATCTCGAGTGGTTCTCTCACACACAAACACTCTCAGATTCATTAAAGGCCACTCACCACCACCTGCTCGGGGTCCAGGAACTGCAGCCCGAAGTAATCGGCCTCCACCAGGTCCAGATGATACATGATCTGATCGAACAGGTCCTGTCCCCTCGAGTGTTTCTGCACCACAAACACAAACACAACATAAAACACGAGCACAGTGATCACCAGCGCCAATAATACGTCCACTTCAAACGTCCACTTCAAACGTCCACTTCAAACGTCCACTTCAAACGTCCACCTCATACGTCCACTTCATACGTCCACTTCATAAGTCCACCTCATACGTCCACTTAAACGACTCACCAGTCAGACTTTTAACATGCAACACACAACACGTACAGACGCAGCGGCGTGACATCACTGACCCTGAACACATTTTCACTTAAAAACAAGTAATCTGACACACGGCTGTGCTGGCGGATCTGCGTTCTCTCAAAATCTATTTTTTTTTCTGGCTCAGAGCATCGCCTACAATCTGTAATGTCTTAAATTCAGCAAACAAATGGCTTATAATTACCGTTTCATCCTCGAACAGTGTGCTCCTTCATTCCACTGATGATTAAATATATTAGAAAAACTAAAACCATAACTGTGCCATAACTCTGGCACAAGCTACATTTTAGCCCCTTCTGCATATGATCATATTAATTATCGCATATGATCATGTAAATGCCCACATGTGATCATATTAATGACTGCGTAGGATCATATTAAATTGTACCAGTAAGGCCGGGAGGAGCAGGGACGATGTGCTGGAGCTGTTTGTTCAGGGTTTGGGAACTGTGCTCCTGCCCCTGGGTTTATCTAGAGCTGGACTGATGAGCGGAAGTGACGCCAGCAGCCAGGACCTGGACCCCGGACCTGGACCCCGGACCTGGACCCCGGACCTGGACCCCGGACCAGGACCCCGGACCTGGACCCCGGACCCCGGACCTGGACCCCGGACCTGGACCCCGGACCTGGACCCCGGACCCCAGACCAGGACCCCGGACCCTGTACAAGGACCCCGGACCTGAACCCTGTACAAGGACCCCGGACCCGGACCCCGGACCAGCTGAGCACCTGAATCTGAATGAATCTGAATGTGGACAGAGAGTCCGACTGAACGTCCCCAGGCTCCTACAGGCGTGGCGCTCGGGTCTCCCGGCGGCGTGGACCCGTCTGGCCACATCCTGGTGAAAGCCTACAGTCTACTTTTCTCTCTCTCTCTCTCTACACACAGGCAGCACTAATGCACGGAGCACAATGGGATCCTGGATACGAACCTCATGACCCTGATAAGCCAGTGTTTACTGGATCCTTCAGCCTGAAGAATGAATATTGCTCATGTCAACAGGAGGCCTCTATGCAGGGATTAGGGCCAGAAATGAAGGCAGACAATGCGGCTGAATATTGATCCGGGTTCTTTATTATGCCTGCCGCGTCGCTCGCTCGAGGAGCCGGCGGCGCGGAGAAACACGAGGTTCCTGGAGTGACAGGCATGGACGGCCTGAGGACAGTCAGACGAGGTAAAAAGGAAAGTCAGGAACCGGAGTCTGTAGAGACCTACAGGAGGCTGTTTACACCAATAACAGACTGAGGACTTTATTCAGTGTTCCCTGAACATCACAGGAAGCTTTTCTGTTCCAGAAGTACCTCCACGCCTCGGGTTAGAACGCAAAAGGCCACCAAACCTATTTACAGGGTCTTACAGTTTCCAGATGTAGGCTAATGTAAAAGCGGCCCGGGTGACGGAGCCGCGGGGCTGGATTTGGGACACGCCCTGGGGGAGTGGCTTCTATTCTCTGCTCCGTGCCTGACGGCTGCCGCGCCTGACCTTCAACCCCCGACATGACGTGTTCCCACACGCGGACGCGTGCACACAAACACAGGCGCCCTCGCTCACGCTGGAAGTCTTCCCCTTCACAACCAGCCACTCCCTCCTATGATCACACACAGCGTTCGCACGGACACACACACATTCAGAACCCGGACCAGAGCATTTCATTACTGCAGTCTGTAAAACCTTCAATCCAGCAAACAAACTGTTTACAGTCACTGTTTATAAATGTAAACATTTAACATGTTAGAAACAAACGCCAGAGTTACGGCACATTTAACAGAGAACTTGGCGAATGAGTTAAATACAGAGGGAGAATTTCACACTGTGTAGCAGTGAGGGGTGTGTGTGTGTGTGTGTGTGTGTGTGTGAGAGACTGGAGTGTTGTGTAGCAGTGAGGGGTGTGTGTGTGTGTGTGTGTGTGTGTGTGTGTGAGACTGGAGTGTTGTGTAGCAGTGAGGTGTGTGTGTGTGTGTGTGTGTGTGTGTGTGTGTGTGCAGTTCTGTGTTGTCGGGGTGTGTTTTGAAGTGTGAGACTGAATGCCTCCTATGACATTGTGGAACACTGGCTGCGTACGTGAACCACTACAGAACCGGTTGCTCTGGTTCTAAAATCCGATTGGCTGAGCCTAACTGGGGCAAAAACATTCCGCTTCCTTCTATGAGTCTGTGACTACTGCTGGAACACAGTACCAGTACCAGTAAAAGCCCATCAGTCCACAGCACGCTGCCGGTAGACGATCTTGTGTTTTAACTCCGTGCAACGTGTCCAAAGCGTCTCTGTGATGTTCTTACTGAAAGATTTTTCAGACAGAAATAAAAATTGTGAGGAGTGACGAAATGGCGTGCCATCGGTGTGTGTACCGGGCCCTTCGCCATTCAGCATGCAGACAGTCAGAGCAGAATTGCAGATTTAATTTAAACACAAATTTCACTGTCGCGCTTTACCCCGCCTGCAGTGAAATTAGGCAAATACTGCAGCGTCTGACGTCATGAACACGTTTATTTTACAGATCTGAGATTTTCAAAGCTTCCTGTCCGTCTGAGCGTGGCAGGCCATGAACTACAGCAAGAGTTCTAGACCTGCTGCTGGTGGTGGTTCGATTATTTTAAAGGATTTTTCTTTAATATATTACTACTCTGTACCGATCCAAGGCAAACACTCGCGTTCGTCAAGCCGAAACAAAGAAAATGTAGACGCATGTGCGGAATGTGGGGCAGAAATCGAAGATGACTTCAGAGCTGCAGTGACGATGAGCGGATGTGGAGCAGGAGAAATGAAGTTACTCACATTTAAACACACAAACAGGGATCTGTGAGATATCCTGGTTCATCAAAGACGTCTTTATAACAGACCTCCTTATAATAAACCTTTTTTTAATATATATAATAGGCCTGTTTTATAATAGACCCTTTTCTCTTATAATAGACCTGTTTTGTAATAGACGCCACTACAGTGACGGCTGTCTTTATAGTTTCAGAGAAACAACAGAAACGACCCCACAAAACATTTTGGCGGACTCCGAGCTCATGTATGATTTCTTTTTTTTTTATCCATGCACTTCCTGAACTAAAATCGGACTCGCGCTCACACACCTTCGGACACACCACACACACTCTCTCTCTCTCACACACACACACACACTCACACTGCGCCGAACAACAAAACGAGGTGCGCACGCGGTGTTCCTCTTGCTGGGGGGGTTGGGGGGGGGGAGGTTGAAGGGAAAGAAGGGAAGAGAAAAAAGAAATCGATCGCCAGGGACAGTGGTGCGCGTCGGAGGATCGTATCTTGTCAAAATAATATATTACCCTCATCCCCGGCTGATCGATGCGGTGGATTAGGGACGGAGGGTCCTCTCTCTCTCCCTCTCTCTCTCTCTCCGTCTCTCTCTCTCTCTCTCTCTCTCTCTCTCCCTCTCTCCCTCTCCCTCTCTCTCCTCTGTGGAGTTTAATATTTACCTCCATGGAGGAGCAGGCACGCCGACGCGCGCTCTTAATTGATTCCGACACTTGCGGTTCTGTGCTCGGGTTGCGGAAGAGGGCGGGGGGGGCGTTTGGAATATAGAGCGCGGGAGAGGGAAATGGTGAGGGCCAGGCAGATGAGGACGAGAGCGAATGCGGTGTGTAGGGCTACGAGATGAGAATGGAGAGAAGATCCTTACGATTTTCTCCAGCCCAGCAGCGGGAGGCCATGCTGTCTGAGAGCGGCTCTTCGGAGTGTTCATCAGAAAACTCGATTTCTGTGCCAGAATGGCTTCTGTTGAGAGACGCCACTGAGGAACAGCTTCTGGTTTCCTTTAAAAAGAAGTTTAAAAAAAAAAAACCAACTAATTTACCCAATTTTCCTCTCACACCTCACATAGCCAATCAGCCGAGACAATTTGGGGCGTTTGAAGTTTGCTTCTGTAGTTTTGGAGCTGCATGGCTCTTATAATACAAGTCTTTTTGATACACACACACACACACAAAAAAAAAAGATTTAGTTACACAACTAGTCAGAGCTTCAGTACAAAAGCAAACAAGCAAAGTCAGCAAGTGTAGAACTGTGTGTACTACTTGACTGTGCGTTACCTTGAGAACTCCACATAACGCAAGGTTCTATGCCAGATAAAGATTTCCTCGAGAATTGTGTGTCCAACCCATGAGCCCCTTATTTTAATAGTGTGGCGATCAGGACAGACAAGAAAAGAAACCAGTATTTAATGCTGGCAAAGAGGTTGAAAGAAAATGTCAGGGAGAAAAAAGTATGATAAAGAAAAGAGAGGGAATAGAGGAGATAAATGGTGCCCTTCTGAGGAGACAAATGAATGAGGAGCAGAAGGAGAAAACGCAGGACAAATTGAGGATAGAATGTGGGAAATGGTGTACTTAGAGAAAGAAGAATGGGAGATAAGGAGGGGAAAGTGAGGGATGAAGATCCAGAAAAGAAAATGAGAGGGATTAAGGGCAAGTGACATAAAGATGAACAGTCAGAGACATGAGACATGGCAAGAGAACAGAAGACACCAATAAAACGGAGAGGAAAAGAGGAAAAACTGGGGGGTAAGGGAAGAAAAAAGAGGAACATAGCACGGAGGGGTAGACAGAAAACAGGAGGGAAAGGGGAGAGGAAGAGAGCCGAAGAAGGACCATATTTTCAGTTGAAGGAAAGTGGCTGTCACCTTGTTCCGCCAGCGAAGAGTGTAGCTATAAAATACAAGAGCCAGACGAGACACAGTGGATGACTTATGTGTATATCTTGGCTTTGTCAATATATTTCTTTCTGTCTCCCGACTCTGGCTCTGTCTTTCTCTTTCTCTCTCTCTTTTTTGCTCTCTCTTACACACACACACACACACACACACACACACACAAACGCACACAAGTTACACACAAGTTTGTCATTTAGAAGTCATTTTGTCTAAAGGCACTGTAAAAGGAGCCCACACATTTAGTTACATGAAACAAGCAAAAGAAAAAAAAAAAATCAAAGACATTCACATCAATAGGAAACAAGTTTTTGATTATTTCCACGTACCATAGACGTTACAGTTGTGGGGGGTAAAGAAGGAAACGCTAACTTTAGTGGCTGAAGTGGAACGACTGTTTGGCTTTTTCCTTATTGAGTCCAAATCTCTGTTCAGTGAAAACTAGAACTACAAGCTGGTATTTAAATCCTACACCCATACGGATAAACAGTCTTGCATAAAGATGAAACAGTCTGTAGTATGTTATTGCATGAATTTTCAAAGTTAAGTGGTTGCCTTCAAAGTTTGTATTAAAACTCACTGTTTACTTAATGATTTTTACCATATACTATAATAATAGTTAATAAAATTTCCCTAGTAAGACATATCAGCTGTAATTGTTTAGCTTATCTGTTTAGTTTAATCTAAAATCCATCATAGAACCATTCCGCTACAGTTTTCTTTCTCTGTTTGACAGGATACAAGAGAAAATTAACTGAATCATTACAGGAGAGCAAACGAATAGTACTTAAAACTGCAATCAATCAATTATGGTCATGTGACTTTGGTTAAAAGTCTCTGGTGATATTTAGGTAGTATCTTAATGAAACATACATTTATAACTTTTTTATGAATTTGAATTCAAAGGCCAAGTTCAAGGGTTTTAGTTAAGTATTGCAGGTTTAAACCAGCTGCACAAACACAGTTTTGCTGTGGTACATGTAATGTGGAACATTTTAGTTGGAACATTCAGAATATCCTCACTATTGGAACAAAATCTCTGTTATTTTCATTTTTCACTTTTTTTTACATAAATCACTGCTACATTTTACACGATGTCATTAAAATGCAGCCTGATTAATGATGAATGGACCAATACAAATGGTCCAAAATAATTGACCATAAAATCTCTTCACGTATGCAGAGATGGATATTTGTTGGCCGTATGTGTTCTTACTGTGTTTAGTGAGAAATAAGTTGCTGGCAGGGCATCTCTTTGCCTTCAGACAGAATCCACATGAGGTTTTATTGTTTGTAAACCTCACTGTAATCATTGTGTCAGTTATTTATAGTGGAAGGCCTAGTGAGTTAAAATATATATATTTTTTTATTTCAGAGGTGTCCATACAGTATCTGTTCATTTTCTAGACAGTTAGTTGAGTTAGTTTTCCTGTGTGCCGCTGAAGTACCTTGCAATATGCTCGACATGTGTTGGGCTTTGAGGTGTCTTGAGCGTTTCAGATATGATACTAGATTGCAACAATTGGACTGTTTGGGGGTCCCTCCGGACCATTTTAAAAATCATTGGCTAACAGACCCGACGAACAGAGGTGTGTTACAACACTAAAATATTGAAATGTGCAGTGGTGCTCCAGTACTGGGACTCCAGACACTGGTTTAAGGCATTTCATGACAGGTCTATTACACAAGTGGTGTGGTCAGGCAGGATAAAAAAAATTGTGTTACTGTAGACAGAACAAGGAGGTCAAATGGAAGCGAGGGCTATGGACTGAAGCTAGTTTGGCAGTAGGCTGTCACACTAAAAGCTTTTTCTCAGAAGCTTACATATACCACAGCCCCACTCTGGGAGCAGTTAAAGCAGTCTCTCTCAGGTGGCCTGCAAAAGGTTGCAGAATTGAGGGGCAGTTAGTACAGTCCTGAAAAAGCAGCCTACTCCGAGCATGTTGAAGCGCCCAACAAAACCTGCGTCAGTGTTGTGGCGACATAGTCACTTATCCTAAAACAAATCTGAATTTGTAAAGACCACGTGGAGCATGAGATATGTTCCATCCATCCATCCAGTTTTTTACTTTGCTTAGATTGTAGGGCTTGCCTGAACTTTTCCGATCTTTAAATCTCAATAAGCTATTGGGTTGCTCTGAGGACTTGTAATTATTATTCAATCAATAAGAACTCATGAATATATTTTTTTATTGTACAATGATTAGATGATTATATGAAATCTAGTGAAACCACCCTTGCTTGGTTTACAGAATTAGAGTGTCAGCTACATGGATTATGAGGTATTTTAATAAAGATAGAAGTTTTGATTTAGTGTGATTGTCTATGTTACCTGTGCATCATCCTAGTGCGTGATACAGAGACAACATCACTGTAGTAATGTAGGCCAAATACAAGAAATTCATTCGTTGATATCCTTAACTAAATGGACACACAACCCTAACACCCTAACAAATCTCAGTCCGCAGTTGATAACTTTCTGGAATTGATTTCTATGATGAATAAAGATTTAATGATCATAAGCAGGAGTGAATCAAAGAACCAAATAAAAATATAAAGCTCACCTCACTAGCAGCTTAAGGAATGTTTGTCAGATGTACCAACCCCTTCGCTGTGTGTTTAGAGGCCTTCTGTGATCATGTTAAACCTTTCAGCAATGCTATATAAGGACCAATGGCAGTGGCAAGATTCATATAAACTCCATCTTTTGTTTTGTTTTTACACAAAGTAGTGCTAACATAATAAAGGTTATTATACCATCAGTTTTCACATTTCAGTGTCCACGCATCTGTAGCTACTCTGATGATTTAACATTTTCAGCCATATTAAAAGAAAAATAACGTAACAATATTTGATTAACAAAAGGCCTAATTTGCTAAATACTACAATCAAAACATCATAAACACACTCAAATAAAATGTATTATCAGATTTTTGTTTAAATGAACTGAAATGGTCATCCAGCTTACTAATTCTGCTTTACTAATAACATTAGGGAAATAGAACAGAATCAGAATCAGAAAACTTTACTGATTCAGGAAGAAACTGCTCATGTTATGACTACACCCAGTGGATAGGGACATAGAGACAAAAACAATAAAAAATAATGAATAGTGTTTAAGTAAAATAAAAATAAAATAAAACATTTAATTAAAAGATTTTGAATGAAATATACAATGAGGTTTACACAAAATGACGGGGCATAAACACTACAGGCAAATTACTTACTGCTAAGTAATTTACTAGTAACACAAATAGTGGTCGGGAGTCGTTCTCAAGTCCGTTATTGTATGTGATAGAGATCAGAAGCAGAGAAGTGATTTTGACATAAGTAATGTTTTTCACATAGTATGACCATTGCACATAATAATAAAATGCTGGTATTATTACATGTTGGTAATAATTTAAACCAAGAAGAAATTGCACATCTGAGTAGCATCAGGCTGTTGCACAAATTGTTGTGTGGATGTGTGACAGAGGGAGGAGCTGTAGAGTCGGAGGGCTGCGGTAAAGAAGGATTTTCTGTGGAGCACTTTATGCTGGTGAGTCTGTGGCTAAAGTCCTTCTTAGTTCTGCCACAACACTGTGTAGTGGGGGATCAGCATTGTCCATGATGGGCTGAAGTCTAGACTGGGTTCTCCTTTCAGCCACAGTGTCTAAGTTGCCAAGTTCCTCACCCGCCACTAAACCACTCTCCTGATCAATTTGTTGAGTCTCTTGGTGCCTGCCACCCCAACACACCACAGCATAGAAAATGGTGCTGGACACCACAGACTTCTAGAATATCCACAACATGGTGTTGCAGACTTGGAGTCACCGTAGGAAGTACAGCCTACTTTGACCCCTCTTGTAAGTGGCCAGAGAGTTCTTTGACCAGTCCAACTTATTGTCCATGTTTAATATCAAGGTACTTGTAGTCCACATCCACCCCTATGGACAGTGACCTTCTCAGTTTCACCACCAGTTCTTTAGTGTTGTTGATGTTTAGCTGCATCTGATTCCGCTCACGCCAGTCAACAAAACTGTCCACGGCCGTCCTGTATGCCAAGTCCCCATGCAGCTATCGCTAAGTCATCTGAGAATTTCTGCAGATAGCCGTCCTCTGTGTCATAATGCAACCGATTCCTTTGTACAAAAAATCTACTGTCTACTGTCAGTGGGGGGGGGCAGTGTACGGTGGGATGGGTTCCTGCGCGCCTGCGCATCTCGGCCGCATCTCGGGCCGACGGCCGTTCTGGACTTTTCCAGAACTTACAGATTGCCAGACCGCCCCTGGTGGAGGGTGGGGGGTGGCATGCCCCCCCTGCTATAATGGTTCCGGCGCCCATCCATCCATAAATTGGTAAATCACTGGCAATGTGTTATTTAAAAATATACATATTGTCCTTGGCAAAAAGAGCTTTGCATTGTTTTTCATGGGAATGTGTATAGAAATGCTAGGCTAACAGCTAACAGAAACCGCTTGTACGCCTCTAGTGGACAAAACGTGGACAAGCACACGCAAGACAATCGGTCAGAGGGCCTGGAATCCACAGGACATCCACCCGGACTGACGAACCTGCACGTACCTGGCACGTATCGAATAGGAGGTTGTGGTGGAAGACCGCTTATGGTTTGGCAGTAGTGTGTAGCCCTCATTGGTTCAATGATATTTGTAAATGCTTTTAAAATCTTAGAAGTGTAAAATTTGATTCTGAAACCCAGGACGGAAATGTGTTCCGTGATGCAAGTACGTGCCATTACAAACCAAATAAATCCACATAATTGACTCATATTCAAATAAGGCATCAAATGCTACTTAATGAATTGTGAATATAAAAAAGTATTTGCAAAGATAGAACCAAAACCAGTATCAACCTAATTTGGTAGACTGGGCTCTGCATAAAACGAAGAAAAGAATTCATCCAATAACTTTCGCCGGTTTTACCAAAACAGCCGAAATAAGTTCTTCAGGTGGCGAGCTATCTGACTGCAGATCAGTTTTCAAGCTACTCTAGTTACTTACAAAAGAATAAGACTGCTACAGACAGATCCAAATGCCTTCCCACATCTCTTAATAGAATATTACAGGTGCACTTCAGTGCTTTGCTTTTTGTGAATTTTGGAATTATTGCCTCTAGATGCGTATTCATTACATTGCAGGGTGTTTTTATCCTGTCTGGCAGAACTTGGTTCAGAACAGTATGATCGCGTGTTCCAGCTTCCTGATACGGCTCCCATAGCTCTGTTTTATACATGTCGCTTGTATATATTACTAGACTTATACAATCTAAGGGTTTTATTTTTTGGAATTTTGTCTTGAATGCCCTTGAAATTCGTTCTTTTGGCGGAGCCCACCGGGTGAAGTTAGTAGAGGTAACGAGATTTAAAATAGCCAATGTTTCTGAAGTTATACGTTCTCTGGAAGACTATCTAGCCATTTTAAGCAATGCACGCTAAAATCGATTATTGCATTGAAGCACATATCACATGTATCACCCCGTGGTGGCTCTACAGGTACTCTACTGAGCTTCATATCCAGGTCACGTCGCACACAAAGAGCTGAAATTGAAGTCCCCCATGATGTCACATTGAAATTCTGTCCTGATTGCTGTGGAACCCGCGGGTGAGCCGTTCAGAACCGAGCGCGCGGAGAACCAGGTCCTGGTAATCAGCCTGACTGGGTGGAGTATTTCTCCCCCCCCCCCCACTACGACTCTGGCTTCCTTTCTCCTAATATCTATACACTCATGCAGCCCTTCTCTGTCTTCATCTATCCATCCATCCGTCTCTCTCTCTCTCTGGCTCTCTCCCTCTCACCCTCTCTCTCTCTCGCTCTCTCTCTGTATTTTCTGATGTTTATTTACAGGCTCTGGCCGCGGTAGCTGAGGGAGCTCTATCAGAAGTGTCAGGTGTCATTATTCGTCTAATGCGGTAATCCGTCATCTCGCCCTCCCGCGCGCGCGGCGCTGTTACGCGGGCACGGCGCGTGCAGTGGGCGCGCGGCTGGAGATTCTATTTGACACGCGCAGAGGTGGGCTCGCGTCGGAGGGCCGAGGGGCGTCAGAGCAGTGGAAACAATGTCTCGAGTTCGGATGAAGACAAAGGAGGCCCCGAGACCGTAGCGGTTCTGGAGAGGGGACCGGGTTCAGTTTCGGTACCCAGACGGTACTTACACTTTTTACACAGCAAAACCTTCGGCTTTGCATTCCCGGATAAAAAAAGTCGAAATGCGCTCCACAGTGTTTATGTGTGTCCTGGAAGACAGAAGTGATCATAATTCAAACAGGTTTATAAGCAGGGCGCTTTTTTCTTTTTTGTTTTTTCTTTTTTTTTTGCCACGTACGCTTTTGTCGAATTTTGAGCTCTTTACTAAAAGGAACAATTTTTTTTTTTTTTTATTCCAGGACTTAGAGGTGAAATTTTGCAGATCATAATTAGAGTCTGCGCCTGATAAAATAGTAAATTGTATGGATAGTCAAAAGCCCTTTCAACACGGAGTTTTCACGCCAGACAGTTGGTCCTCGAATATACACAAGTCTGCTGGGTATTTTGCACAACACAGCGAAAGACTTGCAGGCCACGGCGTGCAGGAGAGAATAAACGGTTCTCTCTTGAGTTTGATGATGACAAAAGTGGCTGGTTTTAAGTGCAGACTCAGTTTGGGTGCAGCTGTGGGACACTGGGCTCTTGTTAAAGGGTTAGTTTCAGGTGGATGTGATGCTAGTGAGGGTTATTTCCTCTCTTTCTCTCTCTTTGTCAATGGCAATTTGTATGGAAACCCTCAAGTCTCACAGCTCCTAGCAGGATCTTGGGGGCGGGGGTGTACCACCATGAACCCGCACAAGACTCTAAATCCGGGTTTCACTACAAAGTGTTTTAAATAGTTTCAGCCAGTCCAACAGGCAGCATCACCTGGAGAGCAGAAGGTTTACCTCGCGGTTTATCTTTAGCGTCCGCTTTAGGCCG
The DNA here is from genome assembly GCA_037974365.1 of Hydrocynus forskahlii. NCBI lineage: Eukaryota > Metazoa > Chordata > Actinopteri > Characiformes > Alestidae > Hydrocynus > Hydrocynus forskahlii. The sequence continues at coordinate 12,614,198 of JBBPCX010000001.1, read as the reverse complement.
CCTGGAGATTCCGTTTGATAAAGCGGTGTTAAGCCTGACTGCTGCTAACAGATGTGGTTAAAGCGTTTTGAAGCCCTCTGTTGTATTGTTGAATTCAAAAGGGAAAAGACGGAGTAACTTTTCCTAAAGCTTTGGATTCCTTTCCATATGAGCACATTCATTCATTATTACGAAGACTCTACATAATAGTATGTTTCTTTTTAAACTTATTCATAGACCTTTTTGTGTTAAAAATTTCTAGTCACTTCCGCTCATTTTTCTTTTTCTTTCTTTTATTTAACTTCCACCCTCGGCTGGCCTGAAATGAGCGCTCGGCCTGCTGAGCGTTGTCGCTGCGGTTTCAGGTCAGAAATGCAGGAAATTGCGCGCTTTGCTCGTGAAACTTTCCAGAAGACAGAGTGTGTGTGAGGCGGTTTCGTCTGAGTTGCGTCATGATTGATGCGCTGATTAATTTAGGAAGACGGAGACGCTCGCGAGGAGAGAATACAGATGCGGGAAAACGGACAGATTTGTTCCACGCGGCGGGATGAAAAATTCAACAGGCAGGTCAGAAAAACACAACCGGAAATGAACTTCTTACCTGCTTACATAAGACATTAGGATTATTGTGTTACCTGACATTCAGTCATTACTGTTCCTACCAGCACTACTGAAATACTACTACCATCCAGAACAACAACAACAATAATAATAATAACTACTATTGTTGTTGTCGCACCAGACTCCACAACAATAACAGCAATAATAATAATAATAATAATATTATTATTATTATTATTATTATTAGTAGTAGTAGTAGTAGTAGTAGTATTAATAATAATAATAATAATAATAATAATAATAATAATAATAATAAACAACTCCAAAGACTCACTTGTTCAGAGATCATCTCCTCTCCTAATGCAAAATCTATCTTCTTTCATAAAGTTACATAAAGCTTTTAACTCTCCTCTGACTCTCACACTATCCTGAAACTTGAGTGTTTTCTCGTATTTTAAGTCGCTTTGGGTAAAAGCGTCTGTAAAATATGTGAAATATTGTGTATTGTAGTGAAATAAAGTGTATTGCAGTGAAATAAGAAGAAGAAGAAGAAGAAGAAGAGGAACAGGAAGAAGAAAAAGAGAAAAAGAAGAAGAATTCCTCAATACATCCAAATTAAAATAAGACAGTAAGCCGGATGCTGAGATCCAGTTAGGGCTGATTGAGTGCGGAAGAGGAGAGGAAGCCCTGCCGTTTCCGTTATCGGGAGGTTCGGGGTTCGGTAATGAGGCGCGCGGAGAACTTCAAACTGTTGGGAAAAGACGTCCTTATGGATCTCCGATAGTCAGAACCGGAGTCAGGCAGGAGAGACGGAGAGAGGTGGGAATCAATTTTTCCACCTCTCCCGCGTTTGAACCCTTAAAGTCCTGAAATTTCATAAACAAAGTTTCACCTGCGCACGCGCCTCCAAAGACCGAGCAGGTGAGATAAACCGGGCCAGGTGAGCGAGGCGGGGCGGGCAGGTACTGAACTCCCAGCGCGATAACGGGGGACCGGCCGCGTGAGGGACTGGAGAAGATAACAGGGTGAGGTGGATGAAGAAGAAGGGAACGATGGACGGAGATATCGCGGGAGATAAAGCTCGAGACAGCGCGCGACACGGGCAGCGGCGGGAAGATTGATAGCGCGCGCTGAGTCCGGGTCAGGGCAGACACTGTTTTAACCTCTCCCAGTAATTCCACACTTAATCACCATCATTATGGCAGCCAGAGAGAGGGGGAGGGAGGGAGCCGAGAGGAGAGGAGGGTTAAGTGGATGTAGATTCGCCTGAGTTATTAGCGTATGCTTGAGTAGAGAGAGAGAGAGAGAGAGAGAGACAGAGGGCGACAGAGAGACAGACAGACAGACAGAAAGACAGACAGACAGATAGATAGAGAGAGAGAGGGTGACAGACAGGGGAGTGGATGAACTGAAGACTGGCATGAATGCGCGATGACGAGACGTCGCTCTGATTGGCTGATGAAGGCTTGATTAGACTAAATAAGTGTTCTGAAGCCTTCATCATCCCCTGACAAAAAGTCAAAGAAGAAAGAGAAAGTGCGGGAAAGATATTTGAATATGTACCTCGATCAGCTACAACAACCAAATAACCCTGACAGGTGAAGTGAATAACGTTCATTCTCTCGTTACAGTGGCTCCTGTCAGAGGTGGGAAATATTAGACAGTCCGTTCTTCAAGTCGACGTGAAGCAGAAAAAAACGTGTACGGATCTCAGTGCCTTTGACAAGAGCCAAACTGATGGTTAGACATCTGGGCCAGCCGGGTCGGAACATCTGTAAAACGGCAGATCCTGTCCGGTGCCGTGTGGTGCACC
>JBBPCX010000001.1:12577241-12589761 GCA_037974365.1 Hydrocynus forskahlii | reverse complement strand
GGGGGGGTGCAGAGAGAGAGGGAGACTGGCAAAAGGAGAGAGGTGGGGGGGTGGACTGGCTTCCTCTTTGATTTGTAAAAAATGCATTACCTCCGAAATCAAACGGAAAATTACTGAGTGGGAGTGAGAGAGCGGGAGGGAGGGAGGGAGGGAGAGTAGATGTAAGAGCAGTGAGGGTCTTGATCTCCTGGTCTTGGTTTTGCCACCCTTGACAAGCCCTTAAAGTCGTGGTCTCTGTCCGGGTGTTGGTCTCAGTACAAGAATCCTTAATCTTGACCCGTGGTCCAGAACACGACCCCAGTGTTGACACTTTTCAGACAGAATAACCAATTTACATTAAAAATGTAATGACGCGAGTCCACGAAGTGTAGTCTGTGAGCAGCTGGACGGCGACACAGCTCTCGTAGCGCAGGCTATCAGCGCCAGAACTCTAAAATTGAAATATAATAATACATTCTAATCTATAAGTCAACTTCTGCATCAGTTTGGGATTACCAGCATGGGAGCAACAGCCTGTGTTTCACACAGTGCCCCCATTTCAGGGGGCACCGTACCACAAGTATAACTCGACAACTTACTGTTTAGTTGTTCTGTCGCACAAGACAGCTAAGATGTGAAATCTTCGCTTGGAGCTTATTGCTGTTTGCATATCTTTTAAAGTGACGGCCAACGAAGTATCGGTGCCAGTAAAGAAGGCAACCACGAGGCTAAAAATGAGAGACATTAACAAAACATCAGGCATGCCAAAGGAAATGTTAGGAATTTTGTTAAGAAGCAATAACACACTGTTCTACGGAACACGCTGTTGAACCGATCAAGAACAGGATGCAGAATGGTGGCAAAGATGCATCATGAAGAGAAGATTCCACCTGCAGAGGGTTTAACAGATCACTGTTAAGTTCTGGACAGCAGGTCGGATGAAATTTAGGATCTTGTGGAGGAAAAAAAAAACAATGTCTGCTTGAAGTGTTAAAACACTTACTTCACCTCTGAGACTTGGCAGCATGAGCATGAACAGTAGGACTGTGTAGGTCCTGTTCGGGCTTAGACTCTGCAAGACCTCTCCGGTATCTGACACCGAAACACCAGCAACAGATCCCGTAGAATGCGAAGTGGGGCCTTCGTGAATTGAGCTATCAAGCACATCCCACAGAAGCTCATTCGTTTTTGAGACCTGGAGAATTCAGAGGCCAGGTCAACAACTATGAAGTGTATGAAGTTCCACACATGGCCAGTTGCGATCCACTGCAATGCGCGTTGAATCATTTCTATCCCGCGTTTTCAGCTCCCCGATAGTCCTTCTTTTGACCACTGGTGGCAGGTACTGACCTTTGCATACTGGGGACATCCTACAAAATCAGCAGTTTCGAGGATGCTCCGACTCCAGCCAGTACAGTTTGGTCCTTGTCAGAGTCGCTCAAGTCCTCACACCTGCCCATTTTCCCTGTTTCCAACGTTTCACCTGCGCATCGGCTGGCTGCGATATCCCACGACTGCCGTCAGTGGTTTTGCTATTATGGCTGATCGGTTAATGGAGGCCGGCGCGACTAGCACACGTATCTTCACAGAATCTTACATCAACCAAATGCCTGGTTAGGTGAGTCGCCTTGCATCAGGACCCTGAACCTAAATATACTTCCACTGAAGCAAACAAAGCAAGGCCAACATGTGGAAAAATCTTGACTTTGCAAGTAAAATACCCAACATGAAACATTACTGAAGAGGCAAAAAGCCCCAAAAGCGAAGGTCTTCAGAGCATCACCGGGGAAGACGCCCGGCTCCTGGTTTTGCTGTTTTCTTTGTGTTGCAGACTTCAGGCTGTCCTGAGCGGCAGAGGAGTGCACGGGTGCTGCTCGTCACAATGTAATCTAATCGGACCCCATAAAATTGGAGACTGCGTTGAAAAAGTGATTTGCTTCTTAAAAGGTTCGCTCAGTACATATAAAGACCTTCTTAAAAATAAATCAGACTCGGTTACTTTGAGTGATATCACGGAGTAACCAACGTTGTCTCCTTAAAAAAAAAAAATCTTCCAGTGAATAGATCTACAGTATTCTTCTGTATAAGATGAGTGAGAAGGAAGAACTTTTTCAACTTACATGTAGTTTAAAGATTCTATAAAAACACACAGAGCACGTATCCAAAAGAAGAACCACTGAGGAGCTTTATCGTTAATAAGGCAAAGGAGAGTGTAAGTAAAGGAGATTAGGCGGAACCTGCGAAAGGAAAGATGACAGTCATGGTGATGGATGTGCAGCAGTCATCGGTGAGAGACGGAGAACATTAGTGAGGAAAGGGTAGATACTATGTGCAGACTTTTTATTGAAAGACCTAAATGAAGGCACTAGCATGCAGTTATCTTAAGGTGTGTTTCTATATAAGGCAAGAATGTGTATTTAAAATATACCACAAGATTTTTATTTTTTTTTTTAGCTTCAAAAAGTACTGGGCTTTTTTTTTTTTTTTAAACAAATTTTTTTTCATTAATTATTTTTTCATGGTTTAGCTGAAATCAATTAGCATTAGCTGGCTGTCAGAAGAAGCAAAGGATCAGCGTCAAAAGAAATGAAGAGGGAATGAGAGATGAATTGCAAGAAACAAAGAGCGTAAGAAGAAGAGGCCGAAAAGAGAGAGCGAGTAAGAAGAGGCCGAAAAGAGAGAGCGAGTAAGTGGACAGTCCAAAGACTAAAGGCAAAAGAGAGGGTGTGTGTGTGTGTGTGTGTGTGTGTGTGTGTGTGTGCATGTGTGCAAGTGTGTGGTGTGTGTGTGTGTGTGTGTGTGTGTGTGTATGCATGTGTGCAAGTGTGTGGTGTGTGTGTGTGTGTGTGTGTGTGTGTGTGTGTGTATGTTAGTGAGTGAAAGAGAGAAGTGCCTGGAGTTAGCAATAATAATTTATACAAACACACCTTAATAATTCACGTTCCATTTCAATGCTGGAGGGAAGATCCAAAATTCACAGAGCATAATTAAATAGAGCAGGAGAAGAGAGGGCGAGAGAGGGAGAGAGAAGAGAGGGAGCGAGGGATAGAGCGGCATTAAAGATACCCGTGTACTGACGTTTTTTTCTTCCACCCAAGCTTTGTAAAACAACCTTTATGAAATTGTGATGTATAAAGTAAGACCGAGTTGCTCCAGCCACACTGTATTGTTAGGGCTGATATTTATTGAGTTGCCAACTTCTTCTGATTCCAGATTCAACCGTCTGCCTTTAATGATTTTTAACATCCTGCCTCGAACGTACGGGTGCCTAATGGCGCCCTCTCCGCTCTTAGAGTGCGGGTTTTTGTTTTTCCAACTTCTTTTTTTTAAAAATAAACTTGTTTGTTTTAAATGGGATTGAACGGGATCGGTTCTGGGTTGTTTTTTGCGTTTTTTTTCTGGTTAAAATGAATAACAGTGTCACGAGCGTAATTCAAATCGTATCACAACATTATGAATTTAGCAATATGTCCTTTTTTATTTGTTTTTTTTCCAGTTTTACCAGTGCAGCCGGTTCAGCACTGAAGAAAGTGTTCCTTTGTATGGCCTGCATACACGCGTTAAACAAATACTCCTGAAAAACTGTGCATAATGGGCTGAAACTCCTCACAGGCTTGTGCTACTTCATAGCCACTGGACCTGAGAGAGACTCTCTGGATTATTTAGCTTTGTGAAAAATGCTCAGTGATCTCACACTTGGCTACTGGGACAGCCCTTGGCAATCGCACCGAAGTCAGCCATATTAAATTCAGCTTTTAAATGAGAAGCCGGTTTTCCAGAGACCGCTAGAATGGCATTCCGTGATGTGCGCCGACTCGCAGTTGCGCTGGCTGTGAAATTATGTGGCTGTCACGTCGGTCATGCCGTTGCTGAGATCACATGTCCTCGCTGGCAAAACAAAACTTCATATCTCCATCATTTATTTTTTTTTTTGTTGTTGCATGTTTTAATTGAATATTCCGATATGGCCTTTTACACTGTGTCAAAATTTCATCATATACTGACCAACAGTCCAAAATAAATGTTTTTCCCCTCTGCATTGCTCCGGCAGCGATGGGGCTAGGCGCTAATTCCTCCGCTGACCACGTCGTGAGCGGGACAAAAGAAATGAACGCGATGCCGTAAGAACGCACGTCCAGTGACACAGCACCGTCCCACACCGCGGCACTGTGTGTTTCTTACTGTAGGGAAGTTCTTTTTAGAGTACTTCCTGAGTATCTGAGTATCTTTTGGCCGACAATCTTTTGGGAGAATTTAAGAAGGAAATGTGCCGTCTCTACTGGGAAAATGTACACGTGTGTGTGTGTGTGTGTGTGTGTGTTCAGGTGCAGTGGAGGTATGGACTGTAACTGCGTTAGTGACCTGCTGCTCACTCCACCTGTCCCAGCCCTCTGGACACCAGGTAAGACTTAACAGCATGAAGCATGCACGCTAGTGTCGTCTTCATATGAGATTTTTAAAAACACACTGGTGATTTACACCCTTAAATACATCATTGTTCTAGGCTATATCTTGGACAAACCTTTTTCCATGATATGGAACGATTCTGTCCTGTATCCTGTTTGATAGAGTGAACCAGTGATTCTCGATATCCGGGAATTTTTAGATGTTTTAGATCGACAGCAAAAAATATGGATATTACAGAAAAAAACAAAAAAAACCCCAACTCATTACACTCATACATATGTTTCGACAATCCATTGAAAGGTTCTTTAGGAAACCACAAGTACATCTTGTAGGATCCGTTCTGGGCACCTGAAGTGAACCAGGATTTGGTCGTTAAAAAAAACGGTTAAACGGTTCGATCAGGGAGTCACAGAGGCTGGCGGTTTGCGTGTCATTTTGTGGCACTGGATCCTCAGCGAACGTTCGAGCTGATTCCACAGGCCGGCGTTGGCTCAAGTCCCTCACGGTCGGACTGTTTAGAGCAGGGGTGCCCAAACCTGTCCAGAAGGGGGCGCTGTGGGTGCAGGTTTTCGTCCCAACCAAAAAGAAGAACCACACCTGAGTAACTGAAAACCAAGACCGACTGGTTACAGAGGTGGAGTCAGGTGTGCCTCCTGCTGGGCTGGAACGGAAACCTGCACCCACAGCGCCCCCTTCTGGACAGGTTTGGGCAGCCCTGGTTTAGACGGCCACCCCCTCTGTGAGCGCCGAAAACCAGCAGGTCTCCTCCACGTCCTCTAACGGTCCTCACTCTCTCCCCTCAGGCTTCGCCTTCCCAGACTGGGCCTATAAGCCGGAGTCCAGCCCCGGCTCCAGGCAGATCCAGCTGTGGCACTTCATCTTGGAGCTGCTGCAGAAAGAGGAGTACCAGGGCGTGATTGCCTGGCAGGGAGACTACGGCGAATTTGTGATCAAAGACCCGGATGAAGTGGCGAGGCTGTGGGGCATTCGGAAATGCAAGCCTCACATGAACTACGACAAGTTAAGCCGCGCACTGAGGTGGGCTCACTATGCGTTTCGTTTAAATACCAGAGGGTTTTTTGTTTTTTTATAACATACATTAGACATTGTCATATTTGTTCATTCTGGTGTGTGTTTGATCTAAATCAGTTAAATTGTTTTAATTCAACCTGGTCAATTACCATGAGGCAGACACGCATCACGTCACCTATTACACGGTGTCTTTCGGGACATATTGCGCAGTAAATGGCTGACGGCTTTAGGATCTGGTAAAAAAAAAATTTTTTTAGTTTAGTTTAGTCGACACAAAAATGCAAGCAATCACAGGCACCTGAAAAGTAGCATCGATGTCTGTGGTGCGGCATCAGAGCCGAATGTGTTTGTCAAAAATTATGAATGGTAATGGAGGCAACCCTGAAGTATTATTCTGGTCTGTTTAATTTTTTATTTTTTTTTCTCTCTTTTAAATTGGAAAATTCTAACGTATAAATTTGGAAGTCTACTAAATCCGACCACGACAGTGAACACGGGTCCAATATTAAAGACATTGCTGTGTTATATATTAAAATTACATATTAATATATTAATGAAAGTAAATATGCATGGATATCTTGGAACATGCGTTCCTTCAGAAATTTAAAATCAGGAATTTAAAATCAGGAATTTAAAATCAGAAATTTTAAATCAGGAATTTAAAATCAGGAATTTAAAATCAGGAATTTAAAATCAGGAATTTTAAAATCATTTGTTGTTAACCTTCTACCGAAAATATAGGTTCTGTTCCACAATCATTTTGTTAAAAGGATGTTTCAATTCATGTAATTCTTCAAGTATATCTAACGTTTAATACCCATTAATATAATATAATATAAATATAAATTGTTTTGAGACCTGACATGGTCTTCCTGGAACTGGCCTCTTGTTTGAAACACAAATGTCCGCTTGGTAACAGACTATTGATTAGGATAAATATTCACTATGGTGTACCGCTGGTTCTGATCCAGGAACATTTATACTGCCACTGTATATGCGTTTAAAAGACTGAATGATACGTAAACATGGGTTTTGCCGTTTGCCGTCTCTCCCCAGTTTTAAAATCATCCCCAAGCTCTTTTCCTGCTTTGTTTTTATTTCACATTATTTTCACATTTTATTATTCTCATCACGTTATATATTATCATATATTTTATACTTACATAATGGTTTCTTTTTATGTGTTTTCATGGTTTGGCTGCATTTTAATTAGTAAAATGATGGAATACAAATACAAATAAAATGATATGCATGTCTTTTACATCATCTTTAAATGTTTGTGTATGATCTATATACATGCACATGTCAAAATATGATATATATACATCATATATATATATATATCACCCCTATCAAAATATTCACTATTTTTGCTTTGTAGCCTGAGATGAAGACACACACACACACACACACACACACACAAAAACATTTTTAAAGCTGTATTCACTCAATGCAACTGAAAGATTTGATAACAGTTTAGAAAAATTTTTAAAAAACCAAGACAGAATCACTGAGATAAAGGATCCCCCCCCATGTGTCAGTACTTTGTGGAACCACTTTTTGCTTTAATTGCTGCCTTAAGACTTCTGGGTTTCTTCTCTATAAACTTTGCACATCTAGACATCTTTTTTACAGAAATGTCCAAGCTCGGTCAAATCGGAGCGGCACTGCTGGGGGTCCCTCCGCGGATTCTGAACAGAGTTTAGGTCTGGGCTCTGGCTAGGCCAGGCAGGGACACTGACGTTTTTCTCCTTCACCCCAGCGTATGGTCGGTTTTGCTGTGAGCTTTGGGTCATTGTCATGTTGGAAACTGAGCTTTCTTCCCATTAACAACTGTCTGGTGGGGCAACAGACCTCCTTCAAGAATTTCACTGTATTTGGCCCCGTTCATTTTTTATCCCATCCTGACGGGAGCCCCGGTCCAATGCTGCAGAGAAATGCCTCTACAACAGGATGCTGCCACCGCCACGCTTCACAATGGGCATGGGGGTCTCTGGACGGCGAGCTGTATTAGCTTTCTGCCAGATGTGCCGTTTCAGGTTGAGAATCGATTTTGATCTCATCCGACCACAACACCTTTTCCACTTCCTCGGCATCTCTAAGGTGCATCTCGAGCGACACTTCGTTTCTTGAGGAGTGGCTTTTGTCTTGCAACCCTTCCACATAAGCCACATCTGTGGAGCGCTTGTGATATTGTTGTCACATACGCACAGCGACCACTCTTTACCTTAAAAAACTGCTTCAAAGCTGCCATAGGCCTCTCGGTAGCCTCTCTGACCAGTTTCCTCCTCACTCTTCCATCCAGTTCAGAGGGACATCCCGATCCGGGGAGGGTCTAGTGGTACCAAACGCTTTCCACCTCTTAATTTCAGACTTTACTGTACTCCTCTGGATTGATAAAGCTTTCCAAGGTTTTGTTTCCATCTCCTGACCTGTGCCTTGCCACCCACAGTTAATTTTATTTTTTTTTCAGTTGCAATGGCAAGCACTTCAATGTCGCGAGAACAGGAATAATATGCCGACTAACTTTGTGTTCAGTTGAGAAAATGATCAGTTACACCTGACTGAGGTGTTTTTCAAGGAGACGGGAGATTCTTTGTCCTTCTCAATGATCCAGATTTTTTTATATATTTATTTAATTTTTTAAACTGTCATATCTTTCACTTAGATACGTTGCATTGAGTAAATACAGCTGTTTTCATTTCAGTGATGCAAAGCAACAAAATATGAATATTTCGTCGGTGGTGATTTTGTTCTATGCCCACTTTATATTAACTACATCTTCACACTTTTTACTTTAGACATGTCTTTGGGGTCTGCATATATAAACGAAAAAATTAACAATTAACACTGGTGAACCATGAAGTAAGGGCTAATCACATACGTGCTGAAAGATAAACACCGAACGTAGAAAAAAAACGACAGTTTGAAATGGCTTAAATAAAAAAGATATTGGTGCAAGAAGAAGAGGGTCTGAGGACAGTTCCGCAGCCAATCAGCCGCAAGAAGAATCTTGTGTATCATTTTGTGTATAATAAAATAAAATAAAATAAAACCCAATCCAAACAGTCCATAGTACACCACCACATTTTACAGTAGTAGGAAAGGACAAACAGAGGAGAATCAAGAGTTAGGAGAAGAGGCACCCAGAGACAAGACACATTTTAGTTGGGTTTCGAAAGAAGCCGGAGAGGAAGCACTGTGAATATTGTGAAGGAGGGGAGTTCCATAATATGGGAGCCACAACACTAAAATATCTACTACTCACTTGGCTGGTCAAAATCTGAGGTCTATAATCCAGCCACTACCAGAGAGAGAGAACTCGGAGAACAGTCGTACGGGCCGATTTAGGGGAGGGTCAATTGATGGAGAGGCGGTCGAGGAGAAAAAATATATATATTGAGTCAGTCTTTCTCTGAGAAAAAAGTGAATAAATGAATCAGACCTCGGTAGAGCCGGAGGGAAAAGGTGCGGAGGGCTGAAAAAGTTTGTTTACAGTGGCGAAAACCCCCATTCGGGCTTACTGTTGCCATAGATTACAGAATATCAGGCCCGATCCACATCTCAGCATGCGATTAGCATACGCTAAGGAATACAGAACCAGACCATTTTTTTACAAAGCTGGCCAAGACGCCGGCAGACGCCTTTCAAAGACCTCAACCTCGGGGCCAAAAAACCCAAGTACTATGGCCTGAATGTTATTAATTCAAAACAAAGAGCCCAATAGAAGTGCGTACTGTGTATTTTTGCTTTAAATGTTATCCTAACGTTGACAATTCAACAGATGCAATGGATAAACTCTGTATCCTGTACAGCGCATTGTGTGATTTCAGCCTGACTGAATTGACAGGTTGTGTATGATATGCATCCAGATTTCTTGTGACTGGCCATTTTCTCCGCAGCCTGGGAGAAAGGAGTCTGTTATTCCTCGTGTTCAGAGGAAAGATGTTTTGTTTGTGGACATTTTATGAGCTGCTTCCCTCAAAAGGAGGTCAATACTTTCTATTTTGTGTGGGATCTTTAAATGTCCAGATAACTCTGGCAAGAGACTCTTATAAAGAAGATTTGTCAATAGAGTTCTTGAAATTAAGTCTCAGATTGATTCTTACATCATCAAACATCTATCAGCTCTGCTCGCTAACGCCTTAATGCAGAACATGGAACTTTTTTTGAAGCATCAGGACCCGTCAGTCTTTTGCTTGCAAACCATTTTCTTCTTAGTTATGCAAATCGTTTTGCGGACTATTCCATCTTTCAGCTTTCCCGTTCCATCGTTCCCCCTCCCATCTCTCCCCCTTTAATAGACGCTGTCGCCCTCTGCTAATTGTTATGAATTGGTGTAGGGCATGATTGGCCTCGTTTATTAGCCTTTCTTAATTGCTCAATTAAGGGGTAGTGCACAATTGCCATGCAAAGCAAAAGCGTGCACATCGCTGGTGTGGCGGGTTGCACCGTGCACGCACGCCGAGTGTAAAGCGTTTTTACGTTTCGGAGTTTGCTCAGCGGAGCATTTCTCAGATCTTGCTCAGATTTTTTTTTTTTTAGTGCTACCTTAAAGCAAAGACTGAAATAGCTTGAAAGTCTGGACGTATCATCTATCTTTCATTTACAACTGCTTTCACTCCCAGGGGCATCCGTGCAGTCAGGCAGAGCGTCAGGCAGGAGAGGGAAAACGACTGTGCGGGTTCTGTGACTGTGGACACGTCGCTTCCTCCTCGGAGACCGGTCCTAAAATGTTTGGAGCATCTTAAGTTTTGGAAAAAAGAATTTAAGTGATAGTTGATCTATGATTCTGCAGTGATTCTAAGTCCTGACAGACCGTTTGAAAAGTCAACAGCAGCTGTTTATGACGAAGTGTTGAGAGTACTCAAATAGGTTTGACTGTCATTTCAACCACATGGACTGTAAAATGAAGTAACAGTCCTCTAGGACCATGGCTGACAGTTCAGTGTGTGTGTGTGTGTGTGTGTGTGTGTGTGTGTGTGTGTGTGTGTGTGTGTGTGTGTGTGTGTGTGTGATGTACACTTTGTGGTTCTGATGTTTTGGGGGAAGAAACTGTTCTCCATCCATAATTGGGGTAAATGTAAACTTCAGTGTCCTCGCTTTCGGCGTCCTTAAATATTCAACCCCATAATCTGCTCCCCAAGGGATGTACGGTCATTAACTGCTGTTTCGTGTTTCCTGTCACTGAAGCAAAGAATTGTGCCAAGACAATTTAAAAGACAAGGAAAGTGCTAAAATGTCACTGAGGTCTTCCGCACCTCAGGTGAGGAAACGTGAGTAAATGAGTGTGTAAACTTTATTCATGGGGCACATTTCGAGAAAAGCTCGTGCAAGATAAAAATCAAAAACAGAAACGGAAATGAAATCCCCAAAAACATCTCTGTATTAATTACAGCTACGTTTATCGCCCGTTTATCGTACCTGAATAAACACATGGGGAGAAGCTACTCACCAGCGAAGAGTTCCACGGTCTCGGTGCCGTGACTGCAGAAGCTCTGGCTCCCTGCAGTTTCAGTCGAGAAGGTGTTTCGCAGGTGGAAGTTCTGAGACGTGCGAAGGAACCTGGCCAGTCAGGGCTTTAAAATCAAAGAGCAGAATCTTAAACTTGATCCTAAAATCGACTGGGATCAAGTGAAAGGCCGCTAACACTGGTTTACTGTTTCCTCTTCTTTGTGCCAGTCGATAACCTCGCTGCAACTTTCTGCACTGTTCGGAGCACTGCAGTCGTCCAGCCACGAGGAAACTAAAGCAAGGAGAACTTTTTCCAAATCTGACCGTTAGAGGACATGCTTAATTTTTAAGTCACAACTGACAGAAGCTGCTCTCACGTTTGAGTTCTGCACCATAAATCACCCCAAGGTTCCTACCATGGGGTTTCCTACCAGGACGTGTCTCAACAGTCGCAGGAGGACGATCTCGGTTTCGCTCTCGTTTAACAAGTACTGTTCCATTCACAGAATCATTCCTACGCAGTTATTTATCTTTTTTTAACTTGCATTTGTTCCATTAAACCTGTCTTGACCTGTCTTTTATTGTTCCTATCTCAAAAAAAAAAAGTTATAAAAACATAGACTCTCTGGAACACTGTCACAACTTTGAGAGTTCATCTGCACTGTCTGTGCCTCAAGAGACAAAGATATATCTGTACAACGCCATTTTTCTAACAGTGTTTACAGGATTAGAGACAAAATGTTCTATTTAGAAATCAGCATGTCAGGTAATTGTAACCCTATTATCTTAAAAAGTAAAAAGGTCAGAAAGCCGTGCCGTAGAATCGCCCTGTTGAACGTTTTAGATGGCTATGTTCTCGTAGATAAAATGAGTGAGACGTATCTCATACTGCGTGAACTGCGGTCTTTAGAGAGTGTACAGAACCTACAGAACCCTGACTTGTCTATGTAAAAACCCTTCTTTCCCCAAAGTAACACCACTGGCATAATACTAATTCCCACTGATGTTTCTCTGTGCTACGATAGCAACAACAGAATAAAGCGTCAAAGTCAAGGACACAGAGTGCAATCGGTGGAAAAAAAAAGTTCTGATTAGATTGACTTACTAACTTTTCCCCAATCTTTTTTTTCCTTCTTCCTCCTGTCCTTCCTCTCATCTTTCGATGCTTTCCCTCTGCTCTGTCGGCGCGCTGTTCTCTAGATACTATTACAACAAGCGCATTTTGCACAAAACTAAAGGAAAGCGATTCACCTACAAATTTAACTTCAGTAAGGTGGTTCTGGTGAACTACCCGCTCCTGGACATGGCGAGCTCCCCCTTCCTGCTGGCCCAGAACCACTTCAACGGCGGCGCCGCCACCCCGGACTGCAGTCCCGTGACACCTGAGGTAGGAGGGAGTGGGTGAATGGGCACTGCACACACTTCACAGAAGTTCGTTTGATTTTAAAATGTGAATGAAGAAGTAAAGACAAGCAGCTGTCCTTCCTTTACCGTGACGTACCCTGGCATTTTAAGATGCAATATACAGGAAAAAAAATAAGAGTTCACTGCAGTTTATGTTTAAATCAGCGTCTCTGAGTGTGAACCCATTCCACTCCAGTTTCTGTTAAATTCCTACACAAGCTCCTCATTCTGCTTCATGAGGGAC
>JBBPCX010000001.1:12414722-12426364 GCA_037974365.1 Hydrocynus forskahlii | reverse complement strand
AGAGAGAGAGAGAGAGAGGGAGAGAGAGAGAGAGAGAGAGAGAGAGAGAGAGAAGCAGCCCAACTCGGTGTTTCAGGAGAGTTGTTTTGTTTATAGGAGGCTTGTTCACAGCTCACTGCCAGGAAAACCATACTGGACTTATTCGAGTCATACCCAGCGCTGTGCTTCTGAATATGTTACTTATAGGCAACTCACAGACAGGAAATGTTGTTTTATAAACGTCTCCTTACTATTGAGACAGTATTTGTGCTTTTAATAGGGTTTTAAGCTGTTTATGACATTTGGGTGAGAGTGAAGTTATTGGTCGTGTGGGGAGGCCGGGCCGGCTGTGGAAGTTGGCACGCTCTGGGTTTCGCTGGAGCGACTCTGGGAGGTCCAAATGAGCTGTTTTACACCAGCATCAGCCCAGCGGCTCTGAGGCAGGAGGGGAAAAAGAGGCACTGTCTGAGACTGTGCCTGGGCGAGATGGAAAAGTTCTGCGCACAAAAATGTTTCTGCACTTTTATGGAGGAGGACTTTTTAAGTGTGTGTCCCGGGACCGACCGCCACACGGCAGCGCCCGCCGCCGCTCCGCAGTATGTGCTTGTGTGTAGTACACACTAATTTAGGCAAAGTCCTGTGTGGTGCAACAGGTGAAGCACTAAATCAAGCCAGCACATGGCCACATTAATAACTGCCTACTTCAATAAACCACTGTAAACTACTTAAAGTTCTGTGGCTACTGTAATAGCTAAAGCACCGCATTGACTATAGTAACACATAACAGAACAGAGACGCACGGATAAAACTGATCGAAGACAGAGACAGGCTGTGTGCAAGCCTATCATTGGTGTAGTATATGGAGTATATAGTATATTCTTCTTCTTCTTTCTTTTTTTTTTTCTGGTGTATTTTTGTTTTGCTAAATTCTCCCACTGTAGCAGCTCTGGATTGCTTGTAGTGATCATGTAGCAGAGTTGCCTTTTTTCTATAGGTATAAACGGCAGGCAAAAAAGTGTGTGCTGTCCTTTCTATAAGCGTGACACAAATAGACCGACACGCTAGGGAATACCACAACGGCCATGTAGCAACAGTCAGACATTCATCTGGAATTCCACACTACCTGGAAACACCCTCGCAGCTCCCAGAGGTACTGCAGCAGCTGGGAAATTGCTTAAGCTGCACAATCACACTCATTTTCTAATGGACATGTTTCTAGTTAATAGGGGAATGAAAACCTGCACCCCCCTCCGCACTCACGACGCAACAAGCCTCCTCCTCACACTCTAAGGCGCTCAGGTCGGAGTCATTTTTACACTTAGACGGGTGCTCAACTAAATTAACTCACTAATTATAACTTTAATGATGTACACGATCATATCCAAGTTCAGGCAGTCGGCAGATATTTGCTTAAAACCATTCTGACGTCGGACAAATCCGCATCAGGCAGATTAATCTGACTGTTCTTTCAAAACTGTTCGAGCTCCAGAAGCGCAGGCCATTTAGGTCCTGCAGGGCAAACTGTGTGAAAATGTCTCAGTGAGTGTGCAGAGTCCAGGTGAATGGAGTTCCAGTTTTTTTCACGTTTATACACGTTTATGTTTTAGCATCATCGTCAGCACTTGAATTTTGAAATCGGCTCACAGCTCTGATATATGTCTGATATGTTCGATACTTCCGTAGCATTTTTTAAAATTAGTTTCTAATTGCCCGACGGGTCTCAACACGAGTCACGTTGCGAATATGCGAGACAAGGACAGGGCTCCTGGAGCCCCAGTCCCTGTGTGCACATGTGTGCGCAGAGTTCGGGTCTCTTTGTG
This sequence comes from Hydrocynus forskahlii, assembly GCA_037974365.1. Taxonomy (NCBI): domain Eukaryota; kingdom Metazoa; phylum Chordata; class Actinopteri; order Characiformes; family Alestidae; genus Hydrocynus; species Hydrocynus forskahlii. Next base: position 12,424,565 of record JBBPCX010000001.1, on the reverse strand, counting down.
TTCAGGGGCCTCATGACGAATCAAATGGCGCTTTAGGATGTTCTCCTCATTTATTAAACACCTCGAGCGACCCAGGGCTCGCTGGCAATCGGATCAGCTCACCTTAATGCTTTTCCACGGGGTTCGATATGACTTCCTCTGACATGTGGCCAGACAATTAAAACGCAGTTCGGGCGTCAGTGCAATATATGGACGTGCTGCAGGAGTCCGTTGTTTCGGAGCTGTAAAAGTGGAATCATATCGCTCCTCTGGCCCATCTCTGCTCTCTCATATAGCAGGGGCTCTCCTGAAGAAATGATATCTTTCTGGCAATATGTTTCCCATCTGATGGTATGAGCGAGAGCGCCGTTTAAACGGAGCCGGTATTGATTTCACATGTGCAGGAGAGAGCAGCTCACAGAGGGAGTGGACTGCAGGAGCGCGACCTCGTTTGGACGGGATGTGCCGGGCCGGAGCTCAGCGTTCGAGGAGCTCTCTGCTCTGCTCCGCTCCACGCCGCGGGCCTGGGAGCCGTTAAAGCCGACCGTAAAAGTTCCACATCCACAATTACTCCGGCTTCAGGATTTATAAATCTCTCCTAATGCCGCCGTGGATGTATTACTGCTCTTAACGGCGAAATTGATTGCTTGCCCCCTCGGTAACGGCACACTTGATGATTATAAATGAACTCGTAAATAAGAACGCTGGACTTTTACAGATTCTGGCACGGGAGACGTGGTAGTTCTGCCTGACCTGCGCAGGTCAATGATAAACAGATTGCTGGTGCAGAGACGTTCACACAGTGAGACAGGCAAGACCATCGCGAACTTCCGGCCGTCCCAGCGTATGGCGAGACCGGAGGGCGAGGCCGGGGTGTGCCGGCGGAGCAGAGCGCCGGAGCTCCAGTCCAGAGCCTCTCTGCGGCGGGAGGGTCTCGGGGGGGCTGGAAATGTTTATGGTTCATAAGGCTAATTTACATGTTTTTATTTGTAGTTGTACGCCAAGATGGAGGAGAAAATGATCAACAGACGCGCACAGAATGAAACAGCTCTTCATCAAACAAGCTGTGTGTGTGTGTGTGTGTGTGTGTGTGTACTGTAAGAATTTCTAAACCATGCCCTGTACCACAACAGACCAAAATCACACACACACACACACACACACACAGTTCTTCTCAGAATACAAGGAAGTTCCTCTTTTTCTCCTTTGCTCTCACTCTGCCGCTTCCACACACACCTGCACCCCCTTCCAAACATACTGCACTGTGTTTACTTTGTCAGACAGAAACAATGGGACAGCACCACTGAGAACTGTATAGTTTTATGAGTTGATGACATCATGGGTTACAGGGGGCAACTCTTAGCAAGAGCTCCTGGTCTTTGGCTTCCTATAACTCTACACCCACCAGAAGGAAAGATGGATCACTAGAGAGACGGACATTTAATACTTAATGATCTGGATTTATTCAGCAAAACTTTTTAAACCCTAGCGACTCTGAGAGAAATCTGATCAAGTTGAGTGGACTGCACCATCAAGTGTCAATTTGAGGAGTGTGCAGGTAAATTAATAAATGAGTAACCAAAGGTGTGTGCGCGCGCGTGTGTGTGTGTGTGTCTGTGTGTGTGTGTGTGTGTGTGTTTTGGGGGGGGACACAGAGTCTAAGTGGACTGTGGGGATCTGTAACAGTGCAGGTGCTGCTACACTTAGCCCTGACTCACTGCTGGCACCGCTGGTGTGTGTGTGTGTGTGTGTGTGTGTGTGTGTGTGTGTGTGTGTGTATGTGTGCGTGTGTGTGTGTGAGAGAGAGAGAGAGAGAGAAGAGAGCAAAGGTTGTAAATCTTCATACTCTGCATTTAAAGCCTCTAGTCGAAACAAAAACATGGAACATTAGTGAGCCACGCTTGACTTGCGTTAGTGTGTGTGTGTGTGTGTGTGTGTGTGTTACGTGGCCTGGAAAAACTGATTGACTGTGCTACTATGGCTGTTTCAGTTTCACTCGCTCACTGACCGTTCCTCTCTAAAGATTTTTTAAATTGTGAGTGTATGTGAGTGTATATGCATGTATGAACAACAGATATGAAAGATTATACCTGGTGTTTTGTTCTCTGAAAGAGAGAGAGGCGGGGATTTGACTTAGTCCCACTAGTGTGTTCCACATCCTTTCAGAGTTTGGTGTTTTGGTTGGAGGGGTGTGTTCAGGAGAGGACAGACCGGAGTGTTCAGTAATGTTCAATATGGGTGTTGTGTACAAGTGGAGCTGGATGTTCAGGAGGGTTTAAGATGGGTTCAACAGTGGTCAGTGCTTGATTTTGTCTATTCTGTTAGTGCAGAGGTCCGGGGACCGGTCTCGGCCCGTGAGTCATGTGGTACCAGGCCACACAGAAAGAATAAGAATAAAAAATATTGATTATCAGAGCCTGAAAGATCTTTTAATTTGAAAAAAGGCTCAGTCTCGGTCACGTGATACGGTACATCAAAAATTTAGCCCACAAGCTAGCAAACATGGGTAAAAAACAAAGCATTTTGTTTTTAGTTGTACCTGTACCGGTCTGTGAAAATATTGTTTTACATGAAACTGGTTTGTGGCGCAAAAAAGGTTGGGGGCCGCAGTGTTAGTGAGGACATGGGCTTGGGGGCGGGTGTGTGTGTGTGTGTGTGTGTGTGTGTGTGTGTGTGTGTGGAGGGGGGGGCTGGGGGTTCTTTGCCGCCCTGCTTAAAATACCAGCCAAGGCGACTGTGTGGTTGTCTGGCCCAGGCTACAGCTCCACTGAGGAGTACAACAGAATTCAGCAGAACACTTCACTTCAGGTCATTTCACTCTTGCTTGCCTTTCATGGATGTAAACAGAACTTGCAGCTTTTTTCCACTGTACCAATGCAGCGAGAGCGAGATGCATTATTCTGCTGTACGGCTAAACTTCCCTGAACTTACCGAGGACACTCAGGCTTGTTACTGTTGAAAAAATAGTCTTGGGTTGTTGTTATTTGCCCTTTCAGAGGATGTTGCCCGGTGAAATCAATGACGTTTTACTAATCCTTGTGGCAATATTCCCAGTTTATGTTGCAGCCATGATGCACAAACACGAGGAAAACGTAAGGTATGGAAATGTCCCAGCATTGCTATCCAAAGGTTGGAGCCGGATGTTCAGTTGAGTTTAGAGCCGGATGTTCAGTAGAGGCTGGAGCCGGATGTTCAGTAGAGGCTGGAGCTGGATGTTCAGTAGAGGCTGGTGCTGGATGTTCAGTGGAGGCTGGAGCTGGATGTTCAGTTGAGTTTAGAGCCGGATGTTCAGTAGAGGCTGGTGCTGGATGTTCAGTGGAGGCTGGAGCTGGATGTTCAATAGAGGCTGGAGATGGATGTTCATTAGAGGTTGGAACTGGATGTTCAGTAGAGGCTGGAGCTGGATGTTCAGTAGAGGCTGGAGCTGGATGTTCAGTAGAGGCTGGTGCTGGATGTTCAGTGGAGGCTGGTGCTGGATGTTCAGTAGAGGCTGGAGCCAGATGTTCAGTAGAGGTTGGAACTGGATGTTCAGTAGAGGCTGGAGCTGGATGTTCAGTAGAGGTTGGAACTGGATGTTCAGTAGAGGCTGGAGCTGGATGTTCAGTAGAGATTGGAGCTGGATGTTCAATAGAGGTTGGAGCTGGATGTTCAGTAGAGGTTGGAGCTGGATGTTCAGTAGAGGCTGGAGCTGGATGTTCAGTAGAGGCTGGAGCTGGATGTTCAGTAAAGGCTGGTGCTGGATGTTCAGTAGAGATTGGAGCTGGATGTTCAGTAGAGGTTGGAACTGGATGTTCAATAGAGGTTGGAGATGGATGTTCAGTAGAGGTTGGAGCCGGATGTTCAGTAGAGGCTGGAGCTGGATGTTCAGTAGAGGCTGGAGCCGGATGTTCAGTAGAGGCTGGAGCCGGATGTTCAGTAGAGGTTGGAGACGGATTTACGCATCTTTAAGCATGGCGGTTGAGTAAATTTCGATCAGAGTGTTAGTTGAGATTGTTCTGTGTTCAGTAGGATTGTACCTGGATGTTCAGAACGTTCAATACTGACTGTTCAGTGAGTTTAGTGGAGGCTGATGGACGGGTCGGACTTTCACCTGTAACTTCAGCTGAGGCTGAAAGAAGTCCGTGCAGTTGGTTCGGGACGTTTGGAAGTGGCTTTGCTCCAGGGGTACCTAAACCTCCAGCCGGCAGTTCATGGACCAGGGTCTTTTCCACAGAAGTAGCTTTCTGCTGGAAGGGGCCTGTGCTTCCTCTTCCTGGGCCGAGCCGTTCCCTGGCTGGGACTTTTACTGGCAGCACATGGGGCCCCACAGAACTTGGCTACAATGTGATCCTCCCATGTTCTCAACGCTCTTTTCCTTGTAATGAAGAGCACATTCAGCCCAAACACCTGGAGCACAGCACCATACAGCGCACAGCCGAGCAGAGCAGAGCACACAAACGTCCTCAGCGCCCTCCTCTACAGAGCCGCACGGAGCAGATACGAGTTTTCCCCTTTCCTCTTTTCCTCTTGGCTCTATTTAACCTCTTTCCTCCACACTCTCTCCTGCTCTCGCTCTGCAATGCGTGCCAGTGTTACGGATCCACAAAGTTGAAAATGAAACAATGTAAAGGATTCAGCTTTATGTTGCTGCGCTGAAACAAAACCTCAACATGAAACTTTCATTAGTGAGTGCTATGATCTATAGCTCTGACTTCACACAGCTGTGTTCTGCGACTGGCCACATCTGACCCTGGGAAAGAAGCTCCATGACTGAAACCTCTGGAACATCTGAATCACAGCAGAGAAATCTGTGTGTTTGTTTTGCACAGCTCAATGAGGAGGACATGGCCACAGGCCTCAGCTCAGCGAGCAACAGGCGAGACCGAGTTTTATGAGTGTGATGTTGAAAGTCACTAAACCTCACTGCTCCACACCGGGCCTTGCAAAAATCTCCACAGAGCTCCCAGCACACAGAGGGTGAGATCGTAATTTAGAAAGGAGGTCAGGGGCTGACAGTGGTCATACTGAAATATTTCTAATTTTATTTATTTATTTTTTTTTATTCCAGAGAGCTTAAAAAAAAAATCGTTAAAAACAGAGAGCTAGTTATTGATACCCTAGGCTGGGCAAAACATATTCAAAAAGTGGTGATGGCTGAAAACAGAATTAAACGTTTCTTGATGAGGCTCGTGGTGAGAGTGGCCTGAAATGGAGCGGCCATGCATTCGCCTCTAAAACGTCTAAAACACTCCAGAGCAATAACACTCCAGTGCGAATGCACACACACACGGAGACAAGGCCTCCGGGCCTCCCTCCAGGTAGATTGCAGTGATCGGAGTGAAGCCTGGCCAGCGTGTGGTAGTCAGTCAGCGGCGCTGGTGGTCCGCTGCTCACGGCCGTACGCTCCCTGCTCTACCTGCTACACTCGTTTCACTTTTTTAGACACAGAGCCTTTTCTGCTAAGCACTTAAGCACTGCTAAGATTTAAAAAGGGTCATAAAAGCGCGAGGTCTGTGGCCTTGGGAAGCCGGGAACCTGTGCTGGCTCCGAGCCGCAGCGTTAGGGTGGAGAGAGCTGGCCTCTCTGAAAGAGGGTGTTGGATTTTCGGTATGGCTAAAATGTAAAAGTTCAATAAGCTGTTTTAACCCCCAAGTTTAACATAAATGAAATCTCCTTGAGAGAAGGCTGGAGAGAGGGATGGAGGAGGATTTTCACTCATTATTTGCCCAAGGTAAAGCCAAAGGGTCTGTGAATTTAATCACGGTTGGTGCATGTGTGTGTGTGTGTGTGTGTGTGTGTGTGTGAGAGAGAGAGAGAGAGTGGTGTAATGGTTCACAATATTAATTCTTCTGACAGACTCATCATTACGATTGTCATTATCTAGGTTCTGCTGATTACTTGTAGGCTCAAACAGTAAAATAGTCCCGATTCTGGGTCTGGACAGTACTTATAAAAGCACAGAGGGACCCAAGAGTGGACGTTAAGCTCAGTGGCAGCTGGTGCGTTCTGGCACAGCTGCAGGACCCCATGACACAAAAAAGAAAAAAAAAGAGTTAAAAATTAATTCATGTTTCACATTAGATGGCTGTGTGTTTGTCTTTAACTCAGTCACCAAAGCCCCCCCCCCCCATAAACCGTGACATTATCATCATAAACATTCCATCAGGATTATAACCCACCGAAAAACAGAAACATGAACTGTAGCGTCTGTCGTGCCCAGCCCGATCTCACGACTTTTCGTGCAGCCATCACGACATAAAATTTATTCAAAAATGTGCTGCGATCACACTTTAGGGCTTTTTTTTGTGCTAGGACAACGCTTCACTACCTTACGTAGCTTAATGCGCACTGTGTAACATCGCCAGTACCAGCGCTAACTGGTGACTGTTAGGGTTAGAGTTAGGGTTCGGGTTCGGGATAGGTTTAGGGTTAGGGTGAGGGTGAGGGTGAGGGTGAGGGTGAGGGTTAGGGTGAGGGTTAGGGTGAGGGTGAGGGTGAGGGTTAGGGTGAGGGTGAGGGTGAGGGTGAGGGTTAGGGTGAGGGTGAGGGTGAGGGTGAGGGTGAGGGTGAGGATTAGGGACTTTGCCCTTCTCACGGTCTTTCAACCTGTTTCAACCGCTTTGCAAATAAAAACGATAAGGAATCAACACATTATTTCGTGATCGCAGCACGTTTTTGATGACGTTGTAGTTCGTGGCGGCTGCACGAAAACTGGTAAAGTATGAATAAAGTAAGAGACATTTTTACACAAACCAAGGCCTAAAACACACGTGTTAAAAAGAGAAGAAAACACAGATTTCGTGAAATTAAAAACGCTGATGCACTGCTGCCTCTGTTTCACAAATCCACACTGTGAAATCAACGCGAGCACCACTTTTCCAAAGCGCCCGCGGGGCATTTTTTGTCTCTTTTTGCCCCTCTACAACCCAGCTGAAGCCTTACTGGACTGAGGGTAAGTGGCTTGGAAGCACATTGGAGGGCACGGGCTGTACTGAACTAGAAAACGTAACTTTCACCGAACTTAGAGTTGTTTTATTTTTATAAAGACATGGCACCAGGCGAGAGTAATCTCTTGCTGATTCTTTAGAGCCCCACTATGCAAGTGTTCTCTCCAAAAGCGGTCCCTGCAACAGCGGAGTTGGACTCCAGCGGTACGGTTTCCCATTCAGCCACACTTGCACTAGACGAGCTGGGGGAAATTTGCTTTCTTTCTGTCTTTTTTTCTCTCCCTGTAACAGATGGACTGGTATTTCTGGCATATAATCTGATGCCTCGCATGATTTGTGGCATATTCTTGATTACAGCACATGTTTTATGAGGGTTTCACTGAAAACAAATCAGCCCTCTGAAAAAGGGCGCACTTCAAAGTCAAAAGCAATCAACAGCCCACAATTTTCCCTTCATCTGCAAAGCCCTCGTACAGTAAATTTGAAAATAGCCCCGTTTGCCACGGTTCAGGAGGATACACTCGAGGTACGAACAGCCCAGTGAAATCATAATATTCCCCGAGCTATCCTCAGGGGAACTCTTCACACGAGCAGGTGGTCCGCAACAGTCAAGTGACGCTGGGAAAAGGAATCAGAACATGGAAGCGGTTCCCTGAGTTTGAAAGTGTTGTTAGAAAGCCGCCAGCCAGACCACAGGGACTTCAGGTCCGAACCCCAGACTGTCCCTGGGGGCCACACTTTTTGACTCAGCAACGTGAACTGTATGCTTGGTCATATTTGACTTTTTCCATGCTACAATATTAGAATATAATTTAAACGTGCAGCATGGATTTAAGAGAAGTGTTTTTTGGTAAAGACTGGCCTACCGCACACACACACACACACACACACACGCGCACACACACGGGCACCGTAAAGTAATGCAGCTTTCTGAGTAGCTAAAATGTGGTTGTTCTATTCAGTATAACAGTTATATTGTTGTTCGTACGGCGTCGGTAGTGCTGCTGAGAAGGATGGATGTGTGTTTGGCTCGCATTGTATCACATGTAGAAATCTCAGTGCGTTTATATTAGACACAGTAAGTTGTTTTCTGCATAATATTTCACATTAATGACCTTTCAGGTGAAAAAAAAATAAAAATAAAAAAAAATAAAAATCCGCATCACGTGTTAATGTGTCTTGTAGCAACCTGTAGAAGATTATTCCTCCGCGCTCTCTCTTCACGAGTGCCATGGTGCGTCCTCCGGACCGGCTCGGATAACGGAGCCGCAGTGTGGTTTTGATAAACGCAATTTGCCGCTATGCTCCTTTCCAGCCTGCTTGGTGTGCTCTGCCTGTTGTGAGTTAATTTGCCAAATCAACTGAAAAAATCGAGAGATCTAATGAAAAGCAGCGAGCTGGCAGGAGAGCCGCATACCAGCGGTCAGCTCCGGGACGGCTCGCTTTAATGTGGTGATTGCATGGTTAGAGTTTAAATTTTAGTTTCCATAAAAACCCCCACAAGCCTTTCCGCTGTGTTTTTAGCTTCTATTACTATTTCCTCCCTGAGGTTGCTTATCAGCCTGTCTTTCTGCAGGCATTCACACACACACACACACACCACACACACACACACACACAGTAACACATACGTACACTTAATATGCACAATCACTAATGATCAAATAGCACCGAGACCTGAAACCCGGGAAGCTCCTCCGCCTCCTCTGCATCCTGCAGCGTGTGTGAGAGCTTCACTGGTGGTGACGAACGTAAAAAAAAAAAACTAAAGAAAGAGCATCAACACGTGTGTGGAATAGGAAGGAGTCTAGACCAACGGTTCGTGGGACATAATTTCAGCATGAAATATCTACTTATGCTACGAAACGACATTTATACACTGTACATCCTTATCGGGCCGCGCGGCAAGCGAGATCACAATCAACGCGAGATCGCGAACATTCCGCGTGCGCATTTACCCCGGTCCCTAATTGATCCCGGCAGTGTGAGCGACCACACTTTTCAGCAGTAGCGTGGGTCTTGGCCCCGAGTCGGTCTCGTGTTCTGCAGGAATGCGGCGGCGGTGCGGTGAGGATCGATTGCACCTCGCGGCCGGCTGTGTTGGCCGGGCCTCAAAGCCCGCGCTCTGCCAGTAGGTTGTTTCCTGCTCTGCTACACTTATTTTTAATATACGTATTACATGACTCTCCCATCTCAAGGCTGCAGCAGGGAGGAAATAGCAGATTGAATGTAAACAAGATTAGCTTCCCTAGCACGCCGCGCGCTGCCGAGCCAGCTGCCGCCTCCCTCGCCGTCGTAAATCTAGCTCGCCCTGAGAGGCGGGAATGGGGGGGGGGGGGTGAAGGGACAGGACAGGACTGGGGGGGAGAGCAGCCATTGAAATGTGACGTTTTCTGACGTTCTGTCACCGATCGCTTTGTGTAATGAACGAACTCTTGATTAGCACGGGGGAGCGAGTTCACAGGCCTCTCGGAACCTGCGGGCGTTCCTGCCGGAGTCACGGATATTTCAGCACCAGCACCTGAGAACGGGTTACTGCAGCCGTGAGGGGTTGCGTGCTGTCACAACTCTTTATTAATTCGCTCATTAAAGGATTTTGTGGTCACTTTAGAGCATGTACTAGCCGCCAAGATCCACAGATCCGAGCGGTGGAAATTCTAAGGTGCCGCAGCGGCGCTCGTGAGTTTACACGTCTCCGTCATCCAATCTACTTTTGCCTCACAGTTGTTGTAGTCTTTTTTTTAATTTTTTTATCCGCAAATATTTTTATTGAAACACATGTTTAACAGACAATTACAAAATGTAAAATATGTAGTTTACAAAAAAACAAACAAACAAACATTCCAAACTGGAAAGGAGAGAAGAACAGAATAAGAAGTGAGAGACAAAGAAAGAAACAAAAAGCACGGAGACACACACACTCATTCATGACCCCCCC
>JBBPCX010000001.1:12387785-12401931 GCA_037974365.1 Hydrocynus forskahlii | reverse complement strand
ACGAGTGAGAAGAACGGATCATCGACGCGCCCGAGCACGGCGACGCCTGCGGTGTGTCCTTCCAGATTCGGGCTTTTGATTCTTGTTTTCTCCATCAAATTTGATTTCAGGACCATTTTTCTGAAATGTGCTTATACAATTTTATAACAGTCAAGTACTGTACCTAATTACTGAATGGGTGTTTACTGTACCCCACATGGAAAAACTCAGTTATTGTATTTAAATGCAGTTGAAGAGGGCACTCCGCACTGCAGTCTAGGTGTTTGAATTCAAAATAATATTACCCTTGCTTTTGCTGTTCCTGTTTCATTTTAAATTAATTAAATAAATAATGTTCTTACAAATATTTTGGAATACATTTAGTATTTTGTAACAACTGCATAAATTTAGTTTAATAATTAGAATTGTGCATACACAAAGGATTCAAGGTGCAAAAACACAATCCACATCTAAAATAGGACAATGTAATGTGTGGTACCACCACAACACAACACAAATAAAACAGAGTCTGTTAGTAGAGCAGTGATGCATCAGTCAGGAACGCCACACCGGGCTAATTAGAAAAGTACAGAATAGACTTTGTTCAATGCGAAACAGAAACAATAAGATTATAAAGTGCTTACTGGTCAAATACACTGACTTGACCAGTAATGCATGAATCCAGAGAAAGAATATTAGTGGAAAAGGAGTTCAGAGTTCAGAAGAGAACAGTTCTTACAGACCATGTAGTGACATGCTGGTGTGTAATTAAGTGTTCTGAGTGGAAAGTCCAGTGAATGTTAAGGAGTCTGTCGGTCCAGGGCTTAACGATGTTGTGAGGCACCCACTGAAGGACACACACACATACACACACACACAATTCACTCATACACACACACACACCATTCACTCATACACACACACACGCACACACCACACTATTCACATACTTACACACACCACACACATACACACACTGGAACTTCTCCACAACACAGTCCAAAAGTTCCAGGAGGCTGCAGAAGTAGAAACTGAAGTCCCCTGTACAAGACAGAGGATGCGGTTCCCGCGACACTGGTCTAGGTGGAGGGGTGGGGAGGGGGTCCAGTCCTCTCCAGCAGGGCACCATTAGGGAACAAGACAAAGCTACCTAGTAGATGTAGGCCAGGTCATATTGGTATCTCTAATTCCCAACATGAGAGGGCCAAAGGGAGAGAAGAAAAAAAAAAAAGTTACCACAGTAAAAAAATACACTGCAAAATATTAGCAAAGTAAAACTGTGGCCCAACTCCTAACAGAGCTACAACAGCAGAGCAGTTCTTGGATAAGTGGTCCAATCAGTCTCCCAATCACTCACCTGGGTGACCAAAAGCACTGAACGAGGGGGGAGCATCCTCACCCCCCCATTCTTTGTCCCACAAAGCAGTGCACCAACCCCGGTCCCAATCGTGGACTCCACGACCACGTCCGACCGTACGCCCGGGACTAAACGGTCCTGGACTTTCTCCCAAATAGGCCCTGAGGGAGGAGGAGGACAAATGATTTTGAAAAATGATCGTATTAGCGCCCTCTGCTGTTGGTAGTTAGTTCAGGAGAAAGGCAGGCCGACGGCGGTTCTGGACTTTTTCAGAAGATACTGATTGCCAGGCCGTCCCTGCACGTGCACACACACACACACACACACACATATTCACATACATGCTCACAACAACTCTGATCAGGAAAACCAGTGTGTCGAGAAACAGCCGTCAGTATCGAGGTGAAGGTGCACAGCACACTTTAGAAAGGAACTTTCTAGGTGTAACTCAACAGCAAAACATGCTGGCTGACTGAATGAGAAAACATTTTCATCCTAAGGACCTATACCACAGAAAACTGAAAATGTCTCACTTTTGTAAATTAAAGAGTTTAATGTGTTACATAAACAGGAACAGCGCTTCTTTTGTGATGTCATTAAACCAGAACATTAGTATAAATCCACTCATGCAGCGAAGTCTCACGAGTTTTCGTGCAGCCATCATGAAATACAATTTAATCAAAATATGTGCTGTGATCATGATTTAGGGTTTTTTCATGCTAGGACATCGCTTCACTACCCTGTTTTTTTATGCGCAGTGTGTAACACCACCAGTATCAGTGCTCACTGGCGACTGAGGGACAGTAGGAGAGAAATAATGAGTTGATTCCTTATTGTTTTTGTTTGCAAAGCAGTTGAAAAGGGTTGAAATGCTGTGAGACGGGGAAAGTCCCTAATCCTAACCCTAACCCTAATCCTAACCCTAACCCCAACCCTAACCCTAACCCTAATCCTAACCCTAACCCCAACCCTAACTCTAACCCTAACTCTAACCCTAACCCTAATCCTAACCCCAACCCTAACTCTAACCCTAATCCTAACCCCAACCCTAACTCTAACCCTAACCCTAACCCCAACCCTAACAGTCACCAGTTAGTGCTGATACTGGGGTGTTACGCACTGCGCATTAAAATACAGGGTAGTGAAGCACTGTCCTAGCACAAAAAAGTGAAGCGCTGTCCTAGAATGAAAAAAATCGCAGCCTGTATTTTGATTAAATTGCATTTCGTGATGGCTGCACAAAAAGTCGTGAGATCGGGTTGTTCACGATGAAGTTTGAGGAGATTCAGCCCAGACTGCGTTCTGGATGAAGAACAATACAGCGCAGCTTACTTGTAAAGGCACAGTAATCAAAAATATAATGGATACAGAAAGGTTGGAAGTGGTCGTATAAAAATGAAATATGATTTTTATTTTTTTAAATTCCACAAAACACGAGGGAACAAAAAATAAAACACAAAAGAACAAAAATGTAGCCCATGGGCCCTTTAGTTAAAGATGTAGCTAAATAAAGTTCTACTGATGAACTGCATCACTTCAGACCAGCAAGAGCAACTTTTCCCATTTCACTTGCATCACTGGCTTTTGTCCAGTAGGGGGAACTCTCTGGTCTGATTATTCGTTTATTTACGCCGGTGGTTTCTTGAACTCTGAGTCTGTTTTTTTTTTAACAATAAAGTCTGAAACCTCTACTGGAGGAATGTTTGAGCTTCAAATCTCCATCCTGTGCTGAACACTGGCTCTCCAGGACCAGAGCTGAATTCCCCTGGCATTTTTAAATTTCGTCTCCATACAAACATGCCTCATTTTGTATGTTTCCCCAAAAGTGTAAAAATAAAACTGACTTGAATCAGGGGTTATCCATAAAGGACAGGCATGGATTCATTCTAAAGAAGCAGATTCCACTTCTTTAAAGAAATAGTTCAATCAATTATGTCGATATTGCTAACAACAGGCGATTAGAATTTCTCAAATGATAACATGCTCTGTTAGAAATATTAGCTTGTGTGGTTAAAATATTCCTTTAATCTTAAAACAGCTGATCGGATTGTTCTGCAGACCTAAATAATGGCTTATTTAGTCTTTTAATTTATTTAAAGTTTGACCTTTCCTGTTGTAACAGCAAATACTATTGCATTTTTTATCTCACAGACCCAGAAGCACTCTCCTTACAGAACCTTGAAGAAACCTGATTTAATGAATCTGAGCGACAGTTTCCACATTAAAGAGGAAAGGAATTAGGATCAGGTGGGACTCCACGCACCCTGCCCTGCCCACCTCCACCCTCCTCCCCTCTGGCATCGTCCAAGGCCTATCGAGGTGCGCGCTTCTAGCTTCAGAAACAGTATCTGTGTGTATAAGTGCATATATCTTTATTTCTACATGTTATCTACTGCAATTTATTAAAAATACTTTTTTTATGTTTACCGTCTCCCAGGATGGTAGTAAGCCTCGTTGTGTTTGTGTCACAGACGGGGTTCCTTGGCCACGCCCCCCCCATCCCGGTCCCCAGAGGACTGGGCCCCGGCAGGTATCCTCCTCACTCGTTGTTGTCCGTGTGGGTTTAACCCTGTTACCTGAAACGTGTGCCCGGGTTTTCTTGTTCTGACTCCCTGTTAAAGCTTAGCCAGACCCGGAGGTCTCAGTCCGCCCTCCGTCGTGTCTGCAGCGTGTTGGTGTGCGTGTCCGAGAGTCCTGGCTTCCTCGCCCTCTCTGCTCTGAGCGGTAGCCCGGGCTCGCCTGGCTCTCGCCTGTCCTGAGGTTAGTGCCGCAGAAGACCAAGACCACTCGCAAACGGTCACGTAACTGTGTACTAGCACACGTCCGTCTGGGCTGCCGTTGTGAACGCCGTGTGCCGGAGCTGGCAGTTTTGTTTTTGTAGCTTCTCCAAGTTCTGCCTCGTTTCACTGAATAAACCCAACTACCGGCAGCTTCTGCATGTGTGCCGTCCCTGCCTTCACCAGCACCGCGATCACAAAGAGTCCTGCGTCCTGGTATAAATGCCTCAGTCTTCCACTGGCATGGAGGAGTATGGAGAATACACAAACGAAGTGAAACAAAAGTGTGTCGACCTCATAAAGAACTCATGATTCATCAGATCATGTCTTCACAGCGCCATGTTCCAGTTCTGATGCTCACATGCCCATTGTAGGCACTTTTACAGTGGGCAGCCGTCAGTATGGGCACTCTGACTGATCTGTAGCTGCTGTGATGTACTGTGATGTTCCGACACCTTTCTATCCTAGTCAGCTCCACGGTTTTCAGTGATTGTGATTTAGCGGGTCTTCTGCAGGGTCAGACCACACGGACTAGTCTCCGCCTCATTTTTAGCAGGCACTAACCCCTGTATACCGGAAGCACACCCTCAAGACCTGCCTTTGGAGCTGATCCAGCCTTCTAGCCATCACAGGATTGCCCTGGTCAAAGTTACTTACTTTGATTCTTACGCGACAGAATTTTTCCTCCAAATAATTTAATCTCTTGCTGCTTGAGCTTGTTCAGACGTTCGGCTTGGACCTCACTAATTCTCTCAGTTTCTGCTGAAGTCACATTACACACCGGCATGCAGTACGTCTCGTTTAAAAACAAATCGGAGGACAGTTTATTTTATTGGCTTTCTCCCAGCAAGTTCTCTTTAATAGTATGATTCAGGTAGAGATGTGCTCCACAATCCATAAACACACATCTGAACCGTCTCTTAGGGTACATGCACACACACAGACCAGCGTCACTTTTACATACCGTACAGTGCAAATAGTTCCAAACAAGATTTAAAAAGAAAAAAGGGTACAACACCTTTTATACGTATGTTTAGTTCCAGGGCCATCGCTGCAAAGCAAATGGACAGTGCTACTACAACCACAAATCACAAACCAGCATGAATGACCTTGTATAGATATGTGGAACGGCTGAAAAGTGTACACACACACACACACACACACACACACACACACACACACCACAAATACAGCGGGATTTAAAAACAGATGTTCCTGCTACTGTTTTTCATAAATCCACAGATATGTTACATGATTACGACCAGTGGGATAAACAGGGGTGCCTGTAACTCGATACCATAAGGAGCAGCAACCAACTAGGAGACCTCAGTTAAATCTGAAGCCTTCAGCTCGATCCGCTCTCAGAATTTAGAGGAAACATCTGCTCCTTCCTTTGCTCACACGGCTGTGTTCCAATAACAAAACGAATGCAGATGAGAGCGTGATCAGGGGAGGTCGAGTGACGAGTATTTTCCAGCGGAGGACGGGGATCCCCTCTGCTGCGTGCTGTTGGGATTCCTTTACCAGCCTTCCTCACTTTCCTCACTAGTGTTGGGGTTTCAGTAATGAGGGACTGTTTATGAATTATGAATGTTATAGTGGTTTTAATGGTCCAGATAAAGTTTGACACCCCCCCCCCCACACACACACACACACCTGCATCCCGTTCCAAAATAGATCATACACAAACGTCTTACTCTATGATCACAGTTAAGCGTAAAGATATCGAACGTCATATCAATAACATAACGATAGTGATGTGTAGCACAAAGTACAGTGTCAATAATTTCTACAGAACTCGTTACTGGTTCCAGACAGGAAAAGAGGAGAACAACTTCCAAGTGGGCCCTTTGGAGGTCAGGTGTAAAAGATTATGAACACTTCCTAACAGCAGCTCTACTGTCACAGGGAGACCAATTCCATGCGGAGAGGAGAACACTAGAAGGACAGGAGAACACTAGAAGGACAGGAGAACACTGGATGGTCCTGCTGTGTGCTGGGAGGAGCAGAGGGAGGATTTACTCATCGAAGCGGCCCTCCAGGATGCTGTCGAAGGAGAAGGGCACAAACTTGAAGCCCTGGCCTGTGTAGAATTTGTTCTGGAACTCCACCCTGGATGGATAAAAAGAGGTTGCATCACGGATCCAAAACATCTTGACCTTCTCGAAAGATCGATACGTTACGCTAAATTTAAAAAAATAATAATCCAAATTTAGTGCTGGGTACACACTCAACTCTGACTCCAGTCTCATCATAAGCTCAAGCGTACTGCAAAAGAAATAAAAAAAAAAAAAAAAGAGAGGTCTTGCTATGGGAAAGGTAACCGGATCACTTTGATCCTCGTTTCATAGAAATCCTGGCAGCAGGATCTGTGGTTTAATGGGAAGGTGCCTGGTCATAAATATGCATCTCACACACAAACACATTCAGTAGTACAGTCTGTTCCATTGACTCATGTCGTGCTGTGTCAAACCATGAACTCAGCAAGTAAGCAATTAAGGGATTTTGTGCAGTATCGTAACGTTAACACATTAAAGCACGGACCCCGCTTTACCCAGCAAGTGAATTCGTTTTATAATTGCTTTTGCTCTCTAGATGTCAACACAGATCATTTCAGAAACGCGTGACTCACCAGTGCAGGCGCAGAGCGTGCAGGAATGCAGACAGACCTTCCATGACGAGCAAAATACACACGGTCAACGTGGCAAAGGCCGGGAAAATGACGGACAGGCCAAAGAATCCGCCGCCGCTCCGGGAGGCCAGGCCCAGGTGCATCACCATGCCCCACAGCACCTCCGACAGCTCTGAGGAGCAGGCGAGGCTTAGTTCTGCTCTACGCAACCCAGAGGCCGCTTCACGTACATTTACTGCTGGAAATGCGTGCGTACGTGTCTATGAGACACGCGCGTGCGAGAGTACTCACGTGCATGAGCCAGACTGAGAGCCCAGAGGCGCAAGTAGGAGGCCGTGTTGGAGATACAGCCCAGGCAGTACTCGATAGTGTGAATGGCCTGATGGACGGCAACGTCTCCAAAGTTGAACTGCAGAGACAGAAGCACAGAAAAGGGTGGACTAACGGACGGGGTGGAGTTCAATTAACCTGCTCATAATGGAACGAGGAACGTTTGAGGAAAAAGGGAAATGCCGATGTTCCAAAGGAAACCGCCTCATCTGTGAAACGCCAAGTCCTACACACGGACCAGCCCAACTTTTCTTTACTGATGATGCGGCTGGTGATGCTTAGAAGGGTCTCCATTGCTCGAATCCAGCCAAGCGTCTAAGAGCTGAGAGGACGGCACTTGCTGCAAGTTTATGGAGAAAGTTCTTGACTTTCCTGGTCAGTCACCTGATCGGAACTAAGCTATTAAGCATGAACTGCTCAGAGTTAAAAATAAAAACACCCAAAAATAGGAACTAAAACTAATAGGAACTAAACTGATATGCAGCACAGATGTAAACATGTGCATGGTTAATCCCGTATTTTGACATCATTTGCGGAACTGTTCGTAGAACCGAAATGACTATTATTCGCGGAAGTCTCCGTAAATTCGCGGAAAACCTCTCTTTTTCGTGGCACTATATAATTTTTCCATGCATTTTAGTGTTAAAATTATTATTAAGAAAAACATAATTTACTAATTTTGTAACACAAATATTAATGTAAATTCAGCTAAATTTCCATATAAAATATAACTATACATTTTTTGGTTTTGTCCAGAGAACACAAAGAAAGCGCAATTTGGGATGGTGGAACACCGCTGTACTCAGAGGCGGGAGGTTTTTGAAAGTAGCCAATCCGAGAGTGTTGTTTATTTCTCCCTGCTGCTGATTGGCTGCTGCCCTGTGACGCTGCAGCCCAGAGTTCCAGCATCGGATCAGTTTCAGCGTTGAGCTCTTGAGTTTACCTTTACATTTCTTTCAGGGTGATGTATTAAGCTGAGGTTAAAAATTAAATTTGGGAGTATATTTGGGGGCATTTTTAGAGTTTACACTATAAAAATAGACTTTTATAGGCATTTTTTTTTTAACCGCATCACAAATTTGCGTTTTTTGCACAATTTGCGGGCGCTCTTGGAACACATTACGTGCATCACTCTTGATTCAGCGTTCAGAAAACCTTACTTTCAACATTCTGGCTTCGAAGAAAGCCTCTCCTTCACTCTTCTTGAATTACAAGAACATGTTCTTTCGAAGTGTAGCACGCTGGAGCTCTAATTATTAGTTTCCATCATAACATCCTCTCATTGAGTAAGTGAGTCACACTGAGTCATTTCTGCTGAAAACAATGGGGCAGGGCCCGTGGTAGCAGGCTAACTCTTCCTGACCTTAAACTGACCCACGGAGCAACATCTCCAAAACAGTCTTCTTCTATAAACGAACACAGTCCCCGTTAGTCTTTGAGACCCGGCCGGATGGGAAGAGGAGCAGGTGAGCAGCCCCAGCATCCTCAGACTCGTCTTCCAAGAGGCTAGACTGTTCTGTTCTCTGTTATCATATAGGAAACCCAACGGAGGTGTTTCTCCGCATGTCAGTACTGAAAGGTTTGGCTTGGCAAAGGCCTGCTTCCCTTTTCCCACCTGCTCTTTTTGTTTAGATGGCCTGTGTGGCTCCATCAGCCTCATGGAAAACCGTGAGCTAATGCACTCATTGTTCTGTGGCAGAAGAATGAACTACTGAGGGACTTCGGAAAGTGTGAGAGCAGCTGAGCGAACTCCGTGGTCCAAATCTACACGGGGTGAGAGTGAACCTCATCTCTCACGGCTTTGTACTGTCAATAAATGCATTGCTACACGTCAAACAAAACGTAGTAGCTTCCAAAGTTAACTGTCACATGCGAATTCCACACAGTATTATTACTGGCTCACTGAATTGTGGCCCTTCTAGTTCATTTTATTTGAGCAGAAAGTAAATAAGCGTGCAGTGCCTTTCTGTGAGGCGAACGTCTTTGAACGCAAGTGTATGAAGAGCGTAATGAGGAACACATTCCACCCCCACCCCTACAGGCATGCATCTCTCTCTTACCGGCTCCTCCTCCGAGTGCTTGGACAGAAAGAGAAACGGGAGTTAGTCATGAGGTTCAGAATCCAAACTTCAAACCACTATAAGGGACATTCGGACATTACTGGGACACACAAAATGGAATGGGGGTGCTAACATTTGCATGAGACAATACATAAATGTAAACGAAGACATTAGACGTGAGAAAAAACACATTTTGGTGTAGCACTTTTCTTTCCCGTCTTTATACAGTGGAATCTGCAAATTAAGACTGATTATCAAGTAGTACGAGAAAAGCAGCTGTGGCATTCGGAAGTGACGATGAAAGTATTTTCCGTGCTGCGGTCACTGGAATGTGGGGAGCGGCTGCCGCAGTGTTCACAAGAAAAGATCTGCCACTGTTCACATCCTCCTCCGGTTCCTCAGCAGTCATGAGCTGCCCTGCCAAGGTCACTTACCTTATATGTTTTCACATTTTATACTTTACATAACACCACGTTTCAACGTGTTAGTACGATGTGTTTTGCAAAAAAAAAAAGACTATGCCGAACAGACAGATTATGAATCTACTGGGGCTCGGTGAAAGATATATCTAACTGCAGTTCTGTTCTTATCACTGAGGCCATGCAGGAGAGAGTGCTGCAGTCACATGACAGAGTAGATCTCCATTACTGAAACCAGCCCTAGTCTGTTCATGACCACACATAAACGGTAACGAATGAACAGAACACAGTGCTTTACCACGTCTGCATGAGAAACAACATGAGAAAGTCCAGGATACCCTGTTCTCTAACCATCTAATCCTGTACGGAATGAACCATGGACTAAGGGTGTGTCCGAAATCGCGCACTTACGTGAGTGAACTGGAATGTAGTGCACTTCCTCCTGTAGTGTGCACTGCTGTGGGTAAGTATTGTCCGAAATGGAACACTGGTGTTTTGCACTTTGCGGAAGTGACGGACGAACATTTGATCGCGATTCTCCAGCCCGCCAAAATATCTGCCGGCTTTTGTTTACACAATGAACTTCCTCGTGCTTTTATTTGCTTTTGTTTACCCCCTACTGCACCCCACGTGGAAACTACGCCGCATCCGATGTCGACGCAGCATTATTCGCCTCTGAAAACTTGTCGAAAGTCCCTCCCCATCTGCTACATATTCAAAATGGCCGTCCGTTTAGTGCGAGTAGTGTCCATCGTTCCGCACTGCGTTTTTTGGCCGTCATCAGTGCACCATCCGGGTACTTTCAGTGCACTGAGTTTTAGCTTGGTTGTCAGTGTGAACACTCTGTGTACTAAAACATAGTGTTCGAAGTGTTCCAAGTGCGCAAGTGCGCGATTTCAGACACACCCTAAGTGAAATAATGCATGTATTCAGAGTTCTGCTTAGCTCTGGACCACTTGAACAAAACTGTTTTCTGTTTAACCAGTAACTTGGTTTACTGATACAGATATCTAAAGGAAGACGGGTCTGATTCGGGACACCTCATTCAGAGGAAAATCACATTAACACAACTGTCTACTTACCCATCAATCAGACAAAACATGTTTGGAGTCCAAATTTAGCTTCTTTACTTGGAGCCAAGATGCTAACATTACTAACAAAGACTAGAAGTCAACAGTCACCCAAATTCTTCAAGTAAATACATCCCTAAAACATTTCTTAACCTGCTCAAAAGACATCTATCCCTTCATTACAGTGGTGCAGTCGATGTGATTTAGGACACAGTCTGACAGTGTGAGCTGAGGTAAACTAAACATGTTTGGCTTTTGAACATACAATCCAGTTCTCAGGTCTCTGTCTGATGTCTTGTGTCCTCCTTTTGTCCTCCTTTTAATGGGATCTTTACCTATAAATGGCTTGGTAAGAGCCAGCAAGTTCACCCCCCCTAGTGGTACAGCAGAAAAGTGCTGGCTGCTGAATCAGAAGATTGCAAATCCAGGGTGTGAACACAGACTTCTTATTAACACAGACTTTTTTTGCCCATAAAACCAAAGTTTGTGTTTCTCCAACCTCTGGTTTTATAGCAACCACACAATCACGCTTCGTGTTTTCTCATGGAAATGCATCTAGTTGGCTATTGTGTTTAATTATCTAATGGTGTGTGTGGGCTCTTCAGAAGTACATAATTACAATTTAATAATTTTGCGCAGGTTGTTATCATTACTGCTAGTTTAGGTGAGGAGGAATGTCTCAGTGTTCTACAGGCATGCTTTGCAGTGGAGTGAAATGCTGATGATGCGCCTCAGACTTACTTTTTCTTCCTCAGTCATGTTTCAAATCTATACACTGACTGCGCTGAGGCACTGGAATCCAATTCACATCGACCTAGTTTTTCAGCTGATGAGGTGCGAGCTAAGAGATGCCAGTTTAACTTTTTTTTTTCAATAATGTTCAATAGTGTTGAGGATGTAATATCAACATTCAAACGCGTTTACGCTTTTATAATCATTGGAACATTTAAGAGAGATGTATAAACACATGAAGCGAAGTTGAGCGTGGAACGTGCCGTGGAACAGAAAGGGCAGAAAGGAAACTTGGGCTGAACAGAAACAGATATAAACTGCAATGCGTAGGTTACTGTGAGGGGTGAGCCTGAATCGCAGCACACGCCTGGTGATACAGGGAGCAAGCGCAGACAGTTTAGTCCTCAAGTTTTTCTCAACAGCATCCAATCCTTGATTATATTTAGTATTAAAGAAACTCTGAAAATGTGATGATGGTTGAAATGGCTATGTTCATTACCGTCATTACCATTGTTGTCTACCATTATTACAGTTTTTTCACTGATGAACACAGCATGGAGAAATGAGATGAAGTCCAGGCAGTGTAGAGCAGAGATGTCCCACAAACTCCTGTCCAGCAGGAAAATCTTGGAAGCTGCTAGGAAAGGGGTCAGATATCACATGTAGGCACCTTTTTTGAGTAGAACATTTATTTTATCCTGCTAGTTTATTTTTCTGTTAAAGCAGGATTTGGCTCTATTTGATTGCATCTAATTTTCCTCTTTTGAGTCTCAAATTTGCGTCTTTTGAGTCTGAAAATTGTTTGTACTCAATTTCACGGCAGTACCAACCCTAGTCAACACCCAGGCTGGAGAGGACTGATCTTAGATCAGATTTATGATTTTCATGGCTCCTGCCACAAAACTGCATCGGCACAACTGCTGAGGTGGTTTGTGAAAACAGACCCTGTTGTCTCCTGGTTGCAGCGTTCAGTCACATGTTAATCTGTCTCAAATCACAAGTCACACCTTAATAAGACCAGGATGTGGGCTGAGAGGGTTGAGAGAAGTTTTGGTGATGGATTTATGGACACGACATGGACACCAACTCTTACATGAGTGACTAAATCTGGGGATAAATGTACTCTCCTCCAACTTAGCGAAGACGAAACCGAATAATGGATGATAAAAACAGGGCTGCCTTCAATAAAGACTTAGGGAAAGACATTAAGGAGAGATTTAAGGTAAGACACTGATGCACATAAAATCACGATGAATAACTGTATTTAAAAATATATATATATACTATTAAAAAGTTTTCTGAGCCACACTTACAAAAAATAAACACCAAAATAAAAAGCTTGATCCGATTTAAAAGCTACATCTTCCCACTCCACCCACCTCGTCTCCATCCTCGGAATGCTGCGATAGCTGATCGTGCTCGATGATCTCGGCCTCGTCCTCGGTGGGACCGTTTCCGACCCGGACGCCCCCGAACTTCTGTGTGCCCTGTTGGGTGAGTCCGGTGGGTGAGCTGGTGCCTGCCTGCTCTAAAGTTTCTAGTTTCTCAGCAGGGCTTGCCTCCCTCATCTGGGACTAAATACAAAACCCAACAAAGTCTGAATGGCTCACAACATGCCACAGGCACTTTGGTGTGTGTTTGAGTATGTGTGCCTTAGTGTGTATCGTATGGCTTCTTGGGGCACCTACCAAACACACACACATCATATCAAATCGGTCTCGTCTCTTTTAGGTGGTCACTTTAAAGCCAAGTGTGAAATTAGTGGTCGGATCTTGCTCCTGTTGTTCTTTTTTTTTTGTTTTGTTTGTTTACTCAGGAGTTTACGTCGGCATGGATCTCAGCGAGAATGGCTGCTGCAGTTACTGTGAAACAAAAAGCAATGTTGGGGATTTCTCCTATTCTGTACAGTCAGTGGTTCAGTTTAAAATGATGTGACTCGTCCTTAAAATGTATTTGTTCAGTAATTTTACCTTAGATTACACCATAGCTATCCTGTTTCTTCCTCTTCTTCTTCAAGAAACTGAAGATCTGACTCTCAGAGATACAGGCATCATACCTATGACATCTGAAACTTCTACCAAAAATCCTCTACGATCTACAAATGGCTTACATACAAGTATGATACAACTTATCATGCTTGTAGGCACTCGTTTAGTGATTGCATACCGTACATCAAGACCACGTCACTTTTATTGTCTCATTGTGGCGAACCAGAAATAAAATCCACTTTTAATTATTCACAAAGTGGTAATGAATCCAGTCCACGGCATTTACTGTTAAACTGCCATTCAACCTAATTAATCCGATTGAAAATTGCTCTCTTTCTAATTTACTGAATGGCACTTGGTATAAAGCAAACATTCTGTTTTAAATGTCTAGGGTGAGAGGGCTTCACAATATACTAAATCTCTGTAATGTAACTCATTTCTTATATATAAACTGATTTCATGGTAGGTGCCCCAACTGGGCCGAGTGAATGATAGTTACTCATATTTTAGGAATCAGTCTAAACAGTTTGAGACAAATATCAAGGGTCTTCTGTAGCTCTTCTACTGTATGCAATATCCAAGTAATAAGACATGAGTGTCCAAAAACAGTCTCCCACAGCTCTGCTCAGCTCTGCAATTTTTCCTTCACTGAGACTCATTCAGCTCATTCAGGTCCTAGAGGGCTCAAACAGTAATATGGTGGTTTTCCACTGACTGGTACCAGCTCGGTTCGGTTCGGTTCAGTTCGGTTCTACTCTGTTCAGTTTTGGTGGTTTTCCACTGACTGGTACCAGCTCGGTTC
>JBBPCX010000001.1:12322977-12370687 GCA_037974365.1 Hydrocynus forskahlii | reverse complement strand
CACACACACACACACACACACACACACACACACACACACACACACACACACACACACACACACACACACACAATGGAGAGACAGACTTTGATGGTATGATTTCAAGAAACCCTTGTTGGCATCATTCCTTGTAAGAGTGTAGTCTTACAAACACACTGTCACTGTCCCAGAAGAGTGCGGACAGTAGTGCGGATAGTCGTGATTACCAGCGGAGATCCAGGTACCGCAGGGTGCGGTTCACCATCAAGCCTTCACAGAGTCTCTCAACGCCAGAATCAGTCATGCCATGCTTCCCCATGTGAAGCTCCCTCAAAGTCTGATTTACTGCCAACATCCGAGCCATATGGACCGTAGTCTCCTCCTGTCAGATACGCCAGATCTGTATTTAGCCACCTCTCTCTCTCTCTCTCTCTCTCTCTCTCTCTCACACACACACACACACACAAAAGTCACAGGACCACTAAAATTCATACCTGCAGACTGAAGAGAAGCGGTCGGCTGACGTTGATGGAGCGAAGGCTCCTGTTACTGTTGAGCACGATGGCGAACGCAATCAGACTCTGTGTGCCCTACAGAAAGGAAAATCAGATTCACTCACTGAAAAGTTCAAGAAACAGAAGAAAACACTTTTTTGTGTGTTGTTCTTCGGTTGCATTACCAGATCACAGTCGGACAAGTCCAGCTCTTCTAACGTCTTGTTAATTTGCATCATGCCGGCAATGTGCATGGCACCTTTATTCCCAATCTTATTGCCTGTTATTCTCAGTCTCTTCAGGGTTGCATTGTGCTGTTGAGAGATAGGGCATGATTATTATTGTCACTATTATTATTGCAATTATTCGTATTATTATCGTCTCTATTATTATTGCAAATATTAACATTATTAAGTGGTTAATGATTACATCTTCAAAATGGTACATTTACGTGAGAGGGAAAGAAGGAAAAAATGTTACAAGCAATTTTGATCACTGCTATTGGTGCATTTATTATGGCATTGTCACACAATGATGTAAAATGAGGCAGGTGAAGGGACAGGATGCAGAGGAAAGTTGCAACCGCAGTGTCCAACAAGTCAAACTTTACAGAGCTGATGAAAAGAGGACAAATGAACGTCTGAGGCTAAACCTATGTAGGGAGTACGGAGCCATCTGAGATTCAGATACACACACTGATGAGGACCAAGGATGAACTGGGCATCAGTACATTGCACTTATTGATATTAATATAGTTATAATAAGACTAATATTAATTGAATAGTATGCAAAATTTGAATGTATTATATTACTATGGCTAATAATATAACACTACTGCTCATAATACAATAGAAACACAGTGATTTTGCATATCATCACTGGGTTTCTATTGTGTTAATGGCATTTTTGTTGTTAGTTGATTCTTGTAAAATTGTAAAACTGGACGTTTTTATCTCTGTACTGGGGTGATGTGTATTGTGATACAATGTCCTAATAAAACAAATCTATAAATTAAAAAAAGAAACCTAGTGATATTTTACACAGGGTATCATTACGAAAATGAGGACCATGCAGTATTAATGGAGGGAAATGGAGATCTTCACTCACATGCAAACTTTTTGCAATTCGCTCTGCGCCTGCGACCTCGATATTGTTGCACATAAGGTCCAGCGACTGCAGAGCCACATTCATCTGCAAGAGAAGCTACAGGTATGAGTGTTTGCTCTATGTGTATATGCCTTAAACTACTTTAAACAGTTATTCCAAATACCTGAAGGAGATCCGCCAGATGCACTGCCCCCTCATCTGAGATGCAGTTATAGCGCAGATCTAAAGCTGAGAAGAGAGATTTTAATGGATTTATGTCCAAGGTTAAATCCAACCTGTTAACAGGGAGTGAGGCAGGCAATTTTTACTGAAACATTTCAAACTGAATGAAGGTTCAGTGCGATGAGGCCGTACCTCTCTGTCATTTATTTTTGTGCAAAATTCTGAGGTGCACCATTTTATTTTGTGTTAATATATAGTGATTAAATCCTAACCGACTTATACAGAGGCTGGATGTATTAAAATATTCCACTGCAGTGCTATGAATAATTTTAAATGACTACTTTTTGTACTTCTTCCAAGTGTTTTTGTTTTTGGAAAGGTACTTTTACATCATTATTTTACAGAATTAACAATACTTTGAGTGGAGTGTGGGTTTGAATCACTCCATCTAGACCTGCTTCTGAACGTTGGCCAAATCACTGTGATTCATGGGGTGTGAGATGGGGTTTGTTTATTAATGCATAGAATATAGGACTCAAATTGAGGATTATTTTTCATCTGATATTCAAGTGATACCAATAAAAAGTTTTTACATTACTAAATAACGTCCTTTCTTGGTGTTTATATTTTAGATCTATATCTATCTATATATATGTAGGAAGTGAGGGCGGGAGAGAGAGAATATTTTAGACAAAAGTATTGGGACACACCTCTTGAATTAGGGTGGTTTACTTCCCGTGAAGGGCTATCGTTATGCGTCTGCACACCAAGACATTTTGGACAACGCCAAGAAGAGTTGAAGCTGTTACAGCTGCAAAACTATTCCAACTCCTTATTAAAATCTATGTATGCAATGTCATTAACGTCCCTGTTGCACTAATGGTCAGGCGTCCCCATACTTTTGCTTTTAGCCCATGTAGTGTGTCATGGGCGTCGGAACAATTACAGCAGTTTAAATATATATAGCAGTTTATATATTACATATATGTAAAATCGTGTATACACACACGTTTAAATACATATATAAAAACACACATATAAAACGTTTATACACACACGTGTATATATATATATCTCTGGTTTTACATTACAAAAATAAATACTGATTGAGGCTCGAGATCGATACTTTTTATTAAAATACATTACGTTTTCACATTTGCACAATCTGCTGAAAAAATGTGTATATATGCACACATTTTTTATATTCACCGTTTCGTTATCAAACTGCCCACACCAAATAAAATGACAAAATTGTGACTTTATCGTCAAAAGAAATTTACATTTCACAATATTAAGGAATTACGTTTTCTTCATGTCTCCATCAGTGTTCCGTGGTTCCTAAAAGCTGTAGTGTTGACTGTAGACTGAGCATCCAGACCCTACCTACCTGTCACGCTGAGATCATTCTGAAGTGTTCTCCACAGCACCAGAACATCTTTATCCGTCAGTGGTCTCGCCTCCCTCAGGAGCTGGTTGCCAGTCAGTTTGAGTGAAACATGGCTGGAAAACGCGAGCAAAAAAGGGACACTTCAGGCTGGACTAGATCTCTTTTTGAAAATAACTAATGAAAACAACAGGCCGAACCAACCTGCAGCTGGGTGTCTCCTTTAACACCTGGGAAATGTAGGCATTAGCAGGGAGATGGAGATCATCGCAGAATGACAAGTAAAGATCTTCCAGACTTCCCATGCTGGTGGTAACTGGTTTAGAACTCAGAGAACCCGATTCCCACAAAATATCTTTATTTACGTGTTACCATAGAAACACCACTACTGCGACCTCTTCTGGCAGGCACTGGGAACAGCTGTCTAACAACTCCACCATGATTTTAGTCCCAATCAGAGCATCAGCTCAATTCAATGTACATGAACTGTTTTTTTTTTTATCATGTTTAGGAGGAAAATCACATGTAACAAGCTACAGATGTTTATGTTTGCTTCAATTCGCAACTCTAAAATACAAAACATGGAGGAAATAAGCACACACCAATTATCTGATTATTTGTCATGTATTCCTTCTCAAAACAAACAACAAAAAAGGAGTAGTTCTATGATTCTACTAAGCAGTATCGACTTGAATAGCCGGTTGCAGGACACTATAAAACAACACACTATTAACATAAGCGTCCCTTTTTTCTGCAATTTGCTATTATAGATGACTTTACATATTCAAAGCAACTATTTAAATCATACAAATATAAAACCACACTGGGTATGACACCTTTGTACATATGATCGAGAGCATCTTCTGGAATCGTCCTTTTTTTGTATTGAAAAGCGTTGATAAAAAAAATTACATAAAAATGTTCCTCACGTTGTAGTCTGAAATATTCTGAAGACTATAGAGAGGACACTTGTCCTTTTTGTTGCTCTAAAACTTCTGTACACAGCAACAAGGGACGCACGTCACAGACCAGATTTTTTTTCCCCCTCCAGAGGAGGATTCATATGAAGGTATTGCACGTCCCTTTAGTCAACAGTCTGAACAATTACAATCTGGGCATGCTCCATCTCTGAGGATCCAGGAATTTCAAACTGCTCTACAACATATCTCACTTGGTCCGAACCTGTTCCGTGCTGTATCAGCACTGGGGTTTCGGAGGATTCATCATGTTGGATGATCATCGGTGCTCCTGAGGCATCGGAATGCTGGAAGATCATGGGCTGACCTGTGCCATCTGAATGCTGGAAGATCATGGGCTGACCTGTGCCATCTGAATGCTGAAAGATCATGGGCTGTCCTGTGCCATCTGAATGCTGAAAGATCATGGGCTGTCCTGTGCCATCTGAATGCTGGAAGATCATAGGCTGACCCGAGGCCTCTGAATGCTGGATGATCATTGGCTGTCCTGAGGCCTCTGAATGCTGGATGATCATTGGGGTGTCGGACGATTCTGCGTGTTGAATAATCATTGGTGTCTCTGCAGATTCTGCATGTTGAAAGATTACTGAGGCCTCTGAAGATTCTCCATGCTGAATTATCATCGGCGAACCAGAGATCATTTGTGCTCCAGCGGCATCTGCATGTTGGAAAATCACTGGCGTGTCTGAAACATCTGAATGTTGGATGATCATTGGTGACCCTGAAGCATCTGCATGTTGGATGATCATTGGGGCGTCTGGCTGATGGATGATCATTGAAGCCTCTGAGGGCATCGTGGCCAGTGCCGAATCTGCTGGAAAACTCGGTTCTGGGGATTCAGCTAGAACAGAACGCACTCGGGCTATCAGGCCTTGGTGGTCAATCGGGATGTTGATGGGACACTGGACCGGTTCGCTCTTCGCTGGCTCACTCTCTTGGTCTGGAGGAGCTGAAAAGTTAAACAGCCATTAGAAATAAAGCCATAACTAAGTCTAACTAATTTACTGAACACTGTCAAGATACTGTTTTACTCTTATGATGCGTGCCCTACATACCATTGTGTTTTAAAGCTCTATGCTTCTTCAGGCTATAAATGTCTGACAGAGTATTTCCACATATATTGCAGGTCACTCTTCTTGAGCCTAAAATCAAGCAATAAGTGGATTAACACACCTAGTGCTACAACTAAAAAAAAAACACAAAAAATATTCTAAACCTGATTTTTTTTGTCCAGTATATCTTCAGTATAAATGCCGGATTTATCTTTTGTGACTCACCATTGTGGATATCCATATGCTTCCGAAGTTCCCCAGATGTTAAGCAGGGTTTCCCACAGTCCAAACAGATATAAGGAGTCACTCCTAAAACTCAAGACAAAGAAAACAGTAATAAGTAAAACTGCATTTATATTTAACCATACACCACTGTATCCTGTTTTCTTGCCTCAAATATTTACCAATTTGTTCACCTGTGTGTTTTCTGGAGTGAGAGATCAGGGAGCTGGAAACAGCGAAAGACATGCCACATGTGTCACACACGTATGGCTTTTCCCCCGTGTGCCGGCGCTTGTGGTACATCAAGGTGCTGGCCTGAGTGAAACGCTTGCCACATTCACCACATTCATAGGGCTTTTCACCACTGTGCGTCCTATGGGATCAACATGCAAATGTTATGTAATAATAAAATCTGCAATAAGCTTGGATCTTGGATCATTTTTGTTTTCACTTTTTGATAAGAAGTATAATAACAATAATACATTTTATTTATAAGAGCCTTTCACAACTCTCAAGTTATAAAAAGTTGAAGAATAGATACATTAAATTAAGCTTATACACACACACACATTATGTGGACATCCTTATTCAAGCCAAACTGCTAACAGGTGTATAAATTCCAGCACACAGCCATGCAGGTCCACATACACTGGCAGCAGAGTAGCCCATATGGAAGCACTCAGTGATTTTTAAATTTGGCATGGTCATAGGATGACACCTTTGTTAGTTTCAGAAACGTTTTGGCAATAACGTGCATAAATAAACACACCTCATATGGATTTTAAGATTACTGGATGTTGCAAAGGCTGCAGGGCAGGCATCACACTTGTGTGGCTTCTCTTCACCATGATGCATTCGGCAGTGATAGACTAACTGGCATTTCTGCGCAAAGCGCGATTCACAGCGGTTACAGGTGAATGGCTTCTCTCCTGAATGCATGAGAAAATAAACAGCAGCTCAACAACTACTAACACAGATACAATAAATGAAAAGAAAGGATCTGTCAAGCCCTCATAAAGGGTGGAATGGTTTAGGGAACATTAAATGGGCTTGGCGCGCTGGATTTTTACTTAAAATTTTTAAGTCCCCCATACATAAACACTGAATTGCGATGGGGAAAAAAAAACACTAAAGAACATAAATGCTTACGTGCATGCATATTTGACAAACCTGTGTGAACTCGCATGTGCGTCTTGAGCTGGTTTCCCTGTCTGAAACAGCGCCCACAGAGCTGGCACTGATAGGGTTTGATGCCCTTGTGGATGCGCATGTGTCTGCGTAGGCTGCTCATCTCTGAGAATAAATTCCCACAGATGTTACAGATAGGGCGGAGCTTATTTTGGTCAGACTTGACTTCCTCTTCCTCATCCCATTCTTCCTCAGCTGCTTCTTCATCTTCTTCATGGCTGGCCTGGCTCTCCCTCAGCTTTCTGCTAAGGCTCCTCTTCCTGTTGCTTGTCCGCACCTTTTTGGATGAACTGACATCATCAGACGTCTCGCTGGGATCCTCATCATCTCTTGGATTTTCATCATCAAGCGCATCAGAGGAGAACAACTTTGTCTTTCCATTCTCTTCAGGTTCTTCCTCTTCTTCTTCTTCGTTGGAATTTTCCTTCTTTGCAATTTGTTCTGTGTTCACTGCTGCGTCTGATAGTAGAGGCCTAATCCGTGGTCTGCCTCTCTTACGCACAACTCCTTCCTTTTCTTTACTCTGTGGAAGCACAGCAGCCTTCTCAGTGTTGACTGGACCCGGCGTCCCTGAAGGCAGCGGCCTGATTCGCGGCCGTCCTCTCCCTCGTTTAACGACAACTGCTTCGGTGTTCTCTACTTCTGGCTTTGTCTTGCCTTCATCTTCAACACCTTCTCCTTCTTTTGTATTTACCTCCTCTGCATCTCCATCTGGGGTGGCAGACTCAGGTGGTTCAGACATGGTTTTCGGTTGCTCACATTCAGTGCCTTCTGTCACATTATCATTTGCTATGGTAGTGCTTTCTTCGGTGCTAGTGGATTCTGCTGTTTCGGGGGGCAAGGGCCTTATCCGTGGACGACCTCTGGGCCTTCCGGTTCCTCTCCTCACCGGACTGCTCTGCAGGGTTGAACTTTTCGATGCTGCAAAATGGGCTCGGTCACAAGATAATGGCCTCACCCGAGGCCGACCTCTCGGCCTGCCTCTTCCTCGCCCTCTTCCCCTCGGTGAAATGGGGCTCTCTCTTGGCTTGCTCTGCTCATAAAGACGAGTCTTGGGCTTGCTGTTCCTCTTCTCCGTGCTCTGTCCCGTCTGATCTCCAGACGACTGCGACTCGTCAGCTAAGGCTGCACCTTCCTGCTCCCTGCCACTATTTCTTTCTTCTCTTAGCCTCTCTCGTTCCTCTACCTCCTCAATTGGTTCCAGTGGTTCATAATCGTCCGGGCTGAGCGGTGAACGTGGATCCAAGTTGTCTGCATCCCTGTCAGCATCCTGAGGCTGGCTACAGCGAGTCACCACCTCTTGAATTCCAAGGTAGGAGGCTGCTTTTTGGATGTTTGGAACCTCATCCCTGTGGAGCATACAGGAATGTTAAAAGGACTTTTATCTACACAAGAAATTACAAGTATACTAGAATTTAGTGCATGGGTAGCCAAAGTGAGTCCTGGGGACCCCATGCTAATTACTTTCTACCTCATTAAGCTCATGAGCTAATGATCAAGGTCCTCATGTCCTGAACCAGATTTGTCGAGTAAAGCAAAGTGGACCCTTATAATGGACTACGAGGCAGCTGGTGACCTGGTGGTTAGGGAGTTACTCCTGAGATCAGAAGGTCATCGGTTCAAATCTTAGGACTGCTAATGGCACCACTGAGGTACCCTTGAGCAAGGTACTATCACCACAGACTGCTCCCTGGGCACCCCCTGTTGGTGGCAGTCCACTGCTTCACTTGGTGAATGGATTAAATTTACCATGTGAAGCAGCGGTCACCACAAGACAGCTCACAGCGCACAGTATGAACAATCAAAACATTATTTCACTGCATTTAACCCATTCACCAAGTGAAGCAGCAGGTAGTAGCATGTGGGGACTATTTCTTGCTCAAGGGTACCTCAGTGGTGCCACTGGCTGTCCTGGGATTCAAACCCATGGCCTTTCGATCACAGGGGCAGATCCCTAACCACCAGGTCACCAGCTGGGATCTCCAAAACTGACTTGCTTTAGGTGTCAAGCTGACACACTCACCCATCCATGGACAAGTCCCCCGTGTACATGTAATCCAGTAGCTTCTCAAACACCGCCTCGTTCACACACTCGGGGTCCAGTGTTATAGTGGCATCTTCTTTTCCCTCGTCCACACACTGCGTGGAGAAGTAGCTGCTGAAGGCTGCCAGCACGTTGTGGTGAGCTCCATACCGAGCTTCTCCTATCACCACGGTGCAGTCACAGAGGTAGCCTCTCTCCCTCTGCTTCCTCAGCTGCTCCAGGAGGAACTCGCTGTGAGAGATGTGGCTCATCGTGTGGGTCTCCACTAAGTTCTGCAACTTCAAATGAAGAAGAGCATCAAAATTCATTCATTTATTCAACTTACATGCTCCCACTTATCCTCTTGACCAAGATTAAGGACAAAATCACTTGGGGAGGGGGTACATTTGGGCAAATTCGACCTTAAATCTAAATATTTAATTAGATAAAATAAGTAGAAGATAATAGTTACTCGGATAAGAGCAGAGCTGATTAAAAATAAAAGTTCCCGCCTGTTAAAAGTTGGCTAGCTGAATGCTAACGCGCCAACCACGCAGTGCTACGGTGTTTCGAGAGAAAATTTAATTATTTTTAATATTCCTATTTTTTAATATACACTCGAAAGAGTAGGAATATAAACCCTCTGACCGTCCAGTCCTGAAGTTTGTGAGTTTTTTTGACATTCAAAACAAAGGGCTCTTATTTCGAAAAAGGCTCGATCCGGTTGGGGCGCGAGCCCCGGTTCGAACGGCCGTTAGCTGCACTCGCGCCGCGGAACACGAGCAATAGAACACTAATAAAACACCCACCCCGGAGGGAGCGTAATTAATGGCCAACAATAGCTCGAAATATTATATCTTACATTAATGCAACAGTAGATTAAAGTCCTTCGGTGTGGTCGGCCATTTTCAAGCTCTTCTAGGGGGACTTGGAAGTTGACGCAACATCCGATTGGGGGTTTTCATTTTTTATTTTTTTAAACGTGTCTCTAAGCTGCTCCTCTAGATGGCGCTATAGACACGCATATGCACAATATGAACAAAAGTATTGGGACACACGTGTTTTTCAGGGTTCGGGCTAGGCCCCTTGCAGTGAAGGATAATCTTAATGCTCCAGCAAACCAAGAAATTTTAGACAACGCCATGCTTTCAACTTTGTGGACCCAGTTTGTGTCCCAGTGCACAAACCGAGCTCCATAAAGACACAGCTGCAGAAGTTCAGTGTGGAAGAACTTGACTGGCCACACAGATCCCTGACCTCAACCCCATCCAGCATCTTTGGGATGAACTGGCACAGAGATTGTGATCCAGACCTTCTCAGCCAACATCAGTGTCTGACCTCATTAATGCTCTACAGAATGAATGGGCACAAATTATTAAGATATGTGTATGTACACACACACACACACACACACACACATATGTGTGTGTGTGTATGTATATGTGTGTGTCTGTGTGTGTGTGTGTACATACATATAAATGATATTATAAATGACAATGCCATTAATATTTATCAGTTAACAAGCAATCTCTTTTGTACAATTCATTTTATGATGATACACTTGGGGCATAATGTTTTTTGACTGATCACTCCTCTGTTTTTTGGGTGTTGTCATTTTATTTTCGACCAAAGGGAACCTAGAAAGAGAGGAGGACAGTCCAGAGGAGCTTTTATCCTCAGGTCATAAGGCTTCTCAGGCAGGACATGCCTCACATTCACTCAACAGCACTCCCCATGCTATGTCTTCTACACCTTTTCCATTATAAAGCACACGACCTTTCACCATCTGCACAATGAGTTTGTGGAAATATTCTCCACTGTGAACATTCGGATACTTTTATTTTGTATGTATTGTTTTGTACCATATATTGTATTTATTGCTATTGTTCGCATTTGTGTATATTTGTCAAATTATTCTGCTGTATTCTATTTTCTAGTTATCGTCACAAGAGTGATTCATGTAATTGCACACTGTATGTGTATAACTGTGTTTGTGACAAATAAATATCTTGAATCTGGAATCTATCAGGCATCTAAATTACAATTACGGCATTTAGCAGACGTTCTTATCCAGAGCGACGTACATCACTGCTTAAGTAGTCCACGTCTGTTCTTCATACCTGCAAAGCTAGACTCAAATCAACACTTGCATGAATCACTTCTTCTGTAGTTTTGCCCTCCACATGAGACACTGTTTAACTGTAGAACATTTCCGCTACTCTAGCTGCCTCTGCCGCCAAGAATACAAACACAGATTGTAGTCCATTGCATATTCTGTCAGCTATAATTTTATGGATTAGATTACTGGTCTGTTTCTGACCACAGGGCCTGATATCATTAAGTGGACCTTTCTCACAACAGCAGTGACTCATGGTATTATTTGTGTCCAGTGCTGGTACCATCAGGCAAATCAGTGTTGCTGGACTCAACTACCCCAAAAATATCCTGAAAAGTTGTTACATGCACCGTTGAGGTGGACCTAGAGGCTGGGGCTTTCTAATAAAGCTGCCTGTGAGAGCATGACATTGATAGACTATAAGTCACTGGCTAGACTTGTGTGTATTGTTTATTCAGTTGATCAGCCTACAACATCTGTCCATCCATCCATTATCTTAACTGCTTATTTTTAACCAGGGATGTGCGAGTTGCTGGAGCCTGTTCCAGGGCTCAAGGGGTGAAAGGTGAAGAAACACCCAGGACAGATCACAAATCACAGGGCAGACACAGACAAACGAAATTACTTACAACAGACACATCTGAATTAAACAGACCAGAGGCCAACACAAATTTCTGACTTCTTATTCTGTATTTTGAGTTGCAATGAATTAGTAAATAAGGTACCATTCAACTTGTTGTACTTTTCCAGTTTTAGTAACATTCTATTAGAATATAGAATATAGAATATAATTTCTTAAGTAACGTGCAATTGAAGTATCTGCCATTATTTTTATTAGATACTTCAGATCTCCTCAGTCATTTTGGAATCTTATTTGCCTTTGTTCATCCTCCTGCATGTTATATATGACTAAGAACTTTTGTTTACATTTTCAGGAACATATGCTAACAGTAACTGCATGTTATTGCGACGATAATATTATACAAACACATATGAACATTGGAGAAGAAAACTAAGACAGAGTGATGAATTTCAGTCACACTCAAATGTGATTTTTTTAAATGGGAATTTTTGCAAGAACTCTGCTGGTGAAAAAAAAATGTTTTGGGGTGGGGTTGGATTTAGTGTGTCAGGCTACACAGGTGGTAATCCGGTGTAATGAACTGAGAGGTGTGGTTCAATCAGACGGGCCAGAATCCAAGAGAAGTCAGCGAAGTTCAGGCCTAGCCAGTCACAAAGGACAGGCAGGAGTGCTCTGAGCAAACCCAGAGGAACCAGGAGGCTAATGCCCAAAAATCCAGCGTTACGGACTCCCGTCTTCATATTTTCATACGTCTTCGTCAGCCAGCTCATGAAGAGAAGAATACCTCTGATGAGCACAGGTAAACTAAAGAATAAACTATTATTACATTTGTATTTAATGTCATACCTCACTGGACACTGTGACAAACAGGCATCTTCCTCCACTGACTCAGTTTCTTCAATGTGCTTTACTTCTTCTAATTTTGTATGATCCTTATTTTCCTTGGTTTCCCCCCTTTCCTCTTCTACACTATGATCTTCTTTATCACTTTCCTCCTCTTTCTCTTCTTCCTCACTGGTACATTCCATCTAGGTAATGAATATAGCAATATATTATTAGCCTTTTCATCCATGTGTATTAATTCCATCAACCACACATCCAAACTGTTAATCACCACGTATAGCTATTAACTGTGTGACTGTTTTTTTACAGTTCGGTGGGATACAGTGATCTGGGCAACCATGATATCATTGTTCAAAGACAAAGAATTCTGTCCAGGAAGATTTAAAATAATGTTTTAATGAAACACACCGCACACAAATAAACCAAGGTCTACCTGGCCTGCATGCAGAAAGCCAAGCTCTTCTCCAAGAGAGGCAGGACAATGTCTTTCAGCTGGCAGTGTATCAACGTTCATGAAGTTACATCCACGTCCATTGCTGTAAAATCACACAAAATCCATGGATTTATGCATGTACACTGTTTCAGGTATAATCACAGAGTAAATGGACAATATACCTACACTAAAGCCAAAGCCAACTGGCCTTCCAAGTCCTGTATCTTCTCCTTCATATCCTAAAAGACAAAATGCAAAAAAATGTCTTTTTTGGCACAGTTCTAACGGAGGGGGCTTATGTTATTATACGGATCAACAAAATACCTGTTTAATGGTCCTATATTCTGAGATTGTGTCTTTCAGCTGTGTCATGAACAAATCTTTCTGAGAAAAACAAAACATCATAAATTGTATATAAGGATGATATTACACTGGAAGTATCACACTGAAAAAAACCCCCATAACATTACAGATCTACAAGTAACTGTATATAAAGATACACTGGAGAAATCACACTGCTGAAAAAATGTTTAAAATCTAAAATAAAAGGACATTAGGGTACAATTTCTACACAACACCAACATGAGTTACCTCTTGAATGAGTTCTTTTGCTTGTGCAAGATGATGCCGACTTTCAACCAGTTCTTGCTACATGAACGGAAACACAAACACACTTTAACCAAACCACTTTACTAGAACATCATGCTGAAGGGGAACAGTCAAGTAGATCCAACTGTGAAAACTTTAACACTGACAAAAGGTGTAAGATCCAAAATACGATACCTGTAATGCACTCACAAGTTGACAGAGTTCCGCACTCTTTTTCTTATACATCTCCTTCTCATCCAGTGCATTTGGCAGCTGTGGGGAAAACATTGGGTAAACTAGACCACTCTACCAATGAATAAATAAGGGAAATAAAAAGATACAAACATTCACATACCTCATTATCAACAGCCTCTTTCTGATCTTTTAAGGCTTCATATTTCTTATCCTGTCACAAGTTACAATAAACAAGCACTTTGGAAACAATCACTCGGCGAAACTCAGTAAGATTCTGTGCTGTCAATACAGATCAAAGATTATTTGTTTCTCAGGTACGCACAAATTGTTTTTCCCTGGCTTCATGTGCACTACAAATCTGCTCCTGCTCAAGTTTTGCAGCACGAACGGCATCCAGCTCATCCTTAAGATCCCTATTTTCTTGAGTCAACTGCTTCACACTTCAGAAACACAATTTCTTACTACTCGGACAGACTGAAAGATGTGTTTACACTTATGACTGTTCTAGCACTTCAGAAAATCCTTGACATAAACATAATGTGCAAGAAGAGCTGCAGATACTTGTATAATGAGTTGGTGTATGTTACCTTTTTACTTGGTTCTTCAGAGCAGTGTTTTCAACTCTGAGGGCTGAGTTGCAGTCCTCTGACAGATCCAGAGCCTTCTGTAAATCTGTGTTCACCTTTTTTAGGTGTTTTATTATGCGCTCAGACTCAGCAAGGGCATTTTCCTCTTCCAATTTCCTTTGTAACACACACAAACATGGGAAGGGAAAAGATAGAATCAGTTTCACAATTTAAGTTTTGAAGCAATGTCTTTTTTGTGTTTACATAATCAACACTCACATATCAGAGTGCAGGATTCCCGCTCCCTCTGAAATGTATTCATCATCGCACCCTACTAAAAACAGATTCTCTAAAACCAGGACAAAGGTATTAATAACAAACAAACGATGGCTACAATGACTGCACAATCGATTTGAAAATAAATGTCACCTTCATTTTCTTCTTCAACAGCTGACCTACAAAGAAAAAGTAAGTGGCACATGTGATAGGTCAAAGTGGCTATGATTTCATCTATAAACATTCAGCGCTATGATGGATCTAAACTTTCATTAATCGGCCCTTACCTGAGCTGCTGAACGCTGTTGCGACCTCTACCTGGACAAAAACATTTTTGAAGGTTCAACTTTTCTGTGTTCCAGATCTGTGAAACACTCTTATAAGCTATAAGACTAAATAACACCACATGACCGTGGAGAATTTTCTCATTGCTTCAAATCTTTCTTACTTTGTTTCTTTCTTTAAGACGAGTATGCAGTACAGTAAACCCGCAACATTGTAAAAATAGTGAATGTGGTAAAAGAAATGCCTAAAAATGCCTATTTTTATAGTGTAAACTCATTTTAAACTCAGCCTAACACATTTCCCTTAAAAAACGTAAAGGTTAACCCATATCAGTACTGTACAATGTAGCAGCCAATCAGCAGCAAGGAGAAATAAATAGCGTTCTCTGATTGGCTCCTATCAAATCTCCCACCTCTGAGTACAGCAGTATTTCACAATCCCAAGATGCCCTTTTTTTCTGTTCTCTAGACAGTACCAAAAACATGTATACAGTTATATTTTATATGGAAATGTAGATGAATTTATGTTGATATTTATGTTACAAAATTATATATTTTTTTAATAATTTAGCACTAAAGTGCATGAAAGATTATATATTGCCATGAAAAAAGGAAAAAAAATGCAGAGGATATCCGGGAATTTGCTGGATTTTCTGGGAACAGCTATAAGTTCTAAGAAAAAATCCTGAATATACTGAGGCCTCAAACTCGGAACCACGAATGAGCAGGGGTTTACTAACTAATACTAATATGAACTCAGATGTTTATGTGGCCAAACCCCAACCCAAATTTCTAATACATGAAGACATCCACTTGTCAGTCACTACTGGTGTACAATTAGAGACTATAGCTCATTTTTTGCAAAGCACAATTTTCGTTCCTCAGTGGGCTGCAGACCACTCTCAACCTAGCAATGACAATGATATGGGTAAAACTACAACACTACTGTGCATGGTACACTCATACCAGTACCACACAGTATGCTAAGAGTGAGGGTCAGTGTCAGTGTCACTTTTATTTTAAGAATGGCTCGCCATTGAAATAATTTCTGGTCACTATTGTCAGAAACTGACCAGTGATGAATAAACAAAAGGAGGGGATGAAAAATATTGACAATAAATGTACAGCTATGTAGTAGACATATGGCAGGTGGAGCTCATAAAATGACCATTACACCAACAGGGACTTTAATGACATTGCATTTAAATACATAGACTTTAATATGGAACTGGTCCTCCCTTTGCAGCTATAACAGCTTCCACTCTTCTCGGCAGAGTTTCCACAAGATTTTATTTCTGAGGGAAATTTGTGCCCATTTATTCTATAGAGCATTTATGAGGTCAGGCACTGATGTTGGACCAGAAAGCCTGGCTCGCAATATCCGTTCCAGTTCACCCCAAAGGTGTTGGATGGGGTTGAGGTCAGGGCTCTGTGCAGGCCACGGAACTCATCCAGCCATGTCTTTACGGACCTTGCTTTGTGCACTGAGGCACAGTCATGCTGGAATAGGAAAGGGCTTTCCCCCAAAACAGTGTTCACAAAACCGCAAAGCATGGCGTTGTCCAAAATGTATTGGTATACTGAAGCATTAAGACTGCCCTTCACTAGAAGTAAGGGGCCTAGCCCTGAAAAACAGGTGTGTCCCAATACTTTTGTTCATTAGTTGTAAGGTATTTTGTGGATTTTTCTTAAGACAGCTGAATTCACAAATTAGAATGGGCGTCTGGATACCTTTGCAAAAAAGTGTACATGAGAATAAACCTGGATCTTGACCCTTACCAGCTGGGGCAGGTAATGTGCAGTTCATCACCAAACACGTGGACCAGTCCAGCACAGGGGTTTCCTCCTCGGTGGGAGTCACACACCTTCGGGCGAGCGGGTCTGACATCGAAACAGCAGGAGCTGATCTGACCCAACAAAAAAAGAGACATTTCTCCATATTGTCTTTCACTAGTTGTTCAGGATATGGGGTCCTTTCTAAATAACAGACTCAAACCATTTCGATAATATTCGTAAAAACATTTCCAACGCGTTAGCCAATATAAACGACGCCAGTACGACTCCCTCAGACTCAAAACTACAACTTACATAAATTTACATAGTTTTTCTACCCGTGTCCAGCATTCAAACAGTTTAAAGAGCCAGTAAACCTGGGCTTTACACTAAATTTACATTAAACTACCCTGCTGCTAACAGCATGAGGTAAGGATAACTAGATAGCTAGTAATCTTTGGGCTAACTTTAACAGAAACCTTTCTTGTATATCCGCTGTTTCTGAGAAAAAAACAACACAATTTGTAATTTTTAAGAGCTACTGTCCAATATGTAAAACAATCTCTTTACATGTTAATGAACCCTGGATTCTTTTTGATCAGTTTACCTGATAGTCTTACCTGGCTGTTTTATAAAGGAGCCGAACTGGTGCGGTTTCCATAGTGACACACAGGTTATAGAAATTAAAGAATTTAACACAAAATAGTAATTCTTCAGTATTTTTCTGTAGTACACATTACAGATTGTACTTTATTAATACATTATTTGTTTAAAAAATCATCAAGATTATCAACAACAACAACAATAATAATAGTAGTAATAGCTTGTGTTTTGTATCTTGTGGACAGTGACAATAAAGGCATCTTTATTTTGTGGTGGAAAATCAGCAAACTGACAAAAGATTCTTTGCTCAGAACAAAGCCTTTATTTTCTTCTTAAGGAGAGAATGCTCGTCCCGGGGTGGTCCCCGGTTGAAGATTCTCTGGGGCCAAGTCTTTTTCGTACAAGACCCTTAAAGGTATTTCGTACAATACCTTAAAAAACATCATACACCTTAAAAAACATCACACGCCCTGGTTATACAACGTTAAGGATTAGTTGCTTAAACATTCCACTATTATGAGTGTTACATAAAAAGAATCATCAACCATATATGAATCATCAAGTGAATGTATGCTGATTCACCTTAGAATATAAGTGAATATATTTATTGTTCCCTTACAATCTTTATTTTCTTCAATAGTAGTATT
Organism: Hydrocynus forskahlii; assembly: GCA_037974365.1. NCBI lineage: Eukaryota > Metazoa > Chordata > Actinopteri > Characiformes > Alestidae > Hydrocynus > Hydrocynus forskahlii. The sequence continues at coordinate 12,353,192 of JBBPCX010000001.1, read as the reverse complement.
ACTAGTAATACTACAACAACAACAATAATAATAGTGAAAGTAGTATTATTATTATAGCGGAATAGCTTAGCAGTGGTAGTGACTTCCTGGAACAATTCACATCTGGTCCTGCCCCTTGCACTTTTTAACTCATCCCATGACATGTATTTACCTGATCATCTGCTTCTAGTTAGGAGCTCTTCACCCACTGACAGCACGCATTCAGCCGCTCTGCTTGTCTGCTGCTTTCTGATATCCCACTCCAGGACTGAGGACCCAGACAGCACCTTCACTTCACTCAACTCAGACCTGCAGACCTCTCAGACAGGTGAGGACTTATTTTTAATTACACCAAAACTTTTGAATGCAGAACAAAACAGACGTCTAAAGCAGAACAAAACAGGTGTTCTGTAATGCTCTAGAGACACACACTGAAGTTAGACTTTATACTACATTGTGAGAGGCATAGACAATCATATTGATTCTGTTCTGGTTTATTATCACATTTGTAATCACTGTTGTTTAATTAGCTTTGAAATGAGCTAAGTGCCATGGCTGGGTGTGACCTTGTATGATACATTTTTACACAACATGTTTCGTAAGCATACCATAACACCCTCCAACACGTGTACCATGTACACCTGAGCTACTGGACTCTTTACTGGTAAAACAGGCTTAACAGCACTGAGCACTGATATCTCTGAAAAGAACACAGAAATCTGATCTGAAGAACCAGCCAGACAAGGCCTTTTCTGAATATTTGGGGTCTTTAGGGAGCACTCTGCTTCGTGCGCCACCACCCATCACATGATATTTTATGTGCAAAAATGTTAAATAATCCACCCATCCATTAACTGAACCACTTATCCTTAACCCGGATCATTTGGGGTGCTGGAGTTAAAGAACATCACAATAAAACAATAAGGAAATATGTACAATCTTTTAAAGAATTGTATTATTTATATAAATATAAAGTCTCTCCCATAGACTGAAAGGAGAAGCACCCTGGACAGTACACCAGTCCATCAAAGATAAACTAATGACTTTATTCATTTTACTAATGAAAAAGTAATTGTTAAAGTACACAATAAAACTATAAACAGCTAAGTACAATCTTTTAAAGAATTGTTTTATCTATATAAATAAAACATAAACACAAATAACATCAAGTACAATGTGTTTTTAAATGGTGAGTGCATGATTTCTTCTTTCTTGGGGTTGTTAATCTCAACAAGCTTATTTGAAATGTGTTTGAGGCAGCTGTGTCTAGGTTTCCGTAAGTATAGAAACAATCTCCAGACACCAAATGTGCATATATGTAAGGTAAATCATGTAAATCCAAGTGTTCTCTTAAATGTGGACTTCATTTCTTAAAGCTGTATTGTTTTATGGCATAACAAGAACACGCACCACCGTGCGAACCTATGAAGGGAAATGCACATTAGAGTAAAACAATGTGGACAATATGTGTTCATGACTCATGAATGACAACCTCATAATCTCTCCGCTCCAGAGACAGTCACACTGTTGCCAGCATGAAGATCGCCATTGTGTTGGCATTACCACTACTGATGACCTCAGTGTCATCTCAGACATTCCACTGGGGACCCTGTCGCTCGCCAATGGTTCAGCCAAACTTTGAGCTGCCGAAGGTATAAGTAACCTCCCTTCACCTCTGTTTGAATCTCGGTAATGTACTGGATTTACTTTTCAAAAGGTTTCAGACAAATAAAATTGCACTTTCTAAGATTTTGTAAAACAAGAAAAAGTTTCTAACCACTAGACTACTTTACATAGTCAGGTCAGTAGTTCTTAAAAACAAGTTATGTCTTTTCAAGATTTTCTGGCATGTTAAGATTTCACTCTTTTCATTTTTGCAGAGTAAAATGCTGGTTTTGTCCAAATTGATTTCAAATAAGTTGAAAAGCTCTCAAAAAACGACCCCTTAAAAGAGTAGTTTGGAAAAATTACACAAATGTACACTTATCCCAGGTGTAGTTGACCAGCTAAGGCAGTTTTGTGTCAAGTTTTACTTATTTAGCTACAAAAATGAACAAAACTAGACTGCTATGGCCCTCCATTTCCACTTAAACTGAATCTGCATAAGTTCTAGTAATCTTGAAGTGGTTTGTGAAAACAGACCCTGTTGTCTGTGGTTCAAGTGCATTGAAAAAAAATTCAACGTCAGAAGCAACATCAGCCTCAGAACTCCAGTACTAACTTAAAGGAGCAAAATTGTCTCCAAACATGTCTTGGCTAATTGACATCTGGGTTATGGGAAACCTTAGATTTGTACCGAAACCATTCCCTTTTACTATGAGGGCCTTTTTGTGGGTCCACAGTTCAGTTCCTCTCATGACTACATAACCTACATATTAGTTTCATATTAGTTACCAAATAATCTATAATCTGTAGTAGTAGTATGAATTTAGGGTACAGTGAATGTCCAGAATGTCTTGTATTTCAAATAGCTGGACTAATAACTAACAAGTGTATGAAAATAGGTAATTATCATGTAATAATGATCATTAAATAGGTCCCAAAGTTGCTGAAATATTGAGTAAAACATATAAATACTTCTGTGTCTAGTTTATAATGTTCAAATCTGCATTGTAAATTCTTATTAACTTACAAAAAAACCCAAATGTGAGCATTTGACTGCCTGTATTCACTTCTCTGTTCTCCTACATGCAGTACTTGGGAAAGTGGTATGAAATTGAAAAGCTGCCAGCATCCTTTGAGAGGGGCACATGCATAGAAGCCAACTACTCTATAAGACCGGACAAGACCATCCAAGTGCTTAATCTTCAGAAAGTGTGAGTGTTTAATTTTAAAAGAACTGTAAATAATGCTTGTGCAAAATATATTTTCTTTCACTGTCTTTAACCCTGAATTAAACTTAGTTACTGTGTACCAATTCTAATCTTTTTTCGTAGTAAAGGAAAGGTGAGGACCATTGAGGGTACGGCTATTGTACAGGACCTGAGAGAGCCAGCCAAGCTTGGAGTTAGTTTCTCCTATTGTGAGTACAGAACACACTGCACACCATTTCTTACTGGTTTGTCTAATGTGAGAAGAATGATTACATTTGCAGTTTTGTATATAATGTAAAAAAGGGTATAAAATATACAAGTGTTATTGTTTTGTTATTTAGATTAGAGAGTTACATTTTTTGTACTATATGTACTATTCAGTCCCCAGATCCAACACCTTGCTTGTAGAAACTCAATGGCAAAACAGCTCACTGAATTAATATTATAATGAGGAAGTTTATAAAATAGATGCACATCATTGCCAAGATATTTTTTGACAGTGTACACTGATAACCATTTAATGCAAAAATGCAGATTCTACCTCATTAGATGTGAGGATGCATCTCCAAATTACTGCAAGGTGACTGTGTTAGTTAGGCTGTAATACATTTATATGTATTATTACAGCTAATACATTCACCTTTTTTTAGAAAGGTGTAAGTGTTAGTCTGGACAAGCATCTAACAATAACCACTTTCTATTGTACTTCTTATGGTGCAAAAAATATGGTCAGTGTTCTTAATACAGTACTATATTACATTTATTTCCCCAATAGTCACCCCCTACAGTCCATACTGGGTCCTGTCCACTGATTACAACACTGTGGCGCTGGTTTACTCCTGCACTGAAGTCCTGAGGCTATTCCATGTTGACTATGCCTGGATCCTGGGCCGTACCCGCTCTCTACCCGCCGAGACCATCTACCACGCCAAGGAGATCTTCTCTCGGGACAACATTGATGTCAGCAGAATGGTTCCCACCGATCAGCATGGCTGCGAGGATGGGCCTTAAATGGATAAAATGATAGTTGGGCTAAAAATCAGACTGACACACCTTTCTCCTTTATCCAGCCACGAAATGTGTGGTTTTTGAAGTTTGCATCTTGAGCTTTGCACTAGAGCTGCAAGGCTAATTTAGGTAACAATAAGTCAAGTTCATTTATATAGCACATATAAAGCACATCTTAAAACAACAGAAGTTGACCCGAAGAGCTGTACAAATTAAAAAGGTCAAAGAAACTACCAATCCATTACAGACACTCAAAAACAAATAAGTCTGTAACAGTCTCTGACATTTTAAAATGTCAATGGAAGCAGAAGACCACATTTCAAGAAGCAGACCGGTCCAAAGCTTTGGGGCCACAATAGAGAGCATTTTGCTGGCCTAAATCATCCCACAGTGGCATCAAACTGAACTGATTTGTTAATAAGACTGGCTTATAATAGTGACACCCTAACTCTTGTTTGTGTTTTTCCTACTCAACATTTGAACGTGCATGTTTAAAGACGAATCAGGTCTGCTAGATGATGGAAATGACCCTAATGTCCATAGTGTGGGGTCTTAAAAATAAGGCTGACCTGATACTTAGTGCTATGGCAATAAGGATGCCATAGCACTATTGATTCTCCAAATAACTTCTCAGTGGATGGCGATTAAAAGGACCATTTTTCTAAATGAGATTTGTGTGAGAGTAAATTATGTTTTAAAAAGTTTGAAGAACCTCCACATAATGTAAAGATGCTTGCAAGAGCTCTTAATCTGGTAAAGAACCTTTCCATTATGTGGAGGATCTTTAATCTTTAAACTGGTTCTTCATGCCCACCATTCTCATGTATGCAAGTGACTGTTCAGTGATGCCCTGTGATGGAGTCTAACCTGCCCTGAATGGTTCCTCACCCTTGAGCTGAAGCAGGTGTGCTAGATGAAGGTAAAGATGCGAATGTTCATAGTGTGGGGTCTTAAACATAGTGCCAGAGGGGGAGAACCTTTCCCTAAAGAACCTTTTAGTGGATGGTGATTAAAAGAACCATTTTTGAAAATCAAGATCAAGATCAAGATCCTTTATATGTCACATACACAATTATACAAGTACAACGTGCAGTGAAATCTACCCCAAATCACACCTAAGACCGTGCAAATAAGATGTGTGTCAGTCAGAGAAACATTTCTAAAGGTTAAAGAACTTCGACATAATGTGAAGACTTTTGTAAGAAAATTTAAATTTGTAACAGTAAAACAAAAAACCCTGAAAAGGTTCTTCGAACACACAGATCGTTTATACAAGTGATTAAAAGATTCATTTGTCTGCATGGGATTTGTGTGAACTTTTTAAAGAACGTTTTGTAGAGCCTGAAGAACCTCCACATAATGTAAAAGTTCTTGCAGGAGCCCATAAATTGGTTTCCATTATGTGGTGGTTCTTTAATCATTAAAAAGGTTTACTCTAATTCATGCAAAAGATTCTTTCAGCAATGCCCAGCGATGGACTGACAACCTGCCCAGGGTATTTCTTCTAAAGAAAGATGGCTAGGATCTTCAGTGAAATAAAATCCACCATAAAATACTGAGATTTCAGGATGGCTAATACTGTTTCTAGTTTTTTTTGTGCAAAACTACAGAAGCACACTTTTGAGACCGAACTTGTCTAGGGTGATTGGCTGTATTTGAGAGAAGGGAAAATTTGTGTTACTCTGATTTTTTTTACTTTAAGGCTATTCAGAGAACATGATCTACCTTGAACCTTTAGGGGACGATGTCTTCTTTCTCACTGATGATGAAGCACATTTCACATATGAGCAAAAGTCACAGCCATTGTTGAATTATACCTTTATAAATATTTTGGACATTTTAACTCTTAACTGAGGTGACACCAGTCATCTCTTCCACACTAAATGGTTTGTCTTGCTGTTTCTTGGTTGAATAAAAGCTTTATCAGTTCCTGAATCATTACTCTCTCATGATTAATGTTTATAGCTGGTTGTCTACTGCCCTCCATCAACCAGTAGCTGGACAGACTGTTTTAGAGCAGATTTGTTAATCAGGTTCCTGTCTTCTGTACTGATCATCTCTTTTTCATCAATCCAAGTGTGTGAAAAGTTTGTCTATTATAATTAAGACCATATTTATTATAATTAAGACCATATTTACTATAATTAAGATCATATGTATGAGCATGATCATGTATGTAATTATTGTCAAGAATCCTAATACTACTAATAGTTTTAATAGTGTCTTTATTAGTTTGTGGCCTAAATACTGTACCTTAAAACAAATTTTGACATAAAAATCTTTGATAGTGGTGTGACTGTCAAAGAAAAGTCCCTTTTCCTCATTAAAAATCCAAAATACACATGAAAATGCTTGTGCGGGTGAAACTGAAAGGCAGTGTGTTTGGGGAGGGGACACACGTTTCCTTAAATACGGCTCTGGTTTTGCATAGCCTGTCCCGTGCAGAACACTACGCCTTTTCAGCTCCGTCGAGTGGCTCGGTTTAGCTGGTGAAGATTATACAGGTAATGTTCTCACCTTTAAATTTCAGATATAAAATGCACATCTTGTATTATTACAGTAGGTGCTGTGTGCCATAGATCATATAAAGCGCATAAATGATTTAAATATTGGATTTAATACATTCCATGGATTATTTATTCACCTTCATCATCTTATTTGTATTCACAGGATGATGAAGTGGTGTGTCCTGTTTTGTGTTTTCTTCTCATGTTTTGTCGCTAATCATCTAACTGGTAAGTACTATATACATATATATATATATATATATACACACACACACACACACACACACACACATATATATACACCACATACACATGTGTATGCGTACATACATATATACATACATATGTTCAATAAATTTATAAATATGACCTAACAAGTTCAAGACTGTATTGCACTATTAAACTTTATGTTTACATGTATTGCCAGTAAGCAATGTTGAAAAATACTGCAGGTTTCTGACTGTACCAAGGTAGTTCTGTGTTGTGTTAAGTGCTGAAAGAGATTAAAAGTCTTCAAAAATAATACTTAGAAAGGAAATACTCACATTTCTTGAGTCCCTAAGGGGTGCCCCAGTCAGCCATAGCTGAATCAGCTCTTTGTGAGAGTGCTGCTCTGGCTCTCACACACCACCGTCTCTCTCCTCTCAGGTGCCAGGGTCATTCCTGAAGGAGGTAAGATCCTGTTTTCTTATTCTGCTGATGGAAAAGGACCTGCAAAAAATGACCAGCATAACATCACCCGCACTCATTTCCTATATATATATTGCAACTTTTAAAGGACAGTTTCTGTGCAATTAAGTATGTTTATTAACCAAATGTATTCAGTTTCAGATCAAAATATCTTTATTATAGAATAGCCATGACATTATAATAAAAAAATCAACAGTTTTCTGCTTTTAAATGTGCAGAGGTCTGTGTCCTTATTTTCACCTTGACAAATAACAAAACATGCATATTAACCATGGGTGGCTAAACTTTTGCATTTGACTATATAGAATAATATAATTCTTCTACTTGTTATTCTGCAGTTCCCTATGATGAGCCCCCTGCTGTGCCTTACTGGCCATACTCAACCTCTGATTTCTGGAACTATGTCGAATACTTCCGCAGCATTGGAGCCTACAACCACATCAACCAGATGGCCAGGGCTTTCTATGCCCATCAGCATCTTGGCGACACCCTGGGATACGAAGTGGCGGAGCATGAGGGCCACTGAGGGAATGAGATTATTTTCTGTATTGAGATTCAGTAGAAATGAATAGGCTCTCATGTAGAAATGTACACAGACAGGTGAAGACTTGGGCTATACTGGCTTCATGTCTTCACTTGAAATCTTTTGTATCACCTGTTATGTTTTTTTTGTAAAATGTTATCTGTATAACTATATAAACCTCATATAACCACACTTCATTGTGTAAATCAAGCTGTGACTGATGGATGGGGTTAAGATCGGCAGTTAAAACAAAACAATACAAAACAGAGTTTAGTAAAGATTATAGAGACTAATGAAGAAAAAGAAAACTATTTACCAAAAAATAAAGGGTAAATAAAATGGTAAAACATCAGTAAATATGAGTACAATGTACTAGACAGACCACCCTGAAATTCTGTTTACATCTTAATGTTTACAGATGATGCATGCAGTTTTAAAAATCCTAAAAACGAAAATGAAAATGAACAGAACATACTGTTAAATAATGACTAAACTGAAGTTGGAGGATGGGAGAACTGTAGCGAACCCTTAGTGTGGACCTGATCTCCAACAGTGCCGGGGAGTCCCTTTTTCAAGTCGGATAGATTTCTCTGTAACAACCAAGCACTGCTGTTAGCTAGGAGGCTAATGCTACAGATTTTGCTGAGGAATTTGAAGGCTCCAGCCTGAAAAAGAGTTTTTGTTGATTACTGGGTTTTAAACTACTCAGTCTGAAGTGATGAAACCTGCAGTTGATGAGATGTTTCCTGAAGGAGCAGGACCGTATGTGGATCTGGATGAGGTTAGTGCTACCAAACTGTAGCTTTAATGTAGTTTATTGTAGCAGCTCATGCTAACTGGGTACATTCTGGCTACAAAAACAAATGTAATTACCAGATAATTAGCTATTACATTTTAGGTTTGAGGAGGATGTCAATTAGATCTGATTAAATAATTATAATCTTGCTGAATTGGGATGCTGAACTGTAGCTTTAATGTTATTTATTGTAGCAGCCCATGCTAGCTAGATACATATAGCTACAACAAACAAATATAATAATTTATTAACTATTGCATTTGAGTTTTGAAGAAGAGGTCAAATTAAATCCTGCTGATCTTGCTGAATTGGGCTGTAAAGCCAAGTTTATTAAGCAATTTCCTCCAGTATCAATACAATTTTCTGCTTCTGATTTTTGTAGCTAGTTTTCTGTAGAAGTTATTAAATACTAGACATTCCTAGATATTGCTGAAATGACTGAGTGGTCAAATTAAAGCGATTAATATTAATTTGCCTCAATTTGTTAGCCTTCATTTTAGTGTACCGTGTGTTTTCAGCCGCAGAACTGTTGCTATGTTTATTACAACAGCTAATGCTAGCTACATATACACGGCAACCACTAACATAAATAACAGTTTATTAACTATTGCATCTTAGTTTTGAGGAGGTCATATAGATCTGATTAAATCCTTCTAATCTTGCTGAATTGGTAAAGCAAAGTTAATGTAGATAGTTTGTTAGCTATAATGTTTATTAGCTCATGCTAGCTAGTTATAGATTGCTATAAGAACAAACAAGTATAACCATTTATTAACTAATACAATTTTGTCCTAAGGTTTATGTCAATTAAATCTTTTATTATAACTATAATAACTGCTGAACTGGGCTTCAGAAGTAGTTATAAAGTTTATTACAGCAGCTCATGCTGTACAGAAGTCGAGCTGATCCCAGATCACCATCCCTTCCCTGAATAGTTTGATAAATGTGTCCATGCAAGTGTTTCTGCCGAGGAACAGATGGTTCTTTATGAATTGATTTTGTCGATGTGTATAAATTATAATTAAGTAAACTAATGATTTTATCCTGGAAATTGAAACTTATATATATATATATATCTATCTATATATATATATATATATATATATATATATATAAATCAGTGATTGTCATTAATGCATTTTTTATTACAAAGTTGATCTTTTAATCTTTTAGTGTATAATACAAAAAATCAACAAATTAAATTCAGCGATTAAATGAGAAGCAATTAAAAAATTAAGTAATTAAATGAGAATTCTGCATTACAATGAGAAGTTCTTGTCCTTGTTTTCACTTAAACAAATAACAAAACACACACACAGGTTAGGGCGTTCACCCTGCGATCAGGAAGTCATGGGTTCGATTCCCAAGACTGCTAAGCACCTCTGAGGTACCCTGAGCAAGGTACTGTCCCTACACTCTGCTCCCCGGGCGCTGTGTTCCTGCCCGCTGCTTGACTTGGTGAATGGGTTAAATGCAGAGGAAGAATTTCATGCTGTTCACACTGTGTATATAATTTTTTTCAACATACAGATACAGTTATTGGTTTTGAATGTTTGGTCTATTTTAGAAGTTAGTTAAAAATCAGATTTGAAAGTAACAGCTGTGTTTTTATTTGTATTTTTGCTCATTCGCAGGCAGGGGGAAGCACTGGACTGCTGATGGACTTGGCTGCCAATGAGAAAGCAGTGCACTCAGATTTCTTCAATGGTTAGTCTCTCTCTCTTTCTCTACATCTCTCTACATCTCTCTTCATCGCTAAGCTTACACTGCTTTCCTTGTAATTACTGGACAATATGCCTTAAGTTGTAACAATCTTGAAAATGTGAGCGACTAAAGCTTCATGAATCTTTTTTCACAGAAGATTCATAATATTTTGCAAACATGTTGTTTACTTAGTAGATTCATTCATTTTAATTTGTTCTTATGGTAGATCACCCCTTCAGAATAATCACATTTTGTTGCTTTACAGCCTAAAATTATGAAAAAACTAAAAATGCAACTTATCCATGTGAAAGATAAGATGGCAACAGTTCAGACAAAAATACATCATACTTTGTGGAACCACCTTTGCTTTAATTACTGCCTTGAGTCTGCTGGGATACTTCAATACCAACTTTGCACATTTAGACCGTGCAGTATTTGTCCACTCTTCTTTACAGAGCTGTTCAAGCTCAGTCAAACTGGATAGTGGCTGTTGGTGGACTGCAATCTTCAAGTCATTGCACAGATTTTCAACAGGGTTTAAGTCTGGATTCTGACTAGGCCACACAAGGACATGCGCAGTTTGGTTCTTCGTCCAGTGCATGGTCAGTTCTGCTGTGTACTTTGGGTCATTGTCATGTTGGAGGATGAACCCTCTTTCCATTGACAGCTTTCTGGCAGAGGGCAGCAGGTTTTCTTCGCGAGTAAGGCCAAATAGTTTGGTTTTGATCTCATCTGACCAGAACACCTTTTTCCACTTGGCCTCAGAATCTACAAGGTGCATTTTGGCAAATCTCAATTGAGAAGTAATGTGGCCTTTCTTGAGGAATGGCTAGTTTATTGCTGCTCCACATTAGTGGAGCACTTGTGATGTTGTTATCAGATGCACACAGTGACCACTCTTTGCCATAAATTCCTGTAACCGCTTCTGTGTTGCCTTTGGCCTCCTGTAAGCCTCTCTGACCAGTTTCCCCCTCGCTCCTCCATCCAGTTTGAAGGGAGGGCCTGATCCGGGGAGGGTCCTAGTAATACCAAATACTTTCCACTTCTTAATGATAGACTTCGCTGTGCTCCTAGGGGTTGATAAAGCCTTTTATTTATTTGTTTTCCCTGACTGGCCCGTCCATAGTTGATTGTTTTCTTTCAGTTGTACTACCAAACACTTGGAATGCTTCAGGAATGGCTGTTTTTATGTTGTACTAATCAAAACTTTGAAACGGGTGGAAGCCTGTTATCTTGGCGTGCAATGGAGAAGGTGATTAGTTACACCTGATTGAGTTTTACAAGTAATTTTTAGGACTGGGATAATCGTTTATCCACCTCAGTGATTCTGTTTTATATGAACTGTTGCTATCATAACTTTCACTTGGATTTTGTAAGTTTCATTCAGCAAACACAGCTAGAATTCTTGTTGTGTTTAATTTCAGGCCGCAAAGCAACAAAATATGTATATTTTGAAGGAGGTGATTCTTTTCTATACCCACTCTATGTCTTGTATTAATTGAACACTTTATTGTACAGTTGAACAGTTTATTTATAATTTAGCCCTAAAGAAGTAGAGCTTTACGCGGTCTTTATCGCAGGGGTTATCGAGTGCGTTTTGTTTACTAATATACCAGTCCTACTCAGTGCAGGCAATCACATGAGAGACTATGTATTTATTTTGATGTTTTACCTCCTATAACTCATACACATCATAAAAGATTTTGCAATGAGCTAAAGAGCTGAATTGGAAAACACACAGGAACTTTATGCTGGGCATTGGGTACACAGATCTGACCATGAGTTTAAAGGGTCCATGTCCTACATTTTTCCTCTATTTTTGTAAGTTGTTGTACCAAAAATAGTCAGAACAGTTCAAGGTTAAGTTACCGTTTTCCAGTTTTGTGGTTGTGCCTTTAAGATTGAAATATGACTTCTGTTATTATTGGCTGGCCTGTCTGAAACATGTATGTAAGTGAATTCGAAATGTGCTGTTTTTGCAGCTTTGTTTCCGTATATAAACCGTATGGCCCAAGGAAATAATTATTTTACTTTTAACAAACACGTGTTTACATCGAACTCTTCAGGAAAGTATTGTTCTGATATGGGCCCTTTAAAGACTGCTCCTGACATATTTTACTGGACCGTGTGTTTTGACCTGTTGATTATACACCGCAAACGTTACACTTTCAAGCACATTGTTTAAGTTTGTTCCCTTGGCAACACAGTGGTGTTAAGTATTGTAGCAGACGTGGCCTGCAGTCTTTTATTTGGTTTTCCGAGCTCATCAGCCCTGCGTGATTGTTGGAAAGGTGCTTTTGGCTCAGCTCAGGATGGCCTAGAAAAGGGGCTGTTAAAGACTAAAGGAGAGGTGGCTCGCCGGAGTGTAAAGAGGTTTTATGGGGGCTTGTTGGCTCCAAAGCAGCATGGGTTCTCACTTTAAAGCCTGTCTTTCCATGTGTGGTGGCTGAAGGTAGCTGAACACGTGTCACACACGCAGCCATCTTTATCTTAGGGGCAACATAGCAAGAGGAAAAAGGAAAAGGAAGAGGAAAAAGCAGTCTGCTGATTAAAAAGTTTTTAATCAGCAGACCATTGGAATGCAGTAGTTTAAGCCCTGTGTTTAATGTATGATTGATTGTATTCTGCTGTATGAATTATTATAGGCTATATATTATATATAGCATGTGCTTCTTTAGGTGTGCTTGTAATAATTTTTTTTTCTCTTGTTGCAGATTTCGAAGACCTTTTTGATGACGATGACATTCAGTGAAGAAGATTTACGGGATGAAGGCTTGGATCCCGTATCATAGCTCTCAGTTGTAAATGGAATGTGTTTCACTGTTGCTGCATAAAGTCTGGTTTATTGTTTCCGCTCAGGTTTTTGCTTCTCAATAAAAGTTTTGTGAGAAAAAAAAAACTCCTTTGGGTCGCCAGATGTCTCTAAATGTTAAAGATCCCAGACATTCCAGGGCACAAGGTGAAATTATCCCGATCCCTTTTTGTCATGTTGAAATCTGTTTCCAGCCTAGATTGCAGGTTTTTGCGAATTCCTGCACACCTGTAAGCGTGTATAATTACATGTTCGATCCAGCACTAACATAAAGTTGCAGATGTTCCCTGGCCCGTGTCTTGACATTGACTGAAAAACATATCCTACCGTTTTTACAGCATCTCAAAGGTATGGACAATGTGCATCCTTCCCTCCTGGAAGGCATAAATGCATAGCCGAAAAAGGCACGTTTTGAAACCCTGACGTCAGCAAACACCATCCACAACTCAGTGTTTCCCCCTTGAAATGATTCATACTGTAGTAGTGAAGGGAGGACAGCCTTTGGTGCTCTCAGTTCCTAATGGCCTAATGACTTATAAAACTCTCCTTGATGGGTCTGACAAGGTTTTAAGTGGTCAGAATGTAATTGAATGTGTCTATGGCAAAACCATCTCCAGCTCCTGAACTAGCACTCTTGAATGGGTTTTCTTTGCACAGTCGTAAATCTGTGCTCAGGCATTTCAAAACCGCAAATTAGCAAAACGGCACTTTTTAAAATGCTGACAGAAGAGGTTGTGCTGCTCAGCTTTCATAGTCAAGCCACTGAATGCAAGAACTAGCAAACAGCATAAACCACTAATAGTGTTTGCAATGAGCGCCTCTGGTCTCTAGAAAACCACTAAATGGTTTAGAAAGTTTACGCAAAGTCAGTAAACTGAAAAGTTCTTGACTAAAAAGTAGTGTTTCTTCAGGGTCCACTGAAGGGGCATGTTTCTGATGGTGCATTAGGAGTGCAAATATTCTATCATAACTGAACAGCCATCATTCTTGCTTTCTTCCATGGTCCTCTTTTTTTTTTACTGAACCACAGGGTTCCTTGGTTCCTCAGGTTTACTCTCCTCCTCTCTGCTCTCTTGCTACGTCTCTAATTACGAGATCTCATTGGTCTACTGGTTGGGCAAGAAGAAGCCAATCGCAGTGTTTTGCGCAGCAAGCCCATGACCCCATGGGACGCTCCGTTTTGTTTTTAATTATCAAGGTGGTGTTTAAAACGTGACTGCACCTCTCACCGTGGCACTTGCTGTAGCGGAGGCAGAGGTGCAGCAGGACTTGGTCTCTTGCCCTCATCCATCTGACCCAGACCCAAGCTGATCCTCCAGGCCAGGCCAGCTCCTCCAGCCCTGCCTCCGTCCAGAGGCCCACACCTCTACCACCTGTAGCAGGTAAGAGCTCACATACCCGTGGCGTCTACTGAGACCAGTACTTTATTACTTCAAACCTTTGAACTGTTTTCTCTGGAAAGTAAAAGGCATCTGCTCTTCACCGGAGCTGAACATTAAGAAGTACAGCATTTTTAACCTAATTGGCTGTATTTTATGATCAATAACCAAGAAAATAACTTTGGCACACTTCCCTGTGCAAAGATGAGCGAGTTATACCGGTTGACCCAAAACACACTTACAACTCTCAGAAGATACTTTATTAAAGAATGAATCTGTATTTTTCTTTCCTGAAGGAATCAGTGGTTGAACATGGCCCACTACAGAAGATCCCCCTTTTCTCATGTATTTACTGGAGTCTTGCTTGCTACAATCCTGCTTCCAGGTGAGATTAGTCACATTCTACTGACTGTCCTTCTATTGGATAATAGAATGTTATCGTACCTGCTGGCAATGGTCAATATCAGGACCTTTCAAATAGTTTATACTGTCATAGTCCAAAAGAAAAATATAATGTCTCCCAACTCTTACTTTTACAGGAGATGGAAAAACAACTTCACTTCCGATCAAAGTTAATGTAAAAATTGAAAAAAGTTTTAAAAAATTGTTTGAATTCATCATGAAAGTTCCTCACAATGTAAAGTGCAGCTTCTGTGTTGAAATAATGTAGGAAAAAATGGAAACACAGTTTTCTTTGGCATGTTGTATAGTATACAGATACCACTGAATACAAAAGAGCCAGTCAGAGCCAACAATTTCATTAGTTATTTATATGTAAAACTATATTTTATTTAAACATTGTCACATTGTAAGTTAAAAGTACTTTTTAAGAAAGCATGTAAAACTGGTAATAATGGCTTTGCATGGTAAAAAGTGACGTTGTTGCATATTTCCGTGCTTAACTGATGTGAAAATCATGGCATTTTGACCCACTTGACTGAAAAAGCCTTGACTGTTGCTTTTGGACTGCAGTTTGCAGGGTTTGGCAGGCTACTGCAATGATTATTGATACTGGATGCTCCTTTGAATATTGGACATATAAGCTAAAACAGACCAAAAAAAATTGGATGAAATAAAAAGAACACAAAATACATAAATGATATAAAACTATATGTTAACATTCCATCATCAGCCATGATATTGTCCATACAGTCCATATAATTACTTCTAACTTTATTGGAACAACTTTACCAAAATGCCCAGATGACAGGTTTATAAATGCTTTAAAATGATTTCAGTGTTATTTTTTAAATCATAAACGCACACAAAAAGTTTATAAAGGCCAATGTTGCTATAAACTGGCCTGTTGACCAGCACTGTGAGGACAAATAGATCTGAAAGCATATGCAAACACTTCCATTTTATTTTGATGACCTGACCTTCTCCATTCAGAATGTAGAGGGACCAGAGTTCTGCACCTCTGGTCAAGTAGTAAATCAAGGTGACTAGTTTTATGTTGTTATATGACTATATAATAGTAATTATATTAGATAACAAAATACCAGAAGTCAAGTCGTCTTGGCTCATTATTACTACAGAATGATGCCATGAAAGAACATCTTTTTGTTCCCTGAATGACGTTTCAGTGCAATATTCTTTTAAAGAACTGTCAGAGACACATGAGTGTGATAAACCTTACAAAAGTTAAAGAATATCCACATAATGTGATTTGTAATTTTTTAGAGTGCAGATCATTTAATTAATGATCTTAAATGCTTTTTTAATTAATCAATTAAATGCTTTTGAGAGCTCATGAGATCATTTCTATTGATATTTCATCAAGGTCTACCAATGCATTTGAATAACTTCACTTTATAAAAGGATGAAATATCTAGCGATACACCATAAACCTATGTGTGAAAGGAGACACCCCTTCTAATGAGTGAGTTCAGATACTTTAAGGGGCATCTATTGCTGAGACAGTGCACACACAATTGGCAAAATCTCCATAGAACAGCGCAGTCAATAGAATAAAAAACACTCTGGAGCATAAGCTGAAGATCACCATACCTAAGTGACAGCTGGAGAGGTAGCCTTGGGCTGTGGAGCAGCAGAACTCCCTCCCGTAACTTCAGGAAGAGTTAGAGTGGCGTTTACGATGTAGAAATATTCATCCATCACCAGTACCTTTCAGTAATGCTTTTGTTGCTGGTCAGACCAGATCCTCACAGAGTGGAGACAGATAAATCTTGTAACACAAGTCTCATAAAGAGAAATATTACGTATAGTGTTAGACATATGACATGTATCATTTCTTGTTTCCAGTTTCAGAGGCCGATATTTGTCCACCAAGTTCTAATGTGTATTATTTTTAGTCACTGAATTATATCTCACACACCAAACACAAAACACCCTCCTGTGCACGATAGAGCTTTATGTGACTGAAAGCCTTTCTATAAGGACACAGGGGCAAGAGCTTCTTTTCCGAAATAAATGGCAGAAAGCGTGGTCCCCTGTCTCCCCCCACCTTCCTAGAGATAATTAGAGCCTCCTGCGGCCATAGCGGCTCCTGCTCTTTGTAGATTTTATAGGTTCTGCTCACAGTAAGGCCCACTAAATGCAGCCCCCTGCTGCAGCCCCTCAAAGCGCTGATGTGTTCCATTTGAAGATTAATCTCACACGGTGGCACCTGTACATTAACATCCCCCCGACCCCTCTTACCCAGCCCCAAAAGCCATAAAATTGCAGCCTGCTGCATTCAGCCCGTAGGTTATTAGGCTAGGTAAGCATTTTCTGCTTTGCCTTTGACACATGCAACATCTGGTTGTAACCCCAACCTCCCCCCCCCCCGGTTTCTCTCTCTCCCTCCTTCTCCTCCTCACAGAGTTTCTACTGGCCGTCCCAGTGACCCAGCGCTCCAAGGATGATGGTAACTTTTAGAATTTCACTCATGTCATTATTTAAGTGTGATCCCTGTAGAGGATGTATATTTATTTTCACTTGAGAAACTGAGACTTAGAAATTACTTTGTACTTGTCTTACAGCAATGAATCAAAATGTTTTTAAGATTATTAAAGCACTCTGGTGAATTGAGTGAGTCCAAATGTCTGACAGGTAGTAATGTGTTTGTAGTAATTCACCACAGAGTTGATGAAATATTCTGAAGAACATGCATTATTATTTTTTACGGTCTGCGTTTTGGTGGTGGAGGTAGAGGGCGCATGAGAGCAAGCCTGTTAAAATGGTGCCATAAAAGTTGACTGGTACTTAAAACACAGTATAACGGCAGTGTTATAGAAACTGACAAGTTTATGTGAACAAGATGTTCAGGAGAAGCCCAGCTTCCAAATGAAAGCACCGTGTTATTAGAGTGGTGTGTAGGAAAGTTTTTTTTTGTCCTTGACGTATGATTCAGGTTTGCTGTCTGATGCAGGCTTGGACAAAGTGGATGTTGCAGACTCTCCAAGGAGACTTGTGCGCAACAGGAGGAACATCAGCTGGTACAAGCAGCACTCTGATTTCTGGAACTGGTACAAGTACTTCACTGACAGCGGCAACCAGGAAGGAGTGAGTACAGCTGCAGGAGAACACAAACTGTATAGACTACCTGGCAGCCTCCTAAACTCATTTCTGAGACCACATCTAAAATGGGAAAAAGCTGTTGTGCAACTAAGTGTCCAAGAGAGAAATACGATATAATAAGATGTTGCAGATATGCTATAGAAGAAATATAATACGAAGAGGAATATGATTTTTTTACAGATAGCCAGAAGCGAAAGAAAAGAGAATCAAAAGGATCTGAGCACTATGCCTTTATTGGGTTGGGAGGAAACTGCAAAATCAGGAGTAAAACAATCTCAGCAGTGATCTTTACTGCTCACCAAAGGACTAGTGGTCCATGGACATTGACATGTGACCTGGAATCCTGACATTTATTGCTTGTATGCCTTCCTGCCATGTATTTCCCTGCCGTCAAAATTTGGTACAAATAAATGTCAGGAAACCAGATTCCTGGACCACTAGTTCTTTGGTAGGTTGTTAATATCACTGTCAAGCCCAGCTGCCTGTAAGCAGATAATCATTTGTTCATTTCCCCTCCCTTAAAGCAGCCATGTTACAGCATGTTTTGCCACTCGGTCTGACTGAAGAGGTGTCTTCAGGTGGGAAAGAGAATGGGGAGAACAATATAAGAATCACAGCCTATTCTATACAGTGCTCTCTCTATGTATATATATTCTAAGGATAGGTTGCAAGAGAGGTTGGAAAATTTTCATGTTCCAAAAATATATGTCAGTTTTTGGAGCATAAACACTTTTTTCCAGATACAGAAGTGGGGGAAAAAAAAAACAAGGAAAATGTAATTTACACATTAAAATTGTAATACTTGGTTGAAAATTGTTTCAATAGCAACACCTTTCCGTATCAGTTCTTAGTTCCTGCTTGGTTTGCTTTCTTTCTTCAGTCTTCTAAATGGATCCATTTAGTAATGATTTGACAATTGCTTGACTCATCATTTCTGAATATAGAGTCACATTTTTGCTCCCGATTGTCTCTCAGGTTGCAGAGATGGATCGCTTGTATCTGGCATACTTGCAGAACAAGAACCGCGGAGAGTCTCGACGCTCCTACAAGCTCTACCTACAGCATCTAAGCGACATCTACAAGTCCTGCGCTGATTCTGAAGACCCAAATTGTGTAGCTTCATACACCACCAGGGTGCATCCTAAGGCGGAACCCCCAAAACCTGCACCGATCAAATCCTGTGATCCTTACAGGGATCCATATTGCCTGTATGGTCTGGGATACACGGCTTACCCATACTTGGCCCCCGCTGCCGTGAAGACGCCTGTGCCTGTAAAGGCTCCTGCACCAGCTCCACTTAAAACGCCAGCCTACATTCGCACCCCTGTTGTGAAGGACCCTCAGTCGGGCTACTATTACTACTCCCCAGTGATGCAGTCCTTCCTGACTGCTGAGCAGAAGGCAGAGCTGCTGCGCATATGTGACGCAGAGGATGTCGAGTGCTTGCAGTACCACTTGCGTGCCGCCTATGGCTACAGGCCTGCCAGTGGGCCTCTCCCATCCTATGCCCATCTGACTTGTGACCCCAAGAGTGACCCAAATTGCATGCCCCATCTTGTGCAAAAGACCCCATCGGGTCTGTACCTTAGATACCCCAACTGTGATCCTCATGTTGATCCATACTGTGCTTATGTTGCTTCTCTGGAAGCTGCCAAGAACCGGGAGGCACCTTCTCCTCCGGCTCCTCTTGAGAGGCCTTGCAACCCACTCTTTGAAGAGAATTGCAACCCCCTGTCAGCTGTCAGGTTTGCTCACTTGGCTGATGAGCCTAAAGATGAATCAGCTCCGGTGGCCAGCTCCATGCGGGCCCCTCCCAGCCCCAGTTTCAATCCCTCAGCCATGTACCAGGATGCTGCCCCCGCAGCTGCCTTGCGCCGAGGGCCACCTGCGCCGCGCCAGCCACAACTATTCCCTCCCCCCACCAGCATGGAAGAGAACCGCCACCCTCTAGGACCCCCAGGCAAGACCAAAGAGGGATATGACTGCTTTATTGGCTACGATGAAGAGTGTTTCCCAATTACTGGCCAGAATGAACGCCCTGGCCCACAAAGGCCGCTTCACCATTCGCCTGAAGCCTATGAGCCCCACCTCAATGCTGATGGTTCCAGAAATGGCGTTATTGAGCCAGATCCTGACTGTGACCCAGAATATGACCGCAACTGCCGCCTGCGCCGCTACGAGCCTGAGTCTGAAGGGCCGAGGATGCCCAGTCTCCGGCATGGGCAGCGTGACCATCAGCCCACTCAGGAACGCAGAGAGGAGCCAGTCCACCATGAGGAGGTCCCTCAGCAGCATGAAGGGGTCTATCATGAACGGCAGCCAGAATTCCCAGGCTACGACCAGCAGCAGTATGAAACCTATATGAGTGGCCAGGAAGACCCCAGTGCTAGTTTTGGTGCCCAGGAGCCAAGTCCCCTCAGCTTCCAGGACGTCCTGAGGAGTTACGGAGGCCGCTACACTGGCCAGGATGACCACCGGGCCTACACAGGAGACTACAAAAAGAAATAAGAAGCCACTGAAAAAGTTAGGAGGACAGGACAGCGCGTGGCTGTGGATAGGTATTACAATGTACACTGATTGAAAAATATACACACCAATTGTAATTCTGCCAGAATTACAGAGAGGGAGGCCTTTGTCTGATATAACAGTGTTCAGGAGCTCTTACCAAGCCCTGTCGCCTGACAGCACTTGTACAGGATTTCATTTCTTGGGCTTTTCTGTCTATCTGGGTGATGACTCATGCTAACTGAGTGATAGGAGCTGATACAAGATTAAGGCGAGAGTTGTATCTCAGTTACATTTCTTAAGAAATAAGCATGTCAAATGGTGTATCATACGCTGATTGCTACATTTTAAGCAGGTGGTGCAATTGTGGCGACCATCTGTTGTCTTTGTTCTTTTATCTTTTTCGTTGTTTTCCTTTCGTATTGCCTTTTGCTACTTAACAATGTCCATTCAGAGGAATATTTAATACATTTTCCCAATCTGTGCCTATCTGTACTGTTATGATTTCTGGTTACCTTTCATGTTTTTTTTTTTTTTTAATGGAAGATTTCTCTCTGAATGTTTGAAATAAAAAGCGTTAAAATCCCAAGCAGCTGAGATGTTTGTTCTTCTAAGTCAAAAGTCAGTGAACTGAAAAATGAAACAAGAATATAAAATAGCACACACACAGAACCATTCAGTTTAGTTACGCTACAGGCCCAGGCTGTTTTCATGTGAGTGATTCAGTAGTTATGTCAGTATGTACCTGCAAGTGCATGTTTGAATGCCTTAGCTGTCATTGCTGCCTCAGGTTGGCGGTTTGCAGCTCATAAAACAGCCACTGAAGAGATGACCATACTGTCATAGCAGCTGAGTGGCTGATAAATAAATACCAGCTTAGAGTAAATAATTAATAATGTATTGGATTGCAAATCATTCCGTACCTTATCCTTTTCCCGGTGCCAATTCTTTTAAACATTTTGTGTTTAGAAGTGTGTGCAAAGTGGATTTTCGTCATGTGTGAACACACCACAGCACACAGTGTGAACAGTAACATTGTTCTCTCATTGTTCTGAAGCAGTGGGCAGCCAGTGGCACCCGGGGAGCAGTGTGTGGGGGATACCTCAAGGGTACCTCAGTGGTGCCACTGGCCGTCCTGGGATTTGAACACATGACCTTCTGATCTCAAGTGTAACTCCCTAACCTACTGCTGCACAGGTCCTGCAAGCATTGGCTTATATTTAGATCGACTGCAAAATTCTGTCTAAAAACCTCTTTAGTACGAAACTAAAGAGCTGGGCAGCGTTCGCCCTGTGATCAGGAAGTTGTGGGTTCGATTCCCAAGACTGCTAATCACCTCTGAGGTACCCTGAGCAAGGTACCGTCCCCACACGCCACTCCCCGGGTGCTGTGTTCCTAGCTGCCTTCGCTTGGTGAATGGGTTAAATTGGTTAAATACAGAGGAAAAATTTCATGCTGTTCACACTGTGTGGTGTTGTGTGTTCACGTATGACAGAATGATCACTTTCACT
Source organism: Hydrocynus forskahlii (assembly GCA_037974365.1). Classification (NCBI taxonomy): domain Eukaryota; kingdom Metazoa; phylum Chordata; class Actinopteri; order Characiformes; family Alestidae; genus Hydrocynus; species Hydrocynus forskahlii. The sequence continues at coordinate 12,331,443 of JBBPCX010000001.1, read as the reverse complement.
TCACTATGGCCAATATGGTTCACGTTGTCATTTGAATGAATTTGTTGCATTCAATTTGTTGCAGCTTTTTTACATAATCAGTTTTTTAAAGGTGTGTATCAGCATACTAATAGACCCACAGGTTTCACCATAATGTCAGTTCAATTTCACTGCAGAAAGATGCAAACTAAAGAATATATACACAGTGTGTGTCTCAGTGTGTGAACTAAACGTGAAACATTGGGTAGCATATTTATAATACAGCATAATCTACATAATTAGACTAAACAAGCAGAAATGTCAGTCATATTGCACGAAAAACCCCCGAATCATATGAGCAATGAGGATGAGTTAAGAACTGGAAAGTACCAAAATATTTCCATGTGGTTTGGGATCATATAACAACAGCTGGTTGCTGTTTAAGGGACACTGCGCACATAAGAGAACACACTGACAGGGAGTTGTCTTGCTACGCAGCTGAACAGTGAAACATTTAAGACAGAGAGGACCTGTGGGGCTCATGCAAACGTTTGAGACCCCAGACAAAGGTCCTGCTGATCTTCTAAGCAAAAATAAATTAATACACCTTTAACAGTTTAACATATTGCATAAAAAAGTCAAATACAATATGGAATGTGTCATAACGTTTGAACAGGCTTGTTATATTTCACACTAAAACAGCAATTGTGTATTAAACGGAGCATAAGTGTGTTATCTGTTGATGATGTTCACTTAGAAAATCAATAAAACTTACTTTGTCCAAAGGCACCGATAACAGTGACAACACTAAAAATGGAATAATGTTTTTCTTCCTTGATTTATTTTCCAAGCTGAATAGCAAATACACATTGGTGAGAATAAGAAGTACTTTACATTAAAGCTTTCCAGTAAAAACATTAAAAACACCATTAAAAAGTATCATGAATGACATCCATGAGAATGAACACGGGCCAATCCAAAACCAGTACAGGTTCTTCTCAAAAGATCTGAAAACAGGACATTTAAAGTTAGCATTGTTTGTTTATTTGTTTCGTCTGCTTTCTTTGATGGTTGTAATTTTCTTTACAGTTAATCTGCCTCTGTGTTATATTTTATGAGCTCCCACAGTTGTGTACAGTTGCCCTAGAAAATTGTTGGTAAGAAAGACTGCAAGGAGCCCAAAGCAACGAGGTAAGACATACATTGCAGTCTGCTGGTGTTTGCACAGATAAGCATTCATGGCCATTCAGTGTTTGGTGCTGGTTCTGTTGATTGGTATCAGCCTGGGGTTTCTCAATAAAATGCATGTCTTCCTGGGGTTTCTCAATGAAGTCCATATCTTGCAATTTTAGACATCAGGCTTAGGAGGAAACTGCATCGAAGGCCTGTACAACATCCTATCACACTGTCGTCATGTGTGAAGGCCGCTGCCAAACTCTTATGAGGATAAGGAGGACTTGAGAGGGTGAAGTGGCAGACAGAACGTTCTAGGGCAGGGCAGTAGTTCCTAAGCCTATTCATGGGGACCCACACACCAGATCCGGCTCATCAGTTACTTATCAAGCTCTTCGTGAGCTGGTCAGGTGTGTGGAGGGCAGAGAGCACCTGAAACTGTTCAGGGCGGTGGGTTCCCCGGGCTGGGTTCTGCAACCACTCCTCAAGATAATTTATCGGAGACGTGTTCTTACTCAGTACTTTAGTACATTTTTGAGATGTTACATTTTTACTTTAGTTTTTGCATTAAAATGAGTTGGGAAAGGTCAGCAAGTCATCACTTTTAAACTATTTATGCTATATTTATTCAAATGAATTTACCTTATAAAACAGAGATGCCTGAAGACAAATATTTAGTAGCTAAAAGTGCAGTGTTATACAAAGTATGAAATACCAAAAATGTGAAATAGTTCTTCAAGTGATGTTATTTTATTTTAGCGTACTATCAAAAGGTGTTTCCCCAATTATGGCCAATTTTAAATCCCAGCAGTAAAATGTTGGAGAACAAAACATAGGTGAGGCCACACAGCCTGGTTTCCATACAGAGATACTGGACTCCTGAGAGTACAAACTACTTCCAGTAAAGTGGTGCTGCGGCTCCCTCTAGTGGCCAAAGTGAAGAGTCTGAGGACGATTAGACCGAGATGAAGAGAGGCTGGTAGTGAAGTTGTGTGTGAGTGTGTGTGTGTGTGTGTGTGTGTGTGTGTGAGAGAGAGAGAGAGAGAGAGAGGACTAATCAAGGGCTGTGTTTCTGATTCAAATAAATGGCCCCAATCCAAAATGTCCTTTTAACTGTGTAGGTAATTCTCAAAAATTTTTTTGTTTATTTGTTTCTTATGGTTTTTGACAACCTCATAAAAAAAAAGCACTGCTGGTAGAATGATACACTCTGTAGGAGCCAACCATTAACCTATAGGTCGCCACTTCCAATCCCAATCATCTGTTAGAGGGGTATAAACTGCCCAGTGCTGAGCTGTGGAGGAGTGGAACTGACCCTCTCTGGTGAGAAGAGGCTCCGTCTAATACTCTAGAATAAGCTAGAGTGACATTTATGATCCAGAACCAATCATCTAACTTTAGTATCTGACCTCACCAATGCTCTTGTGGCTAAATCCAATCACATCCTCTCAGCAATCTGTTGTGTAAAGACTTCCCAGGAAATTAGCAAACGTTTCCATAGCCCTGGTCAAATCTTGTTTGTTTAACTTGTAGTGAAAACAAGTTAATAAGGGACCAAACAAATACGAAATCTAAGTAAATTCATGGAAACATTATGGGGAAAAATTATATGTCCCCAAACTATTGGCAAAGGCCACATTTTGAGATTTTATCCCCCAATATGTTAAATTTATGCAGCTGTCAGCAAGGAAGGAGAATTAGAAAAGAATTCTATATACTACAATACTACAATTCTCTTTTTAAAATGCCAGTATGAATTAATAAGTAATTGGGTTCCTTTCATTAGATAAATTAACCCAAGTTCACTAAATGCCTTAGAATAACAAGATCCACCAGGTCTTCGTCCCTGAGCTGGGCAGGTAATTAAAACATGAAACTCAGAGATATCTAAAGGGATGAGACACCGTTCCCTTCTCTGTTCTTCTATAAAGGTCACTGGACATCTCTTGATGCACCAAGTGTGCATGGCTCTGTGTCCTCTCCATTTTCAGCGTTGTGCTGATTACAAAATGCCAACACCTTCTGCTTAAACAATGTAATGTTAAATGTCATCACTTTGAATAATTACGCTGCTATTTCACTGCTGAATTTATTTTACTGCGTTCTAAGATTGTACAGGGACGTGTACATTTGGCGTCCACCAGAAACACCTGCCTTAGTCTTCCTCTCCACTTAAACTGTAGAACACTATACGGACAGAAGTATTGGGACACACCTGTTTTTCAGGGTTTGGGCCCCTTACTTTCAGTGAAGGCCAATATTAATGTGACACCATACCAAGACATTTTAGACAATGCCATAATTCCAACTTTGTGGATCCAGTTTGGGGAAGAACCTTTTCTATTCCAGCATGACTGTGTCCCAGTGCACAAAGCGAGCTCCATAAAGACACGGCTGGAGGAGTTCAGTGTGGAAGAACTTGCCTTCTCATGCAACATCAGTATCTGACCTCATAAATGCTCTACAGAATGAATGAGCATAAATTCCCACAGAAACTCCAAAATCTTTAAAGAAGAGTGGAAGTTGTTATACCTGCGAAAGGGTCCAACTCCATATTAAAGTCTATGTGTTTAAATGCAATGTTATTAAAGTCCCTTTTGATGTAATGGTCAGGCGTCCCAATACTTTTTCCCATATAGTGTAGATTTGTATTTATTGAACTAGCGATTTCCAGCCTCTGTTCTGGAGGTCTCCCTGACCTAACACACCCACTTCAACCAAGGAAATACGATTAGGTGGATCAGGTGTGTTGGGAACATGGAAAGCCCTAAAATGTGCAGAGAAGGGAGCCCTCCGGGACCAGGATTCAGAAATGCTACTCGGTTAATCACTGTCATCCTTCTGAACATAGGACAGCTACTGACCAGATATTATTTAGGTGGTGGAGCGTTCTCTTCACAGCAGTGACAGTGATATAGCACAGGCATCATAGTGTGTGGTGGTGTTTTAGCATCAGCTAGCATTATGCTGCAAGATGGGAGAGCGGGGCCACCCTACCCACCCAGAGAGAACAAGGTCAAGTTTGCTTTCTCTGTCATAAATATCTGTGACATCTTCTGATTCAGACTCACAGTCTTTTGGCAATACTCACTCAGAGGATAACATAACAAATCGTCACCGGAGTTGTACCTGTCCCCTGTGGCTAGGAATGGAAGTCGCTTTGGATAAAAGCGTCTGTCATAAATGTAAACGTAAATGTATCCCCACAGGTACATTTACGTTTACAGCATTTAGCAGACGCTCTTATCCAGAGCAATGTACCAGAGCTTAAGTCGTCTACGTCTGTTCTTCATACCTGTAAAGCTGCACTAAGATCAACACCTGCTATTAACCAAGTTACTGCCAGCTAAGATACACACCTTAACAAACCCTGTCAGAAGAGAAAAGTCAGAGGTTAATATACAAGTAAGGAAAACTGTTAAGAGAGTAAGGGCCCGAGGTTTCTAAATATAAAGAAAATGATGTATAAGAGATAAGCAAGAGGACTGGTTAGTCACCGAGGTGCTCCTTGAAGAGGGGGGTCTTGAAGACAGTGAGGGGCTCCGCAGATCTGATTGCAAGAGGAAGTTCGTTCCACCACTGGGGGGCCGAGACTGAAAAGAGTCCTGATGCATGTCTTCCTTTTCTTTTGAGCAATGGAGGTTCAAGACGAGCAGTGCTTGAAGCTCTGAGAGGATGAGAAGTGACACTGCTTGATCAGTGCTGAAAATTTAGGAGGTGTAAGTCCGCTCTTGGCCTTGAAGGTGAGCGTTAAGGTTTTGAACTTCAGCATCCTTATCTTTTAAAGTTGTTGTACCATTGCATTATTTGTACCTTGGACAAATAATGCAAATTTGTCCCTGCCCTTTCTTTTCTGAAAGTGTAAGGCCAGCGCTTAGACATTTAGAGGCCCTGTTGCTTCCACCAAAAAATCCTAGAGGGACTAGAACAGAAGTTCTCAGACTTTTTTAGCCGAAGGCCCCCTTTGTGGATATTAAATGACATTATATCACCCACCCACTAGAACCATGTCCATTTTGCTAGCTTTCTCTACTGTCCTGACATTAGAGATGACTCGTTATAGCTGGATGCCCAAGACTTGTGATTAGTTGGCATGTATTCTGTTACAATCAAGCTACAAATGTAATTAATGTAACAGACTATGTATAAAAAAAATCATTTTGGTCAAAAACATCATTTTGTTGCATCCCAAATATATATATATATATATATATATATATAGTCTGTACAAAAGTATTGGGACACTTTTTCAAGGTTTACTTACTTCCAGTGAAGTGTAATCCTCTTAATCCTTCAGCATACCAAGAGATTTTGTCTTCATGACACTGTTTGGGGAAGGCCCCTTTCTATTCTAGATATATGTATGCAGAGATGCAGCCTCTGAACTTTTCAGGATGCCCCATTGCATACCCCAGTGCCTGCACTCCCCCAAAGTTTGCGCACTGTGGGCTAGAAGAAAGCAAACACAAACAGGCTCTCAATGAGAACCAGCAAGGTACATCAACCGGGTGGACATAAAATATATGCAGTTAAATAAGAGTTCTATTTTTCAGGCAAACACAGGGTATTATGTTATTGTTGACTGTCAGTTTGATTTTTTTCATATTCTTATTTTCTTATTTTTTATTACTTAATTTCATTATTCTGAACAACAGATCTACACTGAGAAAGAAAAACACAATAAATCAAAGCTGCACATCATATCTGCACTTTCCAGCTTAGATTAAGAATGAATGTAAATGATTATTCTGTTGTCCTCTCTGGCATGGCCAATATACACTTTACACTTTATCAAATTCCAGTTCCCTTAAGAAGACAGACAATCCAGCATTCATTTGTAGAGGCCATTGAAAGGTCATCATTTCTTCTGAAGGAAACCCAAGTGTTTTATGCGCAACCAGAACAGTGGACTTCATGTTGGCGAGTAATGAAGGAAGGAAGTGGGGTAGGAGAAAGAAAACATGTTTGAAGTGCAAAGTGAGGTAAATGCTCTTTGTGAGAGAACATAGACCATCTAGGTCACGCGATAATGGATAAAGTAGAAAGCACAGTGTTTCTCACATGCTTCATAAATCACCTGCCGTCTGCAAAGAATGTCTTCCTGAATTCAATCTGAGCCTAGTCAAAGACGTCAGTACTAATGGGACAAACAAGTCTTTGGCTAAGACCCTTCAAGCTAAATTTGTTGGCCTACATTTGTTTCACTGTAGGCTGAGTGGAGACTTCATGCAAATTGTATGTCAGTGTTGGTAGCTACAAATGTGAAATGATTTTGCAGTGAACGCTGAAGGTCTACAAACATTTCAGGAGGTTAAAAAGGAGTTTCAAGGGTTTAGATGTAGTATGTGAAGAACAAGCTAGGCTTATCTTCCAACTGCAGAAGCTAGCAATTAGCCCAGTTAGTGTTACTCTATCTGTGCTTTTTAGCTCTTTGGCTGCAGAGGGGCATTGCCTCTGGCACAGGATTACCACACAACGGATGGAGAGAAGACCTCATTTCATACTAAATTAATGATGATTTTCTCCCTTACAAGGATTTCCCTGTGATTCCAGTTCAGAGTCCTATTTTTAACAGTTTTGTTTTAAAGAGAAAAAGGGGTGCAGTGGCAGTTTTTAGACTGTTTCCAGGGTTTTCCATGTTTAGAGATATGCTCTCCAAACTTTCACTTGGACTCACCTGAACTTTACAAGGCTTAAAGTTGCCAGGCACAAAAAAAAAACCCTTCCTCAAAGTTGTCAAAGTCTTTCTCGGCTATGTCGGAGGCAGCGCTCAGAAAGTAGCTCATAGCTTGCTCAAACGGAGCAGGTCCCTGGATAACGTTACCAGAGGATCTGCCCCTTTCTCCACTAAATCACAGAGAGGGAATCAGGCGAGTGGGAAATAAAGAGGATTACAGAAGTTTCTGTGGGTGCCCATGAAACACTGGTGCATCTAATGTGTATATATATGTGCACATCAGTGTATTTCCACATCGATATAATTCTTTCACGTTGCTATTGTGTTAAAATGTAATCATGTTGTTATATATTTTACATATTTAATAACATTTTAATTATTACCCTCATAATCACATTCGGTATTCATTCAATATCGACAGGTTCTTGTAAAGAAACAGAAAAAAAGACAGCAAAATGCGTGAAAAAAGGGAGCAAAAGAATGATTTGCAATGCAAGACTATATATACACAATCACACCATTTCCACATCATCATAAAATATCTCTTCTTCTTATGAATAAGTCGTACGGATCAGTTGTGTAGAAAAATGCACGTTTGTCAGAATGTCTTGATTCAGTGAGTTGCAAGAGATTTCAAAATATACACTGGTTGATATCGCTACGCAATAACTGTATCCTCTGAGGCTATATTTTACATGTACCTTTAATTCAAGCTTTGTTGATTGTCAGTTTGGAAGGAGAAGAAAAAGAAAGTCTGAGCAATCAGATAAGACGTCGTAATAAGTAGCATTGTCAAGCATTATCATGTCAAGGGCAGCAGTCGTAAAGACTAATGGACAGTATAGATGTAATAATGAAAGCTGTTCTGGACAGCCATGACCTTAAAATTCCTTTGATTAACAGCAGCACTAAAAAGAACCTACTTGAGGTATGGAAGCTGAAACAGCGGGCAGCTGTCCACTGCCTTCCACTAATGAATCACAGCGAACCACTGAGAAGTAACAGGGGGCTGATACGGTCAGCAAGCCAGAAAATGATGCATGAACCCCCAGTGAGACTTGCTGCTTAAGAGTGATGACGTGTGTGTGTGTGTGTGTGTGTGTGTGTGTGCGCAAAAGTGAGTGACTTCATAATGTTACTTTTACATGACTTTTTCTGATTCATTCTTCGCTCCTATATTTTAAAAAAGTGTATTAACAGCTAGAATGACTAATATTACATTTTCCTTGTTTTGTTCTATTTGTCAAATTATATCACTGCTGTACATTTATTTCTCTTTTATGAAATGTAACGTTTTTGCTTCACAAAGCTTCTCAACCACGAAGGAGTGTCCAACGGGAGAATCAGATGAGCTCCCACTGCTTGACAGGAACGAAAACCTGCAATCGAAAATCAGCCCTTTAGTCGAAAATTAACCGTAAACTAGCCCTGCAGTTTAGACAAATTACAGGTTGCATTTTCTTTGCTTGTTTCAGTGACCTGCAAGTAATTTATTTAAACACTGAAAATCAATAAAACTTGAATATAAGATACATGGGAAAAAGTACATGAGAAAAGTTGTAGTTATTGCCTGGTGATGTCTACACATTCAATCAGTATTACCAGTATTACCTAAACAACAGCATGACTGTTTAAGTGTTCCTTTTAATTTTTTGAGC
>JBBPCX010000001.1:12276105-12314280 GCA_037974365.1 Hydrocynus forskahlii | reverse complement strand
ATTAAAGGGAACACTTAAACAATATATATATGTAATATTTACAAGATGTATATGGAGTATTTTTTGGACAGTTAGTCTAGTTATGGGCTTAATACACATATAGTCAATCAAAATATAAAAAATAGCTTCTACAGTATAAAATATATTCATATTTGGACCTCTGTGTATTGATATTATTTTCTATCAAAATACCACTATGCTGTGCTGATTTTTCTCCCACCCTTAATGGTCTGTCTTCAACTTTTTATCTAAGCTGGGTGCAACCAGTAAGGATGCCTTTACTGAGTAGTTCTTGACTGGACTGACATGAATTTTTTGGCCCCTACAGAAATACAAAAGCCACATCTGAGGGTACCTGACCAGTACTGTCTACCTTCGCTTGCTGGAATGGACTGTTTTCACAGAAAACTGGATAGTTTGCTGCAGTTCTTTTTTGAACTGCAGACTTAATCTCTGGGCCTCAGATCCTGATTCGACAGCAGTATGTGTTTGTTTTCATAATATGAAAGACCTTATCACAAAATCCTGTCGACTTACGAGTAAATAAGGTTAAAGTCTATAAAAAGCGAGCCGCTCGTGCCCTTCCGTAATACTAGAGAGCAGAACATTGTTTAGACCAAGACAATGATAAAAAAGGTTCCAGAGATAAGGAAATAAATCTCTAAACACAGGAGAGAAGTAAGGTGTTTTATCTTAGTTAGTTTTGAACTGTTACATTCTGGGTTTGGACTCAGGAGACCCTCTCTCCAACAACACCTGGAGCAAGGATATCTGAACAACACAGTACCTTGAATGTTAACAATAAATGGGAACTGTTTTCTGCTCATTTTCTACAGGTTGAAGCTCATGTCTCTGTTTTTTAAAATCATGTGACTACCTTACTATGGCCATCTTCCTTCAAATTTACTATTGACTTCAACTGTGAATGTTTTGGCTCTAATCTGTTTTTTAAACCCATTTTGTTCTCCACCAACAAACAGTTATTCCTCTCCATCAACAAACAGTGCGTCCAAGCTAGCAGGGGGAAGACCAGAATGTGAAATGCCACCACACTGCCACTCATGCAATGTTTATGGCCAGCTCAGCAGGCTTGGAGGAGAATGTTCACTGTAATGAATTGAGAGGGAGGGCTAAATGCTCAGTCAGAGCCACTATCCTGCACTACCTGGCTAATCCATTGACTGTAAAGGGCTAAGCTATCAATGTGTTTATTTTTCACTTTTCTTTGAATGACTGTGGTGAAGATTTAACTGGGGGTTTTGGAGAGGGGCCAAGCTTTAACCAGGAACTGCACTGGTAGCACCTTACTATCCCGCTTCCCAGGAAAGAAGACAAGGTGTTACTAAGTATTTCTACTTTGTGAACAAACACCTGTTTATTGATATATAGATAGATAGATAGATAGATAGATAGATAGATAGATAGGGGCTAGCCCGCAGATGCACACAGCAAAGATTTAGAAATATAAAAAAAAATATATATATAAAAGAATATATAAATATATAAATTTATATATTTTTTATTTTTTTACATATAAAAAAAAGTCGTAGCTTTAGAATATAGTTAAATACAATGCAATAAAAGAAGCAGTATGCGCATACTTCTATACAGTAGAGATGAGGGCTGCAACAGGAGTGCTATAATTATACATTTAATATCAGAAGAAGTGTTGGATTGAGGTACAAACATGTGGACATAGAGGGCTGCTTTGTGGCTGGTCCTTAAGTGCAGCGTTAATGTCGTGATCAAAATCACATTCAGTCCAGGCTTGGACTTGATCCATGTTGAAATGATGAACACATTCCAGTCAAGTAAAAACAAAGCTTCACTTCTTTTCAGCGTACGCAGTGCTGTCATGCAATCTAATTTAAATTCACATGACAGAATGGAAGGCACTGACCCTTTTGTGATTGTGTTTTGCATGCAGGGCTTTTGGGAGTGGGGAAAAAAAAAACGTTCATAGATCAGCGTCTCTCAGCATCACAACACCTTTATGCTCCAGCTGTTCAGAAACTCCGGGCAACAAGTGTGCACACAGCAGCTGGCCTGAACTCCTTACCTGACTTGCATACGCCTCACATGGGGTTGCGACCTCTGTCTCATCTCATTATGCACAGGTTTGAATAAAAATTCACAGCAGAGACATTCGCATGCTATGTCTTTAATGAATGTGAGCAGTGGAGGGAGGGGGCACAGCACTGTTTTTCTGCACTTATGTGTTCGTCATTTCTATGTGAATAAAATATATCACATCAACATTTATTACTGCCAAAGGTATGCCAACTGAGTGACAAATTTGGTTTGAAATGATTTGAATTGAGTAAAGAGTGTAATGTAGAACTACTGATGACAGAAATAGAAAAGGGAGGAAAATGTAACATTTTACTTGGGTCAATTCATTGTAGCTGGCACTGGTATGACATAGGAAGTTTGTGAGGTTTATTCGGATGGTGACAATGAGGTCTTGATTGATTTATTATGCCAAATGAAGCACTTGTGATTTTTAATACTGTGTTGCGACCAGTCGAAGCAACCAGACCTCATTAAGAACTGAAAGGACATCAGCAACCAAGACGATAGTAGTACACTCAGGCCGAAGTCTGAGGGCTCTCTATGTCATTAAAATGTGAATGTGATCAAACCTACTTTTAAGACAAAATAGGATCCAGACTCCATGCTCAGTGCTCGGCATTGCAAGCAAGCTGTGCTTGAGCCAAGATGCAAGAACCCCACTGTTGTGGTCATTAGTGGTAAAGCCACCAGTGTGTTGTGCTTTGTGCAGAGTAAGAGTTTTTTCTCACACCTAAGCAATCCTAGGCTACATTCGCTGTTTGGACTATGAAACAAGCTATTATCTTGTGGCCTCAAGCCCAGAACTCATGTGACTTACCCACTGGAAATGAATCTAGCAGTGAGAACACTGTTCTATTTCTTAGATCTAGTTAATTACAAACCATGCTTTTAAGGCTATGTCCACATGTACACGGGTATTTCTGAAAACGGAGATTTTCCATTTTCGTTTTTTTTTTAATATCGCGTCCACACAAGCACGCTTTCAAAAATATTTCTGTCCAAACGCTATTGCAAAAAACACAAAAAGCATGCCAAGGCAGCAGGTGGCAACATAACCTTAAACCACACAGCATTGGTGACCAATCAGAAGCCTTGTAGGGGGGGGACGTCATTACCAGAGACTGTTTGTGTTGAATATAATAATCATATATAAGTCAAAGCGACTCTGACGTCTCTGTCCTTCATACTGGATGGATAGAAACTCCTCCTGAGCATAAACAGGTCAGGACACCTAATGAGTTTGAGAGCAGTAGGACTCTGTAAATGTTGGGACTGTAGATGAAAACCTGATGTAAACACAATGCATGCTGTGATGTCATATGAGCGGTGCACAGTCTGATGTAAAACGGTCCGTTTTTCAAAATCTTCTGTAAATGCAGAAACTGCATTTTCAGAAATTGCCACTTTGGCCAGAGTTTTCAAAAACATCCATTTTCACACCGACCCAAAACACTGTTTACGTGTGGATGAAAAGACAAAACACACAGAAAAACATCCGTTTCCAGAAACACCCGTGTACACCTGGACATGGCCTCAGTGTTGATCAGTGAAGCTGAAGCAGCTTCACAGTTGGCCGTAATGGGTCTCGTTCTGGTGCATCATTGGAAATCTTTGAAAAGTTGATGCACTGAAAGACAGCATCTATAACATTACCATTTCAGGCTGGGAAATGATTTTGCTAATTGACAGGAACAAATGCAATGGCTCTGACATGCAGTTAAACCACTATATAATTTTCATAACCGCAGACTAGATGATTGACTGGTCCGGCTTCATCTTTTACTGGCTGAACTGTAGATTGGACATCCTGCAATTACACGGCAAAGTGCTCAGCTCTTCTCTGGAGAAGTGTCTGCTTTGATCAATAGTGTTCAGAATAACGACCTCAAATTAAGCTTTCATCATGAAGTTCATGAAACAGTCGGCCTCTGTGAAAGATCCACATGTTGCGCCCAGCTGATGTTCAGGCCCTGTTCAGAGGCACAATCATTAAGTATCAACAACAAAATTACAGTGGGTAAGAATTCATAAGAATAATAATATGCAATAATAACCCAAAGTGAGTTATAAACGTTAGATAAATACATTTGAATGTGCAAATATGACAAGCATACATAAAAGAAGAATTAGCAAAAATGATCACTTGCCAAAGTTAGGAGCTTTTTTCTGTTTTACCATCTTTTTTTTACACCAAATCCATCTTGAGTGTTAGTTGTTAAAAGGTCCTTGACAGAACCAAGCTCCAAAAAAAGTTCTAGCTGTGTCTAGTGAAGTCTGAAAACTGAAATTCTAAAAACTGAGAGTGTAGTGAAAACTGAAATTGGGGCTTTTCAGGTATGTATCTCCCATTTAGCCATATATATATATATATCGCCTTATACATTTTATAGATTTTTGTATTTTCATGTTGTGATGTGAGTACATTTGGATGCTTGATTGTCATTTTGTGTGTTCTGTAAGATTTCTGTGTGTGATATTCTGTGTGTGTGAGACTGAAAGTGCTGTAGGCTGTGTGTAGAACTGTGCTCTCAGCAGATCTTGCTCTATTTGCTCCCATATGCCAGCTTAGTGCCAACGTGTCCACTGTAGGTAACTCCCTCCCTCACTGAGGGCAGCTGTCCCCAGCCCTGTGTAGAGTCACATCACAGATGGACCTCACTCAGAGCAGACCATGAGGGGGTGTAGGGGGGAAAATGTATGTGAGGAACTTTACATTTTATCAAGAGACATATGTGTGTATATATGTATATACATTTTGCGTCTAAAGTATTGTAGTAATTAGTTATTATATATAAAGGCGTGTGTGTGTGTGTGTGTGTGTGTATCACCACCTGTCTAATATTATATAGGCCTCCCTCATGCTGCCAGCACAGCTCAGAGGGTGTGCTGTGGTATCTGGCACCAAGATGTTAGCAGCAGTCCTGTTGTGAGGTGAGGCCTCCATGGATTTGGGGAATTTGTGAGGGATTAAAACCACCTGTCTAATATTGTAGGCACGACTTGCTTTCACAGACCCTCATATTCCAGGAATCAACAGGGTAACTGTGAGGTGCACACTTAATAGTAGCTAATTATTTGATTTAAAATGAAAATGACACTAACATACCCATCAGGTTCTAGCCATTAAGCAGATTTAAAAAAAACATTATAAAATATCTCATTAATTATTTAGAGTGATAACACAAAAGGTCCAGTCATACACACTAAATCTCCAAGTATAACGGGGTAAAAAGACATAAGATTCTTAAATAAGCTGTGCAGATAGGCCACGTGAAGTAAGCAGTGCGTGGAGTGGAGGTAGGTGTGTCTGTGAAAGTGGGCAGTGAGTTAAGTATAAGGCAGGTGTTTCTAATGAAGTGGACGTCGACGGTATTTAGATTAATCATCCTCACATCTGAGGACACAGAGACAGAGCTCATCTGATGCAGCAGCTTTCTGTTCGTGTCCCTGGGGCCCCGGGGGTCTTTGGCAGTTGGTGCGCAGTTCCGCAGAAGGTGGGGGGAATTAATGAAGGCGAACGAGATTGTGCACACAGAGAAGGAAAGTGAGAAGCAGCAGGAGACGTGGCCCTGTAAGCACACGGCCGGCTCGCCTCTGTGCCTGCACGCAGACAAACGGGCGTCCTTGAGATGCATTCGTCAGTCAACACAGCGCTCCTCCGCTTCCTCTGGCCTGCTTTTCCATCCCGCATGAATAAATCATCACCCCGGGCCCGGGCGCGCATCCGCTGACTTTAAATGACTGGACTCAGAGTGCTGCTTGACGGGTGCCATCACTTTCCAACTAACCCCCATACCCATCCCACCAGGACACAGAATACACCTCCCTCCATATAGTGGCTTGGTTCACTCACTTCTTTTAATCGATCCACCGTTGGTTTCTGGTCACTGCAAAAAGATCACGCCTGGTTGAGCAGCTTAGGAGTGATTCTGTGTTTCTGTGAAGCTCCCGGCCGTGTCTGATTTGCAGAAATGCAAAACTCTTACCCCAGCAAGACCTCAAACACTCTTATTTATAAAGGTTCCTAAATAGTTCTCAACTTATGGTTTATATTTAAGTGGAGATTCCTTCAGCTTTACTAACTGATATACAAAAATGTTTTTTTTTTTTTTAATCAAACCCCAGCAACTGTTTGGTGCACTGCACATGTTTGGGAAGGTTTAGGATGTTCTAGCTTATCTAGCATTTTCTCTCCGTTTCACCAACATTTTCACTGTTCCAGAACGTTCTCCTCTTTTCACAATGTTCCAAATCGTTCTCAAACATTTATATCTTTCTAGAATGTTTTCCCCGTTCACAATTTTCTATGACGTTCCAGAATGTTTCCTTACATGGTTTCTCTCCCCAAACACACTGTTTCAAAATGTTCTCTCCCATTTACACTGTTCTAGAATATAACAGTAAACGTGAACAGAACAATGAAACAACTTGCCTAATATTGTGTAATCACCCCATAGGCCACCAAAAGAGCTCTGGTTTGGACTCTGCAAGACCTTTGAAGCTTTGATGTGATGTGTGTCACCAAGACATAGGCAGCAAATCCCTTCAGTTCTATAAGGAGAGGTGGGGCCTTTATAGACTAGTTTGTCCAGAACATCCTACAGATGCTCAAAGCAGATTGAGATGTGGAGAACTTTGAGGCAAAGTCAACACCTTGAACTCTTTACCATGTTCCTCCTGAACAGTTCCTGAACAGAAACCATTCCTGTACAGTTTTTAGAGTGTAGCAGGACACATTATCCTGCTGTTAGAGACCACTGCCATTAGAAAATATCATTGCCATGAAGGAGGATACTTGGTCTGCAACATTGTTTAGGTAGCATGTACGTGTCAAAGTGACAACCACATGTAAAGAGAATAATCAAGGTTTCCCAGCAGATTATTACCCAGAGCATCACACTGCCTCTGCTGGCTTGTCTGCGTCCCATAGTGCATCCTGGTACCATCTCCTCTGCAGGTAACTGATGTCAACATGATGGAAAAGAAAGTGACTCATCAGACCAGGGGCCTCATGTAAAACGCCGTGCGTAGAATTCACACTAAAACATTGCGTACGGACAAAACTAGAAATGTGCGTACGCCAAAAAAATTTCAGATGCACAAAACGGTGCGTAAGCAAAGTTCTACGCTTTTTCTCTTTATAAATCTCTACCAACGTGAAACTGCACGCATGTGCACGAACCCACAGTCACGCCCCAACTCCTCCCATAATTATACATATTTGAATATGCAAATCAATATAAATACCTGCTTTGTTCAGGGTTTTGTTAAAAAACAATGGCCAAGGCACGCGGGAAAATGAACAATTTCAGCGAATGCGAAGTGGAGGTCTTGCTTACAGAAACTGAGGCAAGAAAAAACAATTCTGTTTGGTGGATTAAGTAGTGGTTGAGGGGGACTGCGACATCAGCGCGGGTCAGTTTCTTTGTTTAGTTTAGTGTTTATACATCTCAACATGATCGTGTAAACGGGGCTTACGCAGCATTTTTGTGCGTACGCCCTGTTTACACATGAGGCCCCGGGTCACCGTCTTTTATTGCTCCATGGTCCAGCTCTGATGCTAATGTGCCCATTGTGCTGTCAGCAGTGGGCAAGGGTCAGCATGGGCACTCTGACTGGTCTGTGGCCATGCAGTCCCATATGCAGCAAGCTGTGATGCACTATGTGTTCTGACACCTTTCTATCATATCCTGCATTAAGTTTTTCAGCAATTTGTGCCACACTAACTCCCCTGTGATGGACTTGACAGGCTAGTCATCATTTGCCATGCGCGTCAGTGAGCCTTGGGGGTTCACTGCCCTGTTGCAGGTTCACAGGCTGTTCTTCCTTGAACCATTTTTAGTAGGTACTATAGCCTTCATACCTTGGCCTGGTCACAAAAACAATTCTCTTTTCTCTGTGATCTGCTAATCTTTCCAATCTACCCAATATTTCACCAGTGAGTCAGTGGAGAAAATGGCAGTGCAATCCCTCAGAAGAACACATTAGCATCTCAATAAGCTTTTAATTAGTTTCTATTTCTCTCTGCTGACATGTTTTAGTTTGTGATTGCATAATTAAATTCTTTCTTCTTTTCTCAGTATGGCCAATATTGAATGAGCGTGACAGTTCCAAATACATGATCACCAATGTTTCAGAGATATGTACTATGCAGCTTGGATGATCTGGTAGTCGTAACAAAAAACAGCCACTTTTAGTCTTCACTGAAATAGTGGCACATAAATAAAAGATACATTCACGAAGAACAGAGATTATATCAACACAATTATTTGGAAATAAAACAAACTTGAAGGTGGCAATTATATTGATGTCAACCACTATTTAATTATAAACCACTTTTCAGTGTTGATGAGTGAAGCTGAAGCAGCTTCACAATTGGCTGTAATGGGGGGGCCAATTCTAGCACATCATTGGAAATCTTTAAAAGTTGAGGCACTAAAAGAGAGAAAGGCACATGAACACAGCATCTATACCATTACCATTTCAGGCTGGAAAATGACAGGCGCAAGAGTAATGGCACTAACATAGGCAACAACTGCCCTGACTTATCCACTGTGTAATTTTCACAATTGCAGACTAGATGATTGACTTTTCCGGCTTTATCACTTTTTATGGCTGAACTGTAGAATGGAGATCCTTCAACTGCATGGCAAAGTACCCAACTCTTTTCTGAAGATCACGCCATGTAGTTCAGGCCTCTGTAAAGGAAGCTCAGAATATTTTCTAATTTTTGTAGATTTTTTTTTGCTGAGCAGAAAGGATTCAAAAACTGTAACCAGAGTTACAGTTATTGTCCATATTATATATTATATTACATGTAATGTGGACAAAAGAAATGGGACGTCTGCCCCCTGCCCCCAAATATGCTCCCAAAACACTTTGGATCACAGACAGGACTAAAGAGAGTGCAAAAAAACACAAGAACAACAAAACAACTGGACGAGAGAACATTTAGTACAATCGACAAAAGCTACAATACAGTTTTATGACAGAGGTACTTGCTGAATTCCATTAATAAATACATGATGAAATGTCTTACCACCACTCGCTGTTCTTTCAAACTTTTAGACTGAAAAGTGAAAAAGGAGGGTCAGTTGAAACACCTCATCCCAAACACAGCCCCAAACATAGAACCGGTAATGTCTGGCGAAGTCCAGGTGGTTATGTTTGTGGTGAGATTAAAAAAGAAATTGGTTGATCTTCTGGCACATCTTATCATCTTATAAATAGTTTTTGGATGTGTCATCAGTTTCAGAAATGAAATCTTTCAGAAGATTGGAATCTTTGAAATCTTTCAGAAATGCATGCTTCTCTCACTATCCTCCTGGGGGTGAAATAAACCTGTACCCAGCAGGTTCACCACAGCTCTGGTTGTTTTAAACTTCAAAATGAGTCAGTGCAGTTTGGCCTTTTCACTTGTGCAGCTCCTTTTCTAGCCATTTCTGATTTAGGAAGATCAGCAGATTTTGTTTCATTTTATTTGTGTATCTGTGCGTTTTCTGTGTGTGGGTGTGTGTGTAAGACTGTGAAAGTGCTGTAGGCTGTGTGTAGAACTGTGCTCTCAGCAGATCTTGCTCTATTTGCTCCCATATGCCAGCATAGTGCCAGCATGTCCACTGTAGGTAACTCCCTCCCTCACTGAGGGCAGCTGCCCCCTCCCTGTGTAGAGTCACATCACAGATGGACCTCACTCAGAGCAGACCATGAGGGGATGTAGCAGGAGAAAATATGTTAGACTAAGTTCAGTAAGTAAAGAAATAGTTTCTGAAGTTTTCAATTAGAAACTGCAAAACCAAGCGTTACCTGAAACTGAATCCAAGCTGTAAAGGGCAGAATTCTCACACAGTATTCTTACTGTGGTTTTACCAGCTCATTTACTTTCTTGCATAAATGGGTGACGTTACATTCTTAAAAAGTGGGTTAGCAAAGGGGTCTCTGAGTGAAGTAAAAAATGGAAATCCACACCACCACAAGGAGAACATGCAAACTCCACACACAAAGGCCAGGACCCGGATTAGAACCCCCAACGCTGGAAATGAGAGGCAAGAGCGCTACCCACTGCTTCACCGTGGGGTGTGGAATCTATATGCTGCCCAATATAATGACTTACTGGATTGACCAAGAACTGGGTAAAGGCTGGGTATCATTAAAGTCCTTATAAGAAAGTCTGTCCATGTGAAAGTGAAATGAAAGTGACCGTTCTGTCATACGTGAACACACCACAGCACACAGTGTGAACAGCACAAAATTCTTCCTCTGTATTTAACTCATTCACTAAGTAAAGCAGTGGACGAACACAGTGCCCGGGGAGCGGTGTTGCGTTTGGCGGCCTTTCTTAATTTTAGTTTTAGTATAGTCTTTGCGTCAAGCTGTCATTTTAGTTTTTATTAGTCTTAGTCACGTCCACACCCTTTTTAGTCTTGTCAAGTTTCAGTCGACTAAAAGTCTGAGCATTTTAGCCTTATTTTAGTCAGAATTGTCCACGACTATTTTCGTCTATTTTTAGTCAATGAAAACTGATGACATTTTAGTCTAGTTTTAGTCAATGAAAGTTGTCTCTTTTTTTTGTTATGCAATTCTATTTAACCAAGTCAATATAGTATAAGTACCTAGAGGAATAGACAAAATCTAAATTTTCTTTTAGTCAAACCTATTTCACAATTCAAACAAGGTTATCTTATTATTACATTATTGTTACCTTATAGACTCAAGAATACTGTACATCCATTCCAGACACGGAAGACACTCTGATTTGAATTTACGACATTTATTTTGCCAACCAAACATGTTAGAACTTAGAAGTACACACACATAAATTTAAATAAAATAAAATAAATAAAATAACATCACATCACTAAAAAGTACAAATAAAATGAACATTTGTGTGTCTATTGCCATAAAACCCACATTTGTAAAACTTGTAAAAGTCTTCACCTTCAGTGTGTTGGCCTGAACTTACCTGAATATTTTTTTATTCCTGAAAAAATATAGTCTACACAACCAAATCAGAACAATGTAGGATCAGCTCTTTTTGCATGGATATGGGAAAGGCTGCTTATCAAAATGCTGTGTGTGGAAACAGGAAACAGAAATACTGCAAAATAATAATAATAATAATGCGGATTATATTGTTGTTATTGTTGTAATAATAATAATAATAATAATAATAATAATAATAATAATTATTATTATTATTATATTTTTATTAGTAGTAATAGTATTGTAAATAAAAACACAATTAAATGGGAGGAAATAACGTCCCGTCTCGTTTTAGTCAATGAAAATGAAGAGACATTTTTATTTTGTAAACCACATTTAGCCTCGTTCTTATTCATAAAAAACATTACATTATACATTTCATTATAGTGTCGTCACATGACCAGCATTTACGTTGCGTCAGGTCTCATTTTTGTCATGTGATATATGTTCATTGATGACGGTATTTAGTCATAATTTTTGTTGACGAAAGCAACACTACTGGGGAGCAGTATGTGGGGACGGAGCCTTGCTCAAGGGAACCTCAGTGGTGCTTAGCAGTCTTGGGAATCAAACCATGAGCTACAGCTTGGTAACTGCACATGGGCAGTGTTCTGTCCACTCACCAGATTACTGTTTCTCTGAACAGAGAGAGATCTATTAGCCTGAAACCACTAAACTCACTGGTAAAATCTGACAAAAACTGCATTAAGAGTTTGTGGCGTTTGCCTCAAACAAGCACAAGAAATGAGTCTTTACAGGTTGCAGTACCTACTGAAGAGGACTTTTCCTGTTTGTGGCTTTTTTCCAGTGAGCTGACTGGCTGTTTTACCAAAGGGTGCCATGTTGAGTCCTGAAAAACTCCCCCTCATTTTTCAACCAGTGGACTCCTCCTTTACTTTAAAAATGTTTCCTACATCATTCAAAATATTTGGTATGAATACCACCACCTTGTTTACATTCCTCAGTTCCTCAGTAAAACATTTTTGGTACTTTTGTTAAAAAAGGGTACTGACACTGACCAGATTTAAATCTTGAAATTTGATACTGAATGACATTGAATGTAATTTGGTTGGTACGTAGAACTGAATTTCAGTATCCATCCTGGTAAACCATATTTTATGAAACACTGTATAAAACGTCTAAAAGCTGCTGGGACACTGTGTTGTATTATGTCACATGCACCAGTCATGTGACATGCACAAGGCACAGGAAGTGAAGCGCATCACTAGGTATATAAACAGATATATAAACAGGAGTTGTGAAACATGATTCCATCCCCCCAATTTTGCCAGATTAAATGGTCGTGATTGTATTTATAATTTGGCTTCCCCATCCCAGAACACCCCCACTTTTGGAAAGCTCGATACATCCTTGGTCCAAACCCCTTCACAACCTACTGTTGTCCCCAAGATGTCTTTACCTGAGAAGTGGAATGGGATGGATGGGAAGTGCAACGCATTTCTCACTAACCTTTCTCTCATTTTTGAGTTTCAGCCAACCCATTACCCCTCTGACTGGAGCAGGATCGCACTTCTCACCTCCCTTCTCACTGGGCAGGCAGCTGAGTGGGCTATGGCGGTCCTGAGGTCCAACTGCGATGCCGCATTCTCCTACCCGGAGTTTACACGTCAGCTCAGGGCCACCTTCCAGCACCCTGAGAGTGAGGTGGAGGTCGATCGCCCTGTGAGTAAGTATAAGGCCAAGTTCCGGACCCTGGCTGTCCAAACTACATGGAGCAACGTGGCTCTCCGGACCGCATTCTACAAGGGACTCTCCGCTCATCTGAAGAGGGAAGACTGGCTGGGTGGGAGTTACCTGAAATGCTGGAGGGGATGATCCAGCTCATCCTGAGGGTGGACCTAATGCACCTCCCCTGATCACCATCAAGTATTCCGTCCTCTCCATCTGGGAAACGGTCAGACCAGGTGAACAGGGGGAGGAACTCACCTGGTCCGCTCGCTGCCTCCTTCTGCCTACCAACCATTTCCCGACTAACCTCCAGGAACGCCTCCATCTGGGCCACCAACAGATCGTGACCATCGCCTTCACTGATTAGGGGGTGGCTGGTAAGTTTATCGATCAGGCTTATGCTGCCAGGTTGGGGGTGGAACTTGAAGTGTTATCTCGGCCTGTCACCATCACCACTGTTGATGGTCAGCCCCTATTCATCAGTGCTATCACCCACCAGACTCATCTCATCACCATGACCATCAGGGAGCACTCTGAAAAACTCCCCTTTCTCGTCACTCATCTCACCTCACCACCCATCATACTTGGACACCCCTGGCCCATGAAACACAACCCACTCATCTCCTGGTTCTGTCACAAAGTTCTACAATGGGGCCTGACCTGTCAGGAGCTCTGCCTCCAGGCGAAGGCTGAGATGTGCTCTGGGGAGTCCGGGGCCCCCAACGTCGATCCGGAGGGTCTTCGCCAGGGAACCATCAGACCGCCTTCATTCCCTACTGCCACGGGGTTCTTCTTCATCAAGAATCAAGACTGGGGTCTCCATCCCTGTGTCGACTATTGGGGGCTTAATAGGATCACCATAAAGAACCATCATCTGCTCCCTCACACCAACACCACTCTGGACGCTCTCTCTGGTGCCAACTTCTTCACCAAATTGGACGTACGGAGTGCCTACAACTTGGTCCACATCAGAGAGGGCGACGAGTGGAAGACTGTGTTCATTGCCCCCACCGGACACTATGAGACCCTGGTTATGCCATTCGGATTATGCAACAGTCCAGCAACCTGCTAACAGCTGATCAATGATGTGCCTCACAACATGCTGGGTAGATTGTGCTTTGGCTACCTGGGCGACATCCTCATCTACTCCAAGGCCTTAGAGGAGCATACCCAGCATGTCAGGGCAGTCCTCAAGAGGTTGCTGGCCAACCAGTTGTTCTGCAACTGGAGAAAAGTGCTTTCCACCAGCACATCACCACATTCCTTGGCTTCATCATCTCCTCTCAGGGTGTGGCCATGGATCCTCAGAAGCTGGAGGCTGTGCATTCTTGGCCCCTACCCACGACGGTCAAACAGCTGCAACATTTTCTGGGGTTCAACAACTTCTATCGGTGATTTATCTGGGGCTTCAGTTCAACTGCAGCACCTCTTACTGCCCTCACCAAGCCATCTCAGAGACCCTTCACCCTGGACCATCAGGCCATCCAAGCCTTCAAGAACCTCTGTCACCTCTTCACCACTGCACCCATCCTACTCCATCTGGATCCTGCGAAGCCATTAATTGTTAAGGAGGACGCCTTCAATGTGGGTGTAGGAGCCATTCTCTCACAGCAAGGTCCAGACCAGAAGTTGGACCCATGCAGCTTATTCTCTAGAAAATTCAACCCCACACAACAGTGATACGGTGTAGGGGCCGGCGAGCTGTTGGCCATCAAGTGGGCTCTAGAGGAATGGCGTCACTGGCTCCAGGGCGGCGGTGACCCATTCACGGTCTGGACGGACCACCAAAACCTCATCACCATCCAACAGGCCAAGTAGCTCAACCCCAGGCAGGCATGGTGGGCCTGTTCTTTGAACAATTTAATTTCCACTTTTCATACCGTCCGGGGTCAAAGAACACCAAGGCTGATGCCCTCTCCTGACCCCGGAGGGCCCCCGCGCCTTCTGGCTATCTTCAACGTCTCCCTGTGCCTCGCCGTCCCTGGACTCACATCGCCCTTGACTTCATCCCCGGTCTGCCGGACTCCCAGGTAAAAAACACCATCCTCACCATCATTGACCGCTTTTCCAAGGCTGTGCACCTGGTGGCTCTGACTGGACTCTCCATGGCTAAAATCACTGCCAAACTAGTTCTAGAGCATGTAGTCCAATTGCATGGGTTCCCCAAGGGCATCATCTCAGACAGAGGGCCCCAGTTCACGGCCAAGTTCTGGAGAGCCTTCTGCTGTCTGATCAGTGCCACCACCAGTCTCTCCTCGGGATATCACCCCCAGACTAATGGTCAGACGGAGCGGACCAACCAACAGCTGGAGCGCTTCCTCAGATATTTTGTGGCAGCTCGTCAGCACTCCTGGGCCCGCTACCTCATTTGTCCCGGATTTGTTTTCTTTTCTCCTCTTTCTCCCCAGGAACCTGCTCCTCCTCCACCTTGGATCATTAATGGTGGTCCTGTCTACACCGTCCTGCGGATCCTTGACTATCTTGTTGACTGGGAGGGCTACAGTCCAGAAGAACAGTCCTGGGTCCCTGGGCGCTTCAACCTGGACCCTTCGCTTATCCAGGACTACCGTTGTCGGGCATCCCCCCAACTGGGTCCATCTTGTGTCGGTCCTGGAGGGGGGCACTGTCACATGCACCAGTCATGTGATGCGCACAAGGCACAGAAAGTGATGCGCGTCTTTGGGCATCTAAACAAGAAGTAGGTAGTTCTCTGCACTCAGACATTTGGTCTCATGCTGGCTCGTGACCAGCTCTCATCTCCCAGTACCGTGAGTACTCTGGTTCCTTGGAACCCTTTATATACCTTTCTGTGTGCGTGTGAGAACATTGGTTCCCGGTGGGAATCTTTACTCCTTGGTTGGAGCATTCTCAGACTAAATTGCATGGTTTACCGGCTCTTTCGTGTGTGTCCGTGACTGAGCTCTTCCATCACGCTACAACTGGGCAAACTATCAGTTTGTTCATGTCTTCTCCGTGACATATAAGCTATTACTGATGATATAGAGAGAAAGTGTGTTTTGTTAAAAATGTGCTGTGACAGGAGCAGATAACAACATATTTTATCACATATTTCTCCCAAATAATCCATTCACCCATCGCCTCGCAGTGACACTAAATGCCCCGCGTGATCTATGATCCTCCCACATGGAACAATCAATGATTTCCCCTGAATTTCAGCACTCCGTTAATAACACAATAGCACATGGTTCTTGCAACAGTCTCAGCGAAGGGAAGTTTTATAACCTTGATAGACCTGAATTAGAAGATAAATGTGTACTGATGACCACCTGTCCCCTGTTTATGGAGATTTATTATGGCTTTGTCACAGTGATGAGCTTTCAGCTGTGCTGCAGCTGTATCATACTCTGAACCTATTGTCTACATAAAACCTCCAGATTATTAACACCCATACAAATACATACACACATACTGGTTCATTATTATTCATGGGATGAGACAAATGTCCACATGCTGTTGTGGATCAAAAACTGTGGATCAAAGACTCAAGTATGTTAACCTGTATCTTCATTTTTGTCTTTTTTAACATTATTTGAAAATTCCTGCTGTGTTATTTATGTTGCGTCAAAACAATAAATGTACCCATAGAACATGAACCCATAGATCATGTAACCATAGAACATCACTACATGAACTTACAATGAAGGTTTTGTTCTGACAGTGATGTGCATACTAATGTGACATGTTTCATTTAGAATCTTATTTCTATTCTATTTAATACACATGGGAATTCATATTGGTATTACTATATATATATATATATATATATATATATATATGTATGTATATACTAAATATAAGACATGTTACTGGTACATATACATATAAATAGGACATGAATCTATACATATAATGAATCCATTTTCTAATATATAAAAAAAACAAATGTGTGAGCATACACACACACACACACACACACACACACACAAAGTCTGTGAATATTAATTGGCCCATTTTAATGTGTGATTGTGGCTAAAAATACAGGTGGGCTGTCAACAGCTCCATCATCCAATGTGAAGTGCACAGTGCCTTGTCCTGAGTGCAGAGCCCCCTGCAGCCTTGTGAGCCCCCCTGCTTATGACAGGCTGGGTGCTGCAGGGACACCTGAGGCACACTCACACAAACGCACACACACAGACACACACATGCACAACCTGAAGTGCTGCCAAAAGTATTAGTGAGGGCCCTGAATCACACAAAAATGTGAATGTAAACATAGCAAACAGACAACGAAAGTGTTTATTATTAATTGAATTTATCCAGCACCTTCACCAAACCCCTGGACACTTAAAGGAGCCCTGAAATACATTTACCAATATTTTGCAGGCTCTCATACCATGGACTACTGATACTAATGTTGATGACCCACACGTCCTGCAATGTACTTTTATATTTTTGTACTACAGTGTCTGAAACCATATAAGAAAGTCTATCTAGGATTACTTAACAGCTTGACACGCTGGTGGTTTGGTAAAGTGTATAATTATATATGGAACATTGCTAAATAGTGGCCCAAGCTTTCATGATTTGTTATCTGCTCTACAAATGCAGTCTAATAGACTGATGAAACAAACTTCAGAAACTGGTAGCGCCATTTCTATGTTTCCTTTATTTGCCAATTTAAATTTCTAAGAAAAAGCTTTCTGATGCTGAGGCCCTCTGTTCACCAGACCCCAGGGATTTTACCACTTCTTACCTCAGTCATAATAATAAGACTGATGTCTTTCCCTCTGGTATGTGTACTAATGTATGTTCAATAAATGATATTGTAAATAATATTTTGCACACAGCTTCAAAGTATCAAAAACACAGTGGTTGTACCATTCGGTAAACAGGAGTGTGAACCTGTTCAGTAAAAAGGTTTTGTTTTATGAATTATGAATTTTTGAAACATTGCAAAACATTGTCAATCAGGCTAAGGGTCGAATATTTGAGCACATTCTCAAATACGTCCACTCTGTATATAAATACTGTTCCCAATATCCCTTTGCTGACTCCATGGAGTAGTGAGGGGCTGAATCAGCATAAATATAGAAGAAAAGGACAGAACTTGTCCATTAAAAATGCAACATTCATTTTGTCACTTGCTTTAAAAAATGACATTTCAAAACTATGATATATTATTTGTAATCTGTACATTTGTAATCTGTTATATAACTCAGCTGATGTAAGATCGTCATTTTGCTGGTTAGCAAATTTAGGGCTACACAACTAGTGACAACAGCGAAAGGTCAATGATTTCCTATTGAAAAAACTATCCCTTTTTACCAAAGAATTGTGATCGTGACCTAAGAAACCATTTCACATGTTTCCGTAAAGTATTTTGTTGAAGTGTGATTTATCATAAAGACGACTATTTGGACAAAAGTATTGGGACACTTGACTATTACAACAGTAGGGACTTTAATGACATTGCATTCAAATTCATAGACTTTAATATCGAGTTGGTCCCCCTTTGCAGCTATAATAGCTTCCACTCTTCTTGGAAGGCTTCTCACAAGATTTTAGAGTTTCTGTGTGAGTTTCTGTAGAGCATTTATGAGGTCAGGCACTGATGTTCGATGGGAAGGCCTGGAGCACAGTCATGCTGGAATAGAAAAAGGTTCCTCCTCAAACTGTGTCCACAGTTTGGAAACATGGCATTGTCCAAAATGCCTTGGTGTGCTGAAGTACTAAGATTGCCCAAACCCTGAAACCCTGAGCTGACTGTCCATAGTTGGAGTGAATGGGAATCTAATTTTTGGCTGAACAATGACTTTATGAATGGGAGAGATTGATCTCTTTTAACCAGAATAAGAACAGTTGCTAAACATCAGTGTAGACCTTTATGAGCATCTGAACAATTTTAACTGCCAGTATAATGCACTGCTGAAAGGTGATAAAAGGGTTCCTTAAAGAACCTTTCAATTCAAAATTCCCCAGCAAATTTAAGTGTTTTTTTCTGCTGATACACACACTCTAAATCAGTAACGGCTTGTTATGAGCAGAATAGATAG
Source organism: Hydrocynus forskahlii (assembly GCA_037974365.1). Lineage (NCBI taxonomy): Eukaryota > Metazoa > Chordata > Actinopteri > Characiformes > Alestidae > Hydrocynus > Hydrocynus forskahlii. Next base: position 12,295,525 of record JBBPCX010000001.1, on the reverse strand, counting down.
ATCAGGTCAAAAATGAAGGGAAAAAAGGGTTGAAAACCACTGCTTTAAAGCACCATTTTTGCAAATTAAATGTGTTACATTTAAAACATTTTAAGACCATCCACATAATGGAAGGGTTCTGGAGCAAGTGTTATGTTCTTAGAAGCATTTGTTCAAAGCACAAATCACTTAGAAAACTTTATTTATAAAGAATAGGAAAGACCTGATGATGAATCTCACCAATCCTACCATGCCAGTGCTTGGTAAAGTAATTCAATCTTGGTAAAAATCTTTTCTTTGGTCTTCTGTCCTTCTTTCCTCATGCTGCACCTGCTGATGTTCTAACTCCACTTCATCAGGCCATGCTAAGCCCAGGTGTGTCTATTCCCCATCTACACTTCTCCAAATATTGATTTGTCCATGCTGCTGGGCGAATCTATCACCTCATAGTGAGACGTTCTATTTCCCCAAATCCCATCCCAGCACGTCAAAATGACACAACAGAAGTCGAGAAAACTCGCATCCGTCATAAGACGAATGATGGAGGAGATTCTATCCTTTGTGTTTTAGCCAAGCAGAACAGCCTGTGTGAATCCATCATCACGCGTTTTGGAGAACAGATTCAAGACAGGAACACCCGAGCCAGGATTTATTTTTTTGTCTTCTATGCTGCCCTGTCTTCCCACTCAATACCTCAGCAGCCCCACAGAAATCAACTTAAAGGGTCAAACTAAGTCCTGATCAGTGGCCATCTGATTATTTACTTAAAAGCACAGCCAGGAATTTCTAAGGCATCTGTAGAAAAACCTTTCGTGCAAAAGTTTGAGAACCCCTTAAACCCCCCACCAAATTCCCTGTCATGCAGATTTGAAAAGTGAAAATTAGTGAACAAATTCTCTACATGGAACACATTTACTGAATTTAACAAAATAATGACACTGAATTAAAAAATGTCATAATGTTCGCAAAGGCCATCTTGTGTTTGATATGTTATATCCAGCACATAACTGCATTCAAATGTGCAGATGTGTGTTTTCCATACAAGATGTATTTATTTTAATTTAAAAAATCAGCAAACCATGTTATTTGACTATGAGAGCCTAAACTTTTGCATTAGACTCTACATTCCCTCAGCCACACTGTAAAAAAAACCTTATATTTATCATGGCAACTTATATTTATCATGGCTGGTCAGATGGCAATTACATGACAGAAATTAAATGACATTTTAAAGCAACCAGGCTACATTTTTAACCTTAAGTTTAGTTCATTTAATTGTACAGGTTTATCTCTTTTACTGTAAATGCAGTCGCTCAGCACCACGTCAGAAGCAAACTTCAGAAATCAAACGAATTGTAAGTGTTTTCTAGTTTAGAGTATATTGTGAATCAGAGCAGAGTACAAAGGGTCATCAAGTTACGACAGATCCGTTCCTTTGACAGTGATGTAACTCGAATTTACATCACTGTTGAAACTACGGTGTATTTCGAAAGTGATGAGTCTCTTACCGATCCTAACACAGTTGTAAAATCATAAAAACACAACTAAGCCACAGAAAAAGGAAAAGGAAAACTCCCTCACTCTTACATCACATTACTGTGTGTTCTTCCACCACGCACAACCAATCTAGTTCACCCACGTATTTCGTAAGTATGAAGCTAAATGGTGTAAGTCAAGTGAGACTGGGAGTGGGAGTGAGCGTCGTAAACTCGAAACGTCATATGTCGAGACTGTTGTAACCCGAGGACCTTCTGTATTTAGGACATTCTTTGCTTGTATAACAGATTGATGTCGCTGCAGTGTTTCTGAGGGCTGTGAGGGCAGCAGGTTCTTCTCCGCACTGCTGGAGAATCTTCTGCGTTGGAGCTGCCACTTTGCTCAGCCTGTAGAGAAAATGTGAGCGGCATCTTTCATGTGAGGGTGGTTAATTGATTGCTTTTGTAACAATCATTTTTGATGTTCTTAGAGTAATTTTTTATTAAAATTTCAATGAATAAAAACAAATTTAACTGCAGAATAAAACACCACCTTGCAAATATCCAAAAAATAATAATATTGGAAAAAAGATAAACCAGAAAGCTTTTTAAAAGCATCTACAAACACGCTTGTTAAAATGCATCCAAATAAGTGTCCAACAGACGGCAGTAGAATTTAAAGTAAGCCAAACTGCCAAATTATCATGGATCATTTACTAAGAAGGTAAAGTCTCAACAACATTTAGAAAGTTCTCAGATATGCTGCACACACCTGTACTATGATAAACTGTAATTCCTATAGTACTACAATGTACTACAATTCCTTGGCTTGTAATCCATCATGCTGGACACTGCAGTGTACACACACTGTAAAAATGTATATTAAATGTTACATTACTGTATCTCATGGGCGTCGCCGCCATTCAATCTGAAGGGGACATGTCCCCTTCACATTTCATATTTATTCATTTGGACCCCCCCACATTTAACATAAAATATTAGTTCACCCAGCGCTGTTTTGCGAAAGAATCCATTCCACTTAATTGACAGGAGAATACACACACCACGGGAAATCCGCTCCGGGTTTGCCTCCAACTCACCGCATGCATAGACAGGCTGCTCGAAACTGGATCAGGTAGCGTCAGCCCCATTGTGCGCTAGGCCACATTCAATGAATGTTCAACTAAACAATTAGGAGTAAGCTTTGCCTTATTTAGGCTACTTAAACAGTAAACCTAGGGTTGTAAACCTGTTCTTGGTTGATGAACAATTGTTTGCAATATTTGCTCCCTCCCCAGACACAACAGACATAAGAAAATTCTTAACAAAGAAGCGGAAAGTAAGTCAAAATTTCCCCACAAGTTTTTTTTTCTCCAATGGAAATGTTGTGATACATCTAAAGCTAAATAAAAAAAAGAATACACAAAATAAAAAGTAAAATGCACCCATAAAGTCATTGTTGGTGATAAATTGTGTCACATTCATTTCTTAGGCATAGCAGTGGGTTTAAAAACAGGCTGATGAATGTATGGACTAGCTGAATGAGTACTTGTTGAATTGTTGAATCTGTCTCTGAAATAGTCATTGAATTAGGTCACTTTTGTAGGTATAATTAGGTGTTTAACAAAATCTTAAAAATACACCATAATGCAGGAAATTGCATCTAATTAATTAAAATCATTCCCCTGCCAGTGTGCCCCCCATCTTCTGAATGCCTCTGACACCCCTGGTGCATCCTCAAATCTGTTCTGTAAAACACTAAACAAATACGCTGTCATAGTCCATACATATAATAAACACTTGTTCTGTCATGATGCTTTTAAGTGGTTCTACAACTGTCCGTAGGGACGCCTAGATGGAGGGCTCTGAGGCCTGATTTGAGAACCAATGACTTCTACAACTGTAAATACTATTTTTTTCATGTCCGTGTAAAAACTAAAGGGCTGATCTGGGAACAATAACCCCCACCACCCTCCAACCCCACCCACCTATCCAGTTGGCTTTGCCTTTGAAGGCCATATAAGACATCCATGTATAGCTTAAACATTTATCTCTTCAATACGTTACAATGGTTAAAAATGAGCTTGATTACTTATTTTATTTCTCATTCTTATATATTAAAGATGACAATCTATTAAAACCAAATTTGTTTATAGCAGAAGTTTCTGAATAAGAGGTGTTACACAGGCTGCTTGTTCGATTACTCAACACTGCAACTGCAATAAAATCAAGAGACAGTCAGATTTCTTATTTCTTTATTGGGAGAGCAATATTATAGAGAAAAAGGTCCATATGTTTCAGTACAATTTAAGTATTAAACTCAGACCATACAAAAGCATTTCATGGACGAATATACATCTATTATTCCAAACATTGCAGCCACTGAGGTTATTATAAACACTTTATTAAGTGTTTCAGTATGAAATTCTTCTAAAAGACACAAAAATGCAAGGCAACTGACTCCCTTGACTCATTCAAGCTGTGTGTCATATATTAGATATGCTGTGAAATGAACACTGATTACTTGACATTTGTTACTGTTCTGGATTTGTTACTGTACTGCAAATTACACGACTAGTTGACATCCACAAATGCGGTCACTTAAGTCAACAAACGAACAAAGACGTTTTACAACTGAGGTGAGATGTGTGGTTTACAATGTCAAAGAAACCACGGAGATCTACACATTCCTCAGCATTGATATAACATCAGCTTCTCTCTTTCTCTCGCACTCACAACACTCACACCAGCATATGAATGAGGTTCAGTTTCAAAAGTATACAGAAGTAATCACACATCTCACAATACCTGCTTCAAGTTCAAGAAGACACTGAAAGACAAACCGATATAAATGTCTCTGCACTGGCATGAAAAATTAGATTATAAATGCTTCAAGAAAAGAATGTGCTTGTGGGATGAATTTCTACCTGTGCCAAGAACAATCAACCCTTCTTTATCTGACCACATTTTAAATAGGAACAGTTTGACCAGAACCAAATGTAAACAACCTCCCCCCTTACCCCAGCTGCAGCTCATCAGAGGAAACATTTTTGGGGTCTGATGTTTGGTTCTTTAGGTTTGTACTGGAGCTACACTTTTGGTTTCCTAAAGAACCTTTCAGTGTTTTGTTTTTTTGGAGAAATATGTGTGAAGACTGTAGATCTTTAACCTTTTGATCTTCACACTCACAAATCTGTTTTTAAGGTTCTTCAGGGCAAAAAAGAGGTTCTTGTAAGGCAAAAAACCCCACATGGCACATTTTTATGTTAGGCTAATGTAGCTAGGAAGTAATAGAATCTTATACACATCCAAAGACTAAACCGCATGACTAAAACTTTACACACCTGCCTCCAAACATGACAGTAATCTCTAATCTTTAATGCTAATTCTGTTAGCTACACTATTCTCATTGCTCTAGAACAAAACCAAGAAAGGAAACTTCAGGCACCAAACATGTCTTGGCTGAACGACTATATTTGAGGATGAAGGGAAAATGTAATTTTTTACAAAAATACCAAGAATTTTACTTGTTTTTGAGACACAATTTTTCTTTTTTTCCAATACCTCCTTACATAAGGTACCACTCGTTAGGTAAACCGCTGCCCTCTTCAGGTTTCATCATGAACTTATTCTAGTAGCTTTGAAAACACACTGGAAATACGTTATCCTTTATTTTATTAATAACATCATGCAACTGTATCAGCCCTAAACTGTCTCAGTTTGATTTTTCACTAAAATATCTCACTGACACATCCATAAACACATCCCTAAGGCAAGTACAGGTATTTCTGCTCTTGAAACATGCTGTCTACATGTGTCTACAGCAGACTGACTGGGTGCCAAAAGCAAAAATATACACTGCAAACACTAAAATGGGTTATGCAAAACTATCAAGCTCAGTTACAATCTCCACAAACGTAATTCAACATCCAACACATTTTCACATTACTATACTGTTGGATCACAATGGCATAATTATAATCATATTCTGAGACAATTTTAAGAATATTTTCACATGAATCATTCATAATCTACATAATTCACACAAATAATTATTAACATGAAAGAGGCTCTTCTTGGCTGCATGCTCGCGTCATGGTTTGTGCTACTTTGTGGCAGAAGCTGTTACATTTCCGTAATCCTCCTTACTTTCTATTCTGAGACATAAAGTGCTAGTGTGCTAATTTCCAACCCACCCTTAGACTAATGATATGCAGTTCCACATTCAATGCTGCGTTCTGCAGTTAATCGACTGCAAAATAGAAAGTCTTCTATAGAATAAATAACAATAATACTCCTAAAAGAGAGAACTCTTTTGAACGACCTCTTATTAAAACATGCTAATGATCCTTTAAATGGATCGGCAAGATTTTTCAAGTGGTCTAGTTTGTGGGCTCTAAACTGGGCTGATCGTAATGCGACTGGTTAAAATGCAAAAACAGCTCTTCCCTCTCAATCAGCTTTATAACAGCATTACACTGAACCATAAAATATTTATTTTTTAATATGATTTCCAGCCCTAAATCTCAAATATTCCTGTAGGTTTCAGCGATCACTGTATAGTCCCCTGAAGCATTTTTCAACATCCCAGTCCTCATAAGTATGTATGTTTCCATGAATGCAATCTGAAGACATCAGCCTGGTCATGCAGGCCCAGGTCCACTAAAGCCAAGCCTTCACTATTCAAGGCTTGAGATGTTCGCAGTCTATTTAGTATTAGGAGCTCTATCCTTTATAAACGTGATTTTGGAGAAGAGTAGACTCCGCACAATGCAGGTGTGTACTGAACCACTGATTAAAAAAGGGAGCATATCTACTCCGTCAATGGGTGACTAATAACATTTCAAGTATTGTTCTTTATGGTGATTTTGGGAACAAGTATAAAAGTATGCATTCTGAGATATCAGGTGTTTAATGTATGTTAAATAATGTTCAGCCTTAAAAAAAGCTATTACTGACTATAAATATATTTTACATTTGTTTAGATTTGGCCTTTGTGCATTTCTTTCCAACAAAAAAGACAATTACATGATGCTTACAAAGAAAGAAAGAGCACAGATATTTTACAGCAAGACACATGATGAACTACAATTTACTGCAGCTTTCTGAACCTCTAAAAAGAACCCTGATGTAATTAGACCAACACAAACACTCTGAAATCATGTGCATACAGAATATATACAACTTGGAGAGAGTGGAAATGACAATATCCAACAACCCTGTGACAACCATGAAGAACCTCAAGTTTCTCAGAACTATCATTTTCCAAGCCCTAAAGTAGAACATAAATTGAACTGAACTGAAGTGGGAGACCAACACCAAGTCCATCCTCAAAAAAAGGCCCAGCAGAGGATGTGCTTTTTGTCAGCAAAAGGTTTGGTCTGCCACAGGAGCTATTGAGCCAGGCAGGTGCCACAGAACCCTTTATACCAAGACTACCAGTTTCTTACCTCATGCCATCACCCCATCACCCACAGTGCTGTCATCTGCTGTGCCATGGCTCTTCCTGTTTGTACAATTATTCATACGCTGCACCACCACACACACTCTGTGTGTATTGCTTGTCTTCTTATATTATCTTTTTTATTGCAGGCTTTTTGTATATTGTACTGGAGAGGGAAACCAAATTCTATGTGTGTGTCAACATACTTTGCCAATACATTTGATTCTGACATTTTAGCTTCATAAATCAAAACATTCATGCCACATTCATTGCATTTATTGTCTAATGAGAATGGAATAAGCACTTTTTAAATATAAAAACTTCTGATAAAGCCTTCATCCCAGTCCTCAACCAAGTCATAAAAGAGCCCAGCTGATATAAAAATTTAATGTTGTCAAAGATGAACTCCAGTACTTTAATTTTAACAGATCTCTAGTGAATTGGGAAATATGATTGCCAGTTCTCAATTTTCTTATTTCTTCAAATATTGTGTAATTACTGTATGGCTGGGGGGAAGAGCTTCCCAGAATTCTTAGTACTTCTGTTGATCACTTATCACTTTTACAGAAATGTAACCTCCGTTATACTGTGCTTAATGTTTGCTTTGGATTAATTTTGCATATTTGTTATGCAACCTACAATGGGTTTTGGGTTTAAATTTACCAGTATGCATTACTGCAAAAGAGGTGAATATGTCATGACTCTCAGCTCAGGAATCTGCTATTTAAAGAGAAAACCATTACCATTCTTAGAGCTGAAATATCTAGAAAGTAAGCCATTATTATTGCTGATTTATCTATGGAACTTTTGTAGAGGTGGTAGCTCAGAGCTGCCTGGTATGTAAGTTGGGCTCTGAAGTGTACCACACAACATATATGCAACAGGATGCACGATGTTTAAACGGACAGTCCCCTCTGGAATTCAGACTGTTTTGTTCTCTCTGTCTTTACCTTTCTCCTCCCTCAGCACCAGGGCTCTTTCTTGGCTCTTGGTGATCCGCAGCTCAATTGGGTCACTGCTCACAGCTCCAAAATCACCTTTACCACAGTGGCTCTATGGGGTCGGATATGTCTGTGCTTCACGCTCAGCCGTTATAATAAGCCACGAGTGAAACGGCGGGCCTCCCTGTTCCTGCTGCGGGTGGCTGGCCCTCGCCCTCAGAGGCCTGGTCCTTGGTCCTCTCTGCAGCATAGCCAGTGGGCTGGCCAGCTGTGGCCGCTACAAAGGTCACATTGTGGCCGTTGGCATGTCGCGCTGTCCTGAGGATCTTGGTGCCCTTGGATGAATTCTTGTAACTGGAGCCTCTCTCAGGAGCAGAACACATCAGGAGGGCTCGGAAACATCTGTAGAACTGACACACAGGGAGAAAGTGGTGATGGAGAGATTTCTGCACTTAGCAACCCTGTCCTTCTATCAACTCTGTCGAGTGGAGTGGCCTCCATTTCTGTCCAACAATCTACGTAACAATCACATACAAACAAGTGATAAATTAAAAGAAAAAAAAATGCATAAAGTGTATTTGCAAAGTGCTGGGTCACAACAGGTCACCATAAAAGCTTCAGTGAACATTGGCATCGATTCTACGAGTCCCTGGAACTGTTCCGAAGGGATGAAATAGCACTCCTCTAAAAGATTCCTTCAGCTGGGGGATAGAGGTGGTGGAGTGGTCTGTCAGCCAAAATCTCCCCAAGGTGTTTAGCTGACTGTGGCTGCCAAGCCTAAATCTTATGGTCTTCACACTTAAATCATTCAGTGACCCCTCATACCACCTATATGGAGCATTGTCATCAGGCTAGAAGTGTTTCATCACAGGATAAAGGTGATCCATCAAAGTTACTCTATTGATTTACAGTGTCCCTCCTTTCTAAAGGAGACAAGTAAACCCAAACAAGGCTAGCAAAATGCTCAACAGCGAAACAGAGCCACTTGTCCCTTTATTACTGGGACCAAGCATTCAGGTTGGTATGGTAAAGAATACTTTGCTGAATGAAGAATATGCTGAATGATCTGACCATATCACAGTACCACACAATCTTTGTGACTGAAGCTCCTGCCACTCATACCCCATTTATGAATCCTTTTTCATAGTCACTTTTCCTCTTCCTGCCATCTTGGGGGGCTGCTCAGCATTTTTAAAGATGCCTCAAAGCACGGCAGGATGTCAACCACTTTATCATGTTGTCTGGAAGGAGCTGCACTACATTGATTCAGTGTTTTCCTTTCACCTTTCACCCATCTGTATTTACATAATACATTCCTATGACACCAACATAGCAACACAGATTAATATATAACATTTTCTACAATTCCAGCATCATTTCTCCACTTGTTTCCATGGGCTAAAGGTGAGAAATAACTAATATCAAATTACACCATGCTGTCCTTATTGCCATCTTTGAAGGTGACTGCTAAGGGTTAACCCACACCTATACTCTTAAGATGCATAACACATGCTTGGCGCTGTCCAAAATGAATCTGTTTACCGTAATAGCCTGTCTGCTGGCTGAAGACAGTAATCATGCTTATTAACTGAACTGGGGAGATTGGGAAGTCTGCCTTTTGTTTATTTGCCTTTGCTATTGTTGCAGGCCACTGAACAATAAATTGGAAGCCAAACAGAGGATGAGAAAATAATAAAAGCACTCAAGGCCCATCCCATGCCTCTGGGTCCTCTAATGCGGACTGGCTTGTTTGCAAATTAAAGGCTTCTATGCTAAAATTCATGAACTTATCCAGGACCTCTCAGCGAGGGTGGAGGAGGTGATTGTCTGTGATAGCTGCACCTATTTTCGAGGTGGTGGCTCTCCAGTGAGTAAGTGAGTAAGTGGCCTGTGGCGCTACGCTAGGTGCATTCGGATCTCATAGGGAACACGTATGCTAATGATTCATCAGGACATTTGAAATGAATCCATGACAGACCCCCTCCTGTGCCTGCCTCCTGAAATTGGTGACAAATTGTTGTTCTGGTTTAGCAGGGGTTCGCATCTGTGCAAATGAAACTGAGGGTCTGCATTGTTGTCCAGCCAAGGTATTGTTTTCCAGCTCATTTGTTTCATTATAGATAAAGACTTTCCTAATTAAACGGGGTGCAGATGCGCCCGGAGTGGAATACATTTTCCAGGAAAGCTTTTCATCTAATATGGAACCGATAGCTGCCACATTCATACAACTGGAAAATGTATTCTCGTTCACAAGTGGAACTCGCTTTGAAGGTAGGGATTTGACCAAACTTTCTTTAGGTGGGTTTCTGAATACTAATTTAGAAGAATGAAGTCACATTTAAAACTGAGGAACCTGACCCACAGCAAACAGGTTAATTGGCTCCTTCAGTAATATTCAGTCAGACTGTAAAACAAACTGAAGAACTTGTTACTTAAATGCCTATTGTAAGCTTCAAATTCTTTAAATGTTTGTGTTTGAGCAGACATAAAACACGATCGCATAAAATAATCACAAAGATAATTGCTAGATTACTTGATTACTTATATAATCAATAATGACAACCTTAGTTCTAATTTTGTTCATAAAGTTACAAGCAACTTTTTTATCTAAATGTCAAATTGTCAGTAAACTGTTACATTTGTTGCATCAAGTTTCATCAGATAAAGCTAGTCGTAAGAGTTCACAGAAGCTATAAACAACCTTGCAAATGATTATCCATATCATTAGAAAGAAAATCAAATAATGTATGCATACAAGACAGTACATCCCTTGTGAAAACGTAGTGAACTTAGTATACTCCCAAGTCCAACGTATACTTATAGTCAACTACATTTTCTCAGGAGATGTCACCACCTGAAACACAAACATTCCTTCCATTTCTGTGAATGTCACCGGCTATTACTGTATTCAACAAACAGAATTTAAGGTCAAGTACCTGTGAAATATCCAGAGACTCTAAAGAAAATGCACACTGTAATAGATGATGGCTGGTTCAAAGGCTAAAAGGTGACGGGAGTTGGGCTGCAGAGGCACTTGTGTCAAGTCCCCCGACATTGTGCCTCTGTAATGGTGTAAATGGATGTTTAGAGTTGAGTTGGCGAGTTTGCAGTGCCCCCATGGACCTCTTTCCAAACACTTCTCTATCTCTCAACTAACTTCATCCTATCCACAGTCACTTTAGTATGCTGTTTAGTTGTTGTGAGCAATTAGAATATATTATGACTGGCTTAAGGCAACAGCACACAAACGCGATAAACATCAACAATGTAATGCCAGCAGCTGTTTCAGAAAAATCAGAAAAAGAAACGATGAACCAAATGAACCGGTTTTAATGTAGAGAACACTGTAGCACAATATGAATGAGGAGAACATGTTAAAGCACTGGGACCAGAAAACAAGAGTCGAAATAACATGACTTATTTACCTCCACCGATGTTCTGACAACATTTGTTTTGAATTCAGTGGAAGGCTTGTGATTGTCTGAGAGGTGTTTTAATCATTATTTTACAATAGACCCGCTGGGTCTTGCCAGTGTTTGTTGGGTTGTGTGCTCTGATCTTCATTGGACACCCAGCTCTCTTAAATCAGATATTACACTTGTCCATGTGCTCTTGGTTTTGAGTCATGCTTTCAGTGATCTGGTGGACTATCTCTCAAGAACAGAAGTAATCAATAGGTTACAAATCAATAACAATAGATCAGGGCAATGCTATGGATGGAAGAGAGAGTCTGGACTCTGCAGGGTAAGACAGAAAGCTGCAGTCGTCTGAGTCATCATTCGAAGCTAAGGTGTTCCGGAAAAAACAGAGAGCAGCAGCAATGACAGTGCCAATGCCTATTAGTAGTATTTCTAGTATTATATATGTGATAAGAAGAATCTGTTTAACCCTTAGAGGTTGTAGTCATCACTGATGATACAAATGTTGCTATTTAATATTATATTTCAGTCACAATCCACTACAAGTGAAGGAATTCTGCTCTACATGACTAACTGATACCCATATGTATGTAAGTAGAAAAGGTGATAAATAACAGTTTGAATACAATGAAAAGTCATTGTTGTGTACATAGCTGTTTTGATGAAAAAAATTATTTGTCACATGGTGACAGCTGAACAAGCAGAATAAAATCAGTGCAGACCAAAATAAACTGAAAGTGAACGTTATTCCTTGTGGAACCTACTGTGTAGTTAATCAAGCAATTGGGTAGTTTTAATACAATAGTGGGTTCTTGGGTGTAGGTCCCTACAAGAGCTTCTATGCATCCTGTCCCAGAAAACCAGTGCCGCACTGCAGTAACAACAGGCTTTTCGGATTTTTGCTAAATAAATCTTTTAAAAAAAACCCAAACAAACAGATGGGAATGCTTTGTGTACTAAAAAATATTGCCTGAGAGCCTGCTTAGATAGATGGTATTTATTGGAGATTCAGAGGAACAGAAAGGACAAACAGAGAAAAATAAATATGATGTATCTTGTAATGAATGCAAACCACAGTTACACCTTTCCCTGCGGGTCCTTTCTGGCATTTTGCATTGGCTTTTTTCTTATAGCACGAAAATGTGCTATATAGGAGTGAGGGATTTACAACGACATTGACTTTAATACTCCAGGGTTTAGGTTTGGCAGGTGGCGGATATAAAGTGGCTAAACTAAAGCTGCCTGGATTTATTTCCAGGGGTCACCATACACTATTTATCCATACTGAAAGGTGCGGTAACGTAATTCACACATTGGAAGCAATTTACATGATATATCCGCTGTTTATATTTTCAGTTGTCTATATCTAATTTCTAACTGTATACAACACTCACTACATCTTTTTTGTTACTATTTCTTGTTTATTTTTCGATTTATAATATAAATTATGTTGATTATCACACCTTGAGCAATTTCTTAAACACTGTGCTTGGCAAATAAAAATAAACTGACAAGATTCTGATATATCTGAGGTTTATGCAATTATGTTGTCTCTATATCTGTGTTCATGTAGCATATATATCTTTACAAGGGCAAAGAGTGCTTGAGAAGAAAGCAAGTCAGAAAGTTGGCCTCCTCACTGTTCCCTAGAGTGGTGTAAACACTTCGAACAGGGTGTGCGGGTGAGTGATGTGTGTGGTTGGGAGGTGAGTGTAAAGGGTCTGGTTAGCCGGCTCATTACGGTGCTCAGAAGGGAGCCCACTTCCCCCACAGAGAAGTGCCCGAGGAACACTTATCAACAGGACATATCAATGCTCCTTCAGTTTGTTAACACTTTGGTTTAAAGCCAATCAAACATTTTAATGGAATGGATCCTAAAATGGCCATTACTGAATATATCCCATGAGGCTTGAGTGACGTTCTTTGCAACTTCAAGTTAGTGCAACTTCAGGACTCAACTTGCATGGAGTGTGACTGGTTTGTGCCCCCTGTGTTCCCTCGTTACCAGTGAATGTATTGTTCACAGGTAATACTGACCTACTAGAATGATCATTTTTATTTGAAAAGAACTAATATAACGGTTCATTATCTAAACTATTTGAAATATGAACATGTGTGATTGTTATTTGCCTGGAAATTAAATGAAAGTTTGGTCTTTCTCAAGTCTGTTAGATTGAGGCTGGAATCAGACATCTGACATTCTTTCTCTTGTAACCTTGTTCAGGGATCTATACTTCTCTGAGCTAGGGTCTGGATCTTGTCCCCATAGCCCTCTGAAAACAGGATTTCTTCCCTAGGATTTGGGATATAAAAGCAGATATACATATCTGTCTGGCCCATTCCCCTGGTAATATGGAATGAATGTTTGGGAAAACTTTGTAGCTTCTTTTAAGTTTTTATACTATAGAATACCAGAACCATAGCTAAAAACATAGTGATAAAAATACTACTCTGTACCCAATCATGTAAGGTGCAAAGCATGGGAAAAACAAAGGTTCTGGGATCCCATATTGATGCACTATGGTGACAGGCAAAGACAGAGATTTAATTTACTAACCCTTACAGAGAACACACCACAACACAATGTGAAATTCTTTCTCTGCATTTAACCCGTTTACCAAGTGAAGGAGGGGGCTGCCACCAATGAAGGGTGCCGGGGAGCAGTATGTACCTCAGTGGTAACACTAGCAGCTGGGATTCAAACCCACAACCCTCTGATTGCAGGGCCAACACCCTAACCACTAGGCCATCCAGCTGCCCAAACATGATGCAGTTCTTTCCACAGAAAAGTATTCGCATTTTAATAGATGCGCCAAAAGTAAATTAGCCTTCAATAGAGAAAAGCCAAGCACATAAAAATTCATGTTTAAAGAAACATTTTTACAGGTCAGAAAACTAGGGTTCATTTGATTAAAAATGAAATGCAATGATAGTTTGTACAGTGCGAATCCATTTGCATAGTATATGGAGAGGTTGGGAGAGACACTAGAAATCCTAGTTCTCCAGCTTCTGTCTTGATTGTCAGATTAAGCTCCATCTTAATCTGACAATCAAGACAGATTAAAAGAATGATGGTCAGAGACCAGGCAGAAAACCAGGAAAACGACAACCTGTCCATGATTGCAGGAGCCCATTTGAGTAGTATAATATGAGAGATGGAGAACTGCAACCTAAAAGACAGACTAGAAGGGCGATGTGGTCGGAGACAGACTCTGGGGGGACACACACAAAAATGTGAATCTAAATCCAGGAGAGCACTAGAAATTCTTAACAACCTCCCAGAGCGTCATACTTGACCTTACTGCCAGGTGCTCAAGGAATAATTTTTTCTGCCCATTAAATAACAACCGAAATGACAACTGTGGTTGAGATTCATGCTGTATAACTAAATAATCTCTTGGGGTTAGCTGGCGTGTACGACCGAGGTTTCTGCAGAGTGCGAAGCAGTGTTAGCCTAATGAGTGGAGGGATTTCTTGCAGCTGAGATGATGGGATGGTTCACAAAGGGGAGAGAGAGTGAGGACATAACAAAGAATTGGTTTTCTGCACCAATTATGCTGGTTTGCTGGTGGCCCGGAACAGCGAAGGACAGTGGAGCGCTGTATTACATGCTTATGTGACTGCTATGTCTCTTAGGAAAACTCTGCCTCAAAGTGTGCATTATTTTGGACCCCGCTGTCACTACGACTTATTTCACCACATGTCAATCTGCATCACTTTTCAATTTTTGGGAGCAGATGCCACCCTTAAAAGCTCCCGAAGAATAATAGAGTTATTTTGCCTGTGGGTTTGACTCGGAAGCGCACAATGTGCACTTAATAAAAGAGAGAATGCTAACCGAGGGAGCCTTCGCTGCGTGGCAATGTTCGTCAGCTCTCAGGGGCATGAAACGTAATTACCACACACCGTGACAGCTCCCTGACGCAACCGATACGAGACTTACGCCTGTTTACTCACCAGCTCAGGAGCTTCCCAGCTCATTCCTGAAGCAGAAAGTGGCACTCAATCACTTTTTTATTTTTTCCTTGCATGCTCCTCCTTTCTCGTCTCCTTTCCTGCTGTCACTCCATCTCTGCCAGGCTTGGAGACACAGACCAGGTGGATACTTGAATCTGTACAGCACTTTAAGTCTTCAACTCGCCTCAACTCACAGTTTCCATGGTTACGGGCTGGGAGGAATTGAAGACTGAAAATGACATACAGGGGAACTGGTGTCTTCTTTGTTGAGCTCGGCCGAACATCTTCATTACCGCTTTATTGCAGGCATGATGGTGTACAAGCATTCGCCAGAGTATACGCACCAAGTCGGAATAAAAAATAGTTTTTCCCCTATATGGTCCCTATGGATGACATTAGTTTCACACCGTGACAAGTATTCTTGCAAATTAAACATTTTCTTTCCACAAGCTAATGAAGAAAATCGCTGCATACAATTAAAACAATGATAATTATCTGCTCAATTCAGTTAACATGATCATTCATTAGTGAACTTTAAGCTATGTTCACATTAGCAGACTGAAGAGACACAAATCGGATTTTCTTCCTAAACGTGATACAGATCTGAAGTTTTCGGAGCTGTGACAACACTCAAATTTATTTATTTTTTAATCAGGTCGGGGTTGTTTTCATTTTTCCACCTTCTCCCTTGATCATGATCAGATGAGAGCTGTTCAGAGCTAATGACCTCTGCAATAAAAGTTTGTGTTTTGAGTTTGCTCGTGAGCAGTGAGGCCTGTAATGTGAACGTAGCCCTAATTTTGAAAAAAACAAAATAAAACAAAAAACAAAAGAACACTTTGTGTTAAACAGTTAATACTATTGTCATTAAACCCCTTAAACTTCAGGGTAATAGTCAGTTATTCACCTTGACATGCTCATTAACTACTCCTAATTATTTTGTAATTACCAAGAATCAATTAATGTTCTAAAGCTATAGGGATTAGGTACAGTCTTCTAGCTGCTTGCAGTATAATCAAGGAAAATGGAAAGAACAGAAAGAACCACAGCCTGGATATACCGATAAACCGTATTTACAGTCAAATGGGTTGCATATGTATTTGTTATAATCCGTTCTCATGAGGTACAATGCAATAGTTCTACCTGAAGAGTCAGAAAGGTGCAGTTCTCAGAATCAGTGTAAACTATAATGGAAACACAAGGAAGTGTCTACTACTAATAAGATGTCAGATTCTCTTGTCTTCAGTCCTTCGTGAAATGCTGCCCATTGCAGAACACGAGTGGGAAATTCTTTCTTCAAGAAGAACAGAATCTTTATTATTCATTTTAGAGCAGGGAGAGTGGACTCTTTAGAGTCCAAATGAAACCCCACCTGGATAAAAAAGAATGAAATCCAACCTACTTCTCATGCTGTTTCCTTCCACTGCTCTCAGTTCTGTGCTCATTACCCTGTTTTATGTGTTTTGCGGCTTTTCTAAGCTGCAGCTTGGCAACCCAAATAGCAATTCACAATTACGTCTCTTGATTTAACTATAGTTACGCTCTATGACTCGTCTTTATAAAAGTACAATGACTTTGCAAATACCTGATTGACAAACTGACAACCTTAATAACCGAGCTGATAAGCATAAATTTACATTTTCAGAAAAATCATAGTTTTATTGCAGAGACACATACATGCAATCTGGAATGTCATGGTTTATATTAGGTGGGACGGAATACTGACAAAATTAATTATGGTGTTTTAAAATGCTGATGGGTATTTCAAAATTATGACATGTCAAAATTCCGTTCCACATTTATCTATTAAACTGTCAAATAAACATATTCTGATTTACATGAGGGAGCTCACACACTGGTGATGTGGGAGTTCACACAGGTGATAGGAATTTCATCTACTGTCACACTTATTGCTATCATTAACTCAGCTAAAATGCTACAGATCCTGACACCAGTTCCTGGTTCTGTTTTGGCTTTTGGGTCACTCCCAACACTCAGGAGTGCATTGGTTATTCAGAATTGAACTTATATTGATGTATGGCACTATTTGGATGTGTTAAGATAATTGGGCAGGCAATAGATCCAAACACTTATGAACTTGTCGTTATAGATGGCTTGATATTTGTAGAGTGATGGACTGAAAGTCATGTAGTGTGTTCACTTTTTGGTGACCCTTTAAGCAAACTAATCCTTTTAGAGTAGAAGGACAAGATGGAACAAAAAGGAAAACACTGTAATGCCATAACATCCCCCACCCGTAACGCTGCACACTGTGGAAACCACCCAGCCCTCACTTACACATATTAATCTGGATATCTCTGGTGACAGTACTCACCTGTTTGTTCATGAAGATGTAGATGACGGGGTTGACAACTGTGCTGGTCTTTGCAAGTAGAGAAGGCACGATGCTGGCCTCCGGAGTGACCGTCCCAGGCTGCCCAAACGTGGCTACCAGAGCCATGATGCCATAGGGTAGCCAGCACAGCAGGTAACATACAACCATGGTGATCACCAAGAACAGCACGCGCTGCTCCCTCTTCCGACTCACCACCGTGTTGATCCTGCTGACCTTAGGAAGAGGAGGAAGAAGATGAGAATAAATCACAATCAGAAAATGAACTCGGACAGGTTGATGGTTTATGTTTACGTTTACGGCATTTAGCAGACGCTCTTTTCCAGAACGACTTACATCAGTGCTTCGTCTACGTCTGTTCTTCATACCTGTAAAGCTACACTAAGATCAACACCTGCTTTTAACCAAGTTACTGCCAGCTAAGATACACACCTTAACAAACCCTGTCAAAAGAAAACACACAAATAAGGAAAAACAGTTAAGAGGGTAAGGCCCCGAGGTTCCTTAAATATATAGTAAAAGATGTATAAGAGATCAACGACAGGACTGGTTAGTCACCAAGGTGCTCTTTGAAGAGGTGGGTCTTCAGACGACGTGAACTTTTGGTGACTAATGATATAGTGTGGTTTGATTTTGTGTGTACAGCTATAAAAGAACAAAATGGCCGGCTGCTTATTCTGTGCTCCTGTTTTCAACTCAAAGATCGTTCAGCCTTCTGTCTGTGACTATACAGCAAAACCAAACAGATCAAAGACCAGGATCCACTTGAGTCATTTTGTATTCTGTCCCCAGTCAGTGCCTGCAGCAGTGGCTACATCCACAAATCAAGTATTTTTCAACCAGGCAACACAAAGAAATTAATAATAAAATAAAATAGGGACAGAACAAATTTTTGGATGAAGAGCAAATGAAGACGCAAAAACTCCAGCCACACTGAATCTCTAGTTTACTGCAGTTGATGAAGTGATGCAGTTTACAGGTACTGGCTTGAGTGAGCTGTACATTCAGCTCTACATTTCTGACTCAAAAAGCTCAGAGATTCTAACTACTGGTGGTGTTTCATGCATTGGCTTTAGTTTGGAACGGTCTAAGGCATGCCAAGGTTTGGACACTGATGTCACAGTCTCGCCTTTAAAACTTCACTCTAAGTGTCACATCCCACCCTGCTTATTTTCTGGTAAATACATATTTAGTAACACCCTGCTTTTCGCCAGGGTTACGTTACAAGAGCACCTGCGTACAGCGAAAAACCGTGGTGTTGTGGTAAAAAAGGCCTAAAAATGCCTGTTTTTGTAGTGTAAACCCTAAAAATGCCCCCAAAACACATTACTTTCATTTTAATGAAAATTAATTTCATTAACCTTACTTGTAAAGGTAAACCCGTATTCATACTGTACAGTTTACACTGAACTCCTGCAGTGCTAGAATGTTACCCCTGATGTTACCCCTGTACAGACTGTACTGTAACTCATGCACGCGCGTTTTCTTTGGTATGCGCTGTCATTTTCTTTAAACAGGTAATCAGCAATGATGAATTTAATTTACAGAATAAAAAAAAAATGGGCTTTAAGGAGAACAAAATGAAAAACACGAGAATACTCGAGACGCTCCACGGGAAATTCTGGAATGCAGCGTCACAGGGCAGCAGCCAATCAGCAGCAAGGAGAAATAAATAATGTTCTCGGATTGGCTACTTTCAAGACCGGACGTTGTACCAGCTGTATTTAGAGGCGGGAGGTTTGAAAATCCGCTATGGACTATATATATTAATGTTGGGTGTTAGGGAGAGGGCAGGAGAGGGAAGGGGAGGACGCACACAGCCGTTTAAATACTCAATGCACTTTAATTTCACA
>JBBPCX010000001.1:12225160-12268567 GCA_037974365.1 Hydrocynus forskahlii | reverse complement strand
CTCTCTCTCTCACTCTCTCTCTCTTTCTCTCACTTTCTCTCTCTTTCTCTCACTTTCTCTCTCTCTCTCTCTCTCTCTCTCACTCTCTCTCTCTCTCTCTCTAACACTCACTCTCTCTCTCTCTTTCTCTCTCTCAATCTCTCTCTCTCTCTTTCTCTCTCTCACTCACTCTCTCATGCATCATTAAGACATGCAGCTCTAAAAACTCACACCTACCATGAAAATCCTGGTGACCTTCTCAGCATGAATAGCCAACAACTCCTTCATTTCTGAACCACGTACTAACACACACTCCCACTCCCGCACCTCTAAAATCAGAAAAAACTGAAAACACATTCTGTTTTGCTGGCCATGTCCTGTTGTTTTTGTGGGGTCTGCCACACATGCTTTCCTGCTTCTCTCTGGAATCACGTACATTCAGGTTGGCAAGGCACAATACACATACAAAATCATCCACTATAACCTATAAACATTACCAATTTATACTAAGAAGACACATCTGTGTTCACTAGTGATCTCATAATTAGGTCTGGTTAACTGGATTTAGTGCAGATATTTAGTTTTTGAGTATTTAACATATTTTTTCATTACACTCGAATGTGGCACAACTGTTTTTATTTCTGTCTGTTATATTTTATCAAATCTCATAGAAATGAAACCTTGTGATGCATAAGATCTTGAGAAATTCCTGAAATATTGTGATATATTTATGGCATTTTTCTCACCCCTACGTACAATACCTCCATTCAAAGGCTACAATATCAATTCACAATCCATTACTAGAAGGAGGCTATTTCAGTAATGTAAATACTCATAAAGACAGTTCCCTCTCATAAAACTAAACTAAAAAAATTACTGTCAAAAAAAAAGTGTCACAGAAGCGTTCACCTTTGGTAGAAGTTATCTTGATTTCCTGGTAATATATCAGCTTCAGCTCAAATGAGTCCTCCTGTTAATTCCCTGCGTACCCTATAACAGGTTTGAGGGTCTGAGCTTCATCCTTACTAAACTAGTATTACTCAGATAAATATAATTACAGTAACCCCCCGCTTTAATGTGGATCGGCCATCGCAGCTTCAGTCCACCGCATTTTTTTTTGCTGTTGTGACGTCCGGGCCTTATCCGCCACACCCCCTCGTGCTGGTTGTTTATGTTTGGGCGCTGCGGTTAGCAACCCAGCACGAGGACGAGGGAGCGTGGTGAATGAGGCCCGGACGTCACAGATTTTTTCATGGCAATGTATAATTTTTCATTCATTTTAGTGCTAAATTATTAAGAAAAATATAATTTACTAATTTTGTAACATAAATATTAACATAAATTCAGCTACATTGCCATATAAAAAATAACTATAAATGTTTTGGTACTGTGGAGAGAAACACAAAGAAAGCACGTCCTGGGATGGTAAAGTATCGCTATACTCAGAGGCGGGAGGTTTGAAAGTTGACAATCCGAGAACGTTATTTATTTCTCCTTGCTGCTGACTGGCTGCTGCCCTGTGACGCTGCAGTCCAGAATTTCCCCCGTGGAGTGAATCCAGTGTTCTTGTGTTTTTAGTTATGTTCTTCTTAAAGCCCTGTATTTTTATTTCTGTAAATTAATTTATTACTGTATTTACCGGCTTTTACCAAAAAAAAACCACGCGT
Organism: Hydrocynus forskahlii; assembly: GCA_037974365.1. Lineage (NCBI taxonomy): Eukaryota > Metazoa > Chordata > Actinopteri > Characiformes > Alestidae > Hydrocynus > Hydrocynus forskahlii. Next base: position 12,266,921 of record JBBPCX010000001.1, on the reverse strand, counting down.
GCATGAATTACAGTACAGTCTATACAGGGGTAACATCGGTATTCACATTCTAGCACTGCGGGAGACAGCAGTTCAGTGTAAACTGTACAGTACGGATATTTAGGGTTTACACTATAAGAATAGGCATTTTTAGACATTTTTTTAACAACATCACAACCCCTCGTTTTTCACTATACATGGGTGCTTTTGGAACGTAACCCCTGCTAAAAGCACTAACATTACTAACATCAACATTCAATGATACACAATAACTAAAACACAAAGACAAAAGATGGATAAACAGGAGTCCTTAATGAACACTGCAGAGAGCATTAAAGGAGATATATTTAACCACAAAGGTTTTAGTAGGAGGAGCTGTAAGATGCTGCCTGAAACATCTGAACAATTCACAGTATCTGAGTAATTAAAACCTTACAGAGAAAAAACTGTGAAGTCCAGTCATACTGTAAAACTGCAGTGTCAAAGCAAGATCAGTGAAGATCTTGCCACAATGTTGAACTAGCCTGGTAATGTTGAGTGTTGACTGTGAGCATTTTGAGTTTACCACTTCAGCACATAAAATAATGTCTTGCAAGTGTGGGTGATACTGCAAAACTATATTACAAAAATCGCAACATTCAAAGACTTTTTCATGATGCACAATGCATCCAAACACTTTGTTTTTCTACTGCACTACAAATGAACTGGAGAAAAAATCAAACAATTGGTAAAACATTAATTGGCTGACATTCTGTCCGGTACTGTTCAGTTAATGCGCTTATTCTACACTGGTTGTTGTTGGTTTCAGGCTATCTATAATCGGTCTAAATCTCTTATAATACAAGCAATTAGTCTACGGGTACTGATGATACCCAGGACATACTCAGAAATGTGTGTGGTGATGTGCTACACATGTTCATCTCACTTATTGAGACAAAATTAAAACTATTACAACTGGCCATATCTATTGTTTACATAGACCTTGTAGTTTTCCTAAAATTTAAGTAGAAGTCACAGGTCAAGAAGCTTCTTAAGTACTGAATTCACTGTCAGAACTGCAGGAGAATGTAGTGCAGTCAGCTTCTATCAGATGAAGTTTGGCCCTGTTCTTTTTGGTTTAAAATAATGATAAACTACAAAGTCAATGGTGTGGCCCATCACAGAGCAGTACAGAGGTTGTCAACACATTAAATTAACCAAAAAAGATGTTCAGTGTTAATGACTGAAATGTAACTAACTAAAGTAAATTCTCTTCCTTGTAAATATATTGGAGCAACAATATTTGAACATACACTACCAGGCAAAAGTTTGGACACAGCTTCTCATTCAATGTTTTTTCTTTGTTTTTATTATTTTCTACATTGTAGATTACTATTGAAAACTAACTAAATGATGAAGGAACAGATGGAATTACGCAGTAAACAAACAAAAAAAAGAGTTAAACAAACCAGAATGTTTTGTAATAAGGTAATGATGGACTGTTGTTTTTTTACATAGTTAAGTGGTTCTTGCCATAATATGGAGTAGAACCGTTGTGGAATAGGATTAATAACTGTGTACCAATCCGACCGTCACAACTGATGATCCCAAACACATTAAGAAGGCAAGAAATTCCACTAATGAATGCTTGACGAAGAGCACCTGTTAATTAAACACCATTCCAGGTCGATTCCTCATGAATCTGATTGAGAAAATGTGCAAAGCTGTCATCAGAGCAATAGGTGATGTTTTCAATATTAATCTACAATGTAGCCAATAATAAAAACAAAGGAAATCATTGAATGAGAAGGTGTGTCCAGACTTTTGACTGGTTGTGTACATAAGAACACAATGTTGTTTATCTAGGGCTCATGTACATGAGTAAATGTAACTGGCCATTTAAGTGGAATAGTAACACACTGGATCATCAAGGCATAAAAATATAACAGCAGCACATTCCTCATGTATGCCCATTGTGTGTTTGTGTGTGAGCTGTGAGAGAGAACAGAGTCTGAACTCCAGCCTCCCCCAGGCATCGAGTGGCAAGAGTTTCACCAGCAAATCCCCTGTGAAATATTCAGGGCTCTAACTGCTCCCAAAGACACGTCTCAGTGCAACCCAGCGCTGTCCCTGCAGCTCAATTTGGGGGGACAGGAACAAAAATTCCTCTCTCACGGCAAGCCATCATCATTACGCAGCAAGAAGCAGCTTTCCGATAATCTCATGGTAGGATTTTCCTGTAATTGGTTTGGATCAAACAAATAGCTAAACAAATGTGAGCAGCAGTTTCATTTGATGTAATTTTTTTAAACGAATTCTATCATTTTAATCCCTTCAGGGAATGAAAATGACTATGTGTGAGATGACACATGATCGTTTTCTCTCAAACTTAAAACTGCCTCTGAAACGAAGAGCACTACAAAATGAAGTATTGGCGGAGCACCCTGCAGTGGGCTTCTCTGGAATCTATCGAGAACCATTACTTCTGAAGGCCTATATGCTTTGTTTGTGAAAGGTTTTCAGTGTAAAATATTTAATGGCATTGAGTGGGTCCTGCAATTTAAAGCTGATGCACAGCCAGGGGCTTCATTACGTATCGCCTGAATGGACACATAGAACAGAGTGTGAAGAGTATATGCAAAGCAACAGCTTCCACTTCTTCTGTGTATATAAATGTAAATCCTGCGTGTCTGTGTGTGTGAATGCAAACTGAATCCTAAGTGTCGGCCCCCAGATCTACACTAGATTTCATAGGGCCAGCGTGTTTTTCTGGTCCAATGGTACCAATCTTCACTGGCTATTAATTTCAGGCTTATAGAGTGAAAGTATAGAGAATCAATTCCCACATAAAATGTTCAATAAGAGAACATGAAATTGAAGTTTGCAGTCTCTTTTTCTTTGTCTGTAATGTTATTAACTGCAAAGCAAACATGCAGGGTATAATATATAATTACAATAATATAATACAATAATATATGTGTGGACACCAACCTACTAATATCAGTGGGACACTAATTTGGGCAACTCAAGTTTTGATTGGCTTGATTCATCATCAACCAGTTCAGTAAGATGTGGGTGGGACGTTGAACCCTTCAGTCATTAAAAACGTGCAAAACTCACATATAAAGCTGTTTATAGGCAAGTAAAATGCTGATTCCAATTCATGTCAAAGTGATACATATTGGATAAAACAACCAGGCTGATGATTAGCTGACCTTTGATTGCAATACATAAGTGATAAATGTTTTCAGAACGTAAAACAGTACAAGGTCCTCTCTAATATTTCACACAGCAGGGATCCTCAACTCCAGTCCCGGAGATCTGGTGTCCAGCACAGTTTGGTGATTTCTCTGTTCAAACATGCCTGGTTCAATTCACAGGTTAATGAACAGGTTTAGTGAGTGTATCTGAGGTCACAACTAAACTGTGCTGGAACTTCAGGACTGGAGCTGGAGACTCCTGTCATACAATATGAGCGCAAGCATACAAATAAGGCCAAACAATACGACAATATTTATAGCAGTCGTCATAAATGACATGTCGACTGTGCATAAATGTACTGTGGATTTCACCACAAAGAACACTGGCCAACTGCAGGTTTCACTGAAAAGAGAGCAGAGTTAGGTCTGGTTAACTGGATTTACTGCAGATAAAGTATCTAGATTTTAAGCATTTAAAATACTCATAGTTTCTGATAACACTTAAATGTGGCACAACTGGGTCTTTTTGGCTGTTACATCTTATCAAATCCGTGTCAAATATAACATCTTGGGAAAGCCGTGAAATGTTGTAATATTTTATTCATGCCATGTTGCTCACCCCTGTATACAATAACTTCATTCAATATCTGCAATGGAAATGCACAGATACATTCATAGCTGTTCCAGTAATGTAAACACTAATAAAGAGAGCAGCCTTTTGTGAAAAGCTCTAATAAAAATGTTATCTTGAAGCAGGATGCCTTAGTTAAGGGGTCTTTAGTTCAACATGCCCAGTGCCAAACATTAGAGGCGTATAAAGCCTCCCAGCACGTTCTCTGGAGTGATAGAGCTCTGTTCAATATCTATGCAATGTGTTAGAGTGGTGTTTATGATCCAGAACGAGTCATCTAACACTGAGACCTGACCCCACTAGTGATTTTGTGGCTGAATACAACCAAATCAACACAACAAAGCTCCAACATCTAGTCTAAAGTCTCCTCAGAAGAGCAGAGGTTGTTACTCCATTACTTTCTTCCATTTCAGAAAAAATAACACCCGATAAACAATGTTTGAATATAACTTTGAATATATAGTGTATAAACATGTGGAAACCATTGATATAACCATAAATAAAGAAAAGAAAACACATGTTTCTTCAAGATGTAAACTTTACAGGAGAAGGCAAAAACATTCTCAACTTCCAATGTAAGTAATTTTTAATCCATGCACTTTTGGAGAATTCCTATTTGTCCATTCATCATGAAAGTTTCACACAATGTAAAATGTAGCTCAAACACACACACACACACACACACACACACATATACATATACATACATGACAATTAACTATTACTTATAGGTTGTCACATACATATAAAACATGTCGGACTGATGTATAACCATATGCCGACATTATTTAAAAATAAACCTGTGTGTGTGTGTGTGTGTGTGTGTGTGTGTAACAGATCACAGAGGTACAGATCGGAGCTCAGTCTAAAGACTTTGGTGGACCCGTCTTTGGCCCGTGTCCGATCGGGACTCATTAATCGGAAATGATTTGCACTCCCAGAGTACTTGTTTGGCTCTGACTGTACCCCCTTCATCCCTCCTTTTATTAAATGATACCAAGGATCAAGGTTATCTGCCACAGTCCAGACCCAAAGCACGCTGCCCTCTCATACAGTTTTTTAAATCTCTTACAGCTTTAACCTCAAAGCTTTTGTGGGTCGGTTTCATGCAGATCAAGAAACTACTGCATTTTTGGTACACAGAGATTTACTACACACTACACACTCCAGTACTCTGGATTTTAGGCAGACTAAAGTTGTTCAGAATTCATGGTGCTGTCTTCCAAGCCCCAAATGATCAAGATGGGGGAGTAGCAGAAGGCATGTAAGAGGATTATGCAGGTTATTTAAAAGATGAAGCGTAAGGAATGGTATTTGATTATGGTTACAAAAATAAACAGTAATCAGTGAGATGGAAATTAGGGTGATTACTTGTAGGATTGCGCTCAAATATTTTTAAGAGTACAGGCAACAGATTAGAGGAATTTATGCATCATTTAAGCCTTCCTTGCACAGAGGAAAAACATAATACATAGATAATTGTGACACAGACAAGCATGACAAGCCATACAAAAATGAGATGAATCTTACTATTGTACAGTGAGAAAACTTTAAATGGAAGGGTATTATAAACAGTTATTTCTCTTGCTTGATTTTTTTAACTAGCCGAGCTTGATAAAATATTAATTTCCACATTGCAGGGGAGTCTGGGGCACAATATAATACAAGGAAAATTAGAGCAGAATTTCTACGTAGGCGAATACCTTCAATTTGAATGTTCTTTTGGTCATCTTCTTGTATCAAGTTTTCGAGGCATGAAAGTAAATCTTTTCATTTTTTCTGTTACTAAGTTATGAGCGAAAACCACAGAATCTATACTGTTTTTTAAAATCACCTTTATTTTTCACATTTGAAAAATATAAACAGCAACAGTGAGCCAGACTAATGAAAGGCTGCACACAGAGCAGTTAGTATTAGCACAGCATCAAACTAAGCTACGTCAACAGCACATTCTCTATACTAACAGATTTTTTTTTACTTTTTACACACAAATGTAACAAAACTTACTTTATTGATACACTGAGGGCAGTGCAGTGGGTAGCACTGTTGCCTCTCAACAAGAAGGGTTTGATTCCCTGTGTCTGTGTGGGTTTCCACCGAGCACTCCATGTTGAAAGACTTGCACATCAGGTAACTTAGAAATGCTAAATTGTCCCAATGTGTGTTTCTGCTCTGTGATGGACTGGTGACCTGTCTGGGGTGTTTCTCTGCCTTACACCTTAGCAGTGCTGGCATCAGACTCCTTAACAGCCGACCTTCCTCTTACTGTAATTTTTTCCCCTTAAGTTCTTCTGCACATTTCCTTCATTTTGCAAATGCACAGTTAATATTTATCTACATCTGCACATTACACTTACGTCTTTCCTAACTTATTTTATATAAAAACTCTTAACTCTAATCTTGGCATTTGTATGGACAGCAAAGAAAGAATTTCATTGCACAAAATGTGCTTTCTACTGTACACATGACAATAAACGTTTTGAATCTTGAATCTTGACTCTTGAATAGGTTCCAATGACCCTGGTTGGCTAAGTATGTAAAGATTAGTCATATTGAAAGTCTTGTAAGATCAGACAAGATAAGATAAGATAAACCTTTATTAGTCCCACAAGTGGGAAATTTGCTTTGTCATGGCAGAAAGTGGACAGAAACAAAGTTAAGCGCAGTACAGTATAAAATGTACACTACACAACCTAGAAATATAATATGAACATCTGGATTGTAAAATATATACATATATGTATATGTAAACTAAATGTAGACTAATAGTGATATGTATGTACACAATGAGCATATGTACATTTATATACAGAGTGGATATATAAGTAAATATAAGAACACCATAGATACACAAACACACACACACACACACACACACACTTGTAGGTGGCTTATATCAAATTTATATAAAATATAATTTTTCCTAAAACATTTTCAGAATGATTCAGTAAAACATGCTCTTCTCTATAGCATTCACTCACATGACTCCTATGTGTTCATCCTACAGCAGTTTATCCCACTCAGTCATGCAGAAGTTATACAGAGTGTTTTTGGTTTGGAGTGCCTTTTATGAACGCCTTAAAGGCACAGAACAGCCTGCTTATGTCTGAGGGATAATGAGGGATTCGAAAATAGTAATGTAAAATGAATTATGACTATTTACGCTACCTAAAGAACCTTGTGGAAAATTGATTTACTATGTAAGCAAAATGGATGATTTATAATGGTAAAAACAGAACACTTCTAAATCCATTGGTTTGTGACATTACAGAAAACAACAAATATATAAAATGTACAATGTACTGTACATGTATCCTCCTTACAGCACTGGAAAAAAAATACGAAAAAAATCTGAATGTATTCCATTTGAAAAGTAACGAAAATCAATCCGAGCATATTATTACTCAGATGGGCGTAAGCTCTAAGAAGCTGTAATTGGTTAAAAAAATTAACCCAAAAGTAACCTCTACTACATGCTGAATTCTCTTTACGTGCATTAGACTAAGCCACACTTAGCTGAGTACTCGTCCTAATTTTGTATTCCGGCTCAGTCTGCCACCACGGGCAGAATTCTTCTCATAACAACACGGCAGAGTCCGCTGAGGGAGAGCAAGGTGATGTAAAGAACAGTAACAAGACTCTTCTCAAGCATGTGGCCTTGCTGTGTGCTCCATTGTTCTGCACACACTCACTAGATCAATACACTCATGCGAGAGCAACTCAGCATTCAGATGGGCCTTCGTCTGGTTCCACTGCACACTGCGTGTTCATCTACAGATGACCTTCTGACCAAAATGAGATCCAATAAGGCTCCACACTGGACCAGTCTTTCAAGGTTTCTAAAGAGACACGCACCAATGTGCCACGTTTTCCAGCTCTTTCCTTTTATTAGAAAACAATTGGTCTCCACAGACATTACAGTGCAATTTGCCATTCGCTGAATGTGTGTTTAACGCTTTCAGCAAATGAGGACAGAGGAGTTGATTGACATTTCTCTCCTTTTAATGAGAGTAAACAGACCTTGAGTCTGAATAGCTAAAGCATTTCAACTGAAGATGGAAGCATAATTGCTAATTCTGTAGAGATGACGTAAAGATCTCCTAGGTGATGATGCACTGAGGAGGGGTAGGTGTATAATGGTACACGTTTTGTCTGAAACTGCCAAGGTCCAAACATCATGGTTCGGTGCATGCGGTCGTACATGGCGGCCTAAGTGGGTAGACTGATGAACGAGATCAGATTTCACAAGCACAAGTTCCTCCAAAGAAACCTTAAGCTGTAAGCCATAAGCACTGGCGTCTGACAATGTTTGAGCCACTCGTCTTTACTATGAAGCTACCAACGTTTCTTACCTGCTGTCCTTACAAACTAGCAAATGTGTTTTCCTCTGTTTTTATTTTTGGGAAGGTTGTGCTTAAGCATTAAATGTTTAAATGTTGCCCAAGTTAAACAAACTGAAACACTCATCCTAATGCTCAAATGTTATTTTTTATTATTTATAACTGAGATGACTTTCAGTTTTGTAGCCAATTGTTTCCTACTGCCTTTTGTTTTTATCAAGAGTTAATAACATGGGGAAAATCAGGCACCTTGTTAAGCCTCAGTACTTTTACTGGTAATGGCAATATGGCTTACAGTGTTTATTTTTTTTTTTAAAGCATTAACAAAATACGGCTGCACATTGCCAGCAGTCATACCTCTTTATTTCTTGTGGATGTGTTTTTCTTGTAGCACAGTTTTGAAAACCACATGCCTTCCTATGACATGCAAAAAAAGTTTGTAATTGGTCACTTTGCACTTAAGTCAAATTTCCCCTTTCCTATAAAAGCAGAAGGTTTTTGGCCAAACCGCGCAACAAAAGCTACCAGACTTTCTGCTGACAGTGAGAGAAGTTATTCATACATAAACTCGCATGATGATTAAGACTATAACAACTCAACCCGCAACCCACAGAACTGTACACTGCATATGGTGGTGTCACATTGCACTGTGACACATCTAATGATCATGCATCGCCTGTGACTGTGTCCTGCTGGACGCCTTAGCCAATACACAAATTAGTGTACATTTGCTGGCAGCACAGTCCAGATGACTAATTAATCTGCTTGCAAAAGGAGCACATAAATCAGAGCCTTGGACAAGCAAGGAGAGATTATGTCCAATAGTCGCTGTCACATTACCATAAGTAACCAGCATTTCCCTCTAAACCATATTGGATTTACAGCCTCAGGTGTATTATAAATGGTGTTTCAAGCAAAGTGTTGACATACAAAAGCAGTTAATGTGTGTTCACACTTCAGTAAGCATGTAATTATTAGTTTATCAGTAGCTACTGAATAATCAATAATAATCACCTAATTTAAAAGGCTTGATATACATAAATGAATTATATACCAAGAGTTTCCGGGTCAAAACATTTGTAAAGAAAGTTTAACATTGCTATAAGATGAAAAAGAGCATTTTCACATACTGTGTTGTACAGCAATTTAAAGGGCCCATATCATGGAAAAGAGAATCATATGACATTTGAGCAGTGCAACAGGCTATTTACATATATTCTGCTCATTTACACTGATGTTCTAACAAGATTTCGGCTGCTTTTTGGATGAGGCACAACAGAGTGCATATATTTACATATATCAGTATAAGGCACTGCAACAAAAACAGCCTGTTTGTTTTTAAGAGCTAAAAATAGTTTGGAAAATGTCCTTGTTAAAAAAAAAAAAATTACGATTGTTTTTGGTACATTTACTTTCCACATCAGGTAAAAATAAAATGGAAGATATAGGCCCTTCAAACGAATAAAAACTATAAAAATAGTTCAGGACCTACCTGCTTGATGGCTTTTAGCAGCTTACCATAGCTGTAGACAATCACAATGAAGGGAAGGATGAGGCAGAAGAAAAAGAGGCAGATAATGTAAGACACATTGTTGGCTGTTTTGGTGGTCCAGTTGACGCTGCAGGTAGTGCCTGGCCCCTCTGGGCCGTAGCGGCTCCAGCCGAACAGTGGAGGCAGAGTCCAGAGCATGGAGTAAATCCAGGAGAAGGTGATCCCCATGATCACCTTTCTGTAGTTGGTGCCGTCGGCCTGTGTGGCGCCCATCATTGTGCAGTAGCGCTCGTACGACAGCACTGCTAGGGAGATCAGGGACACTATGCCTGTGCCAACGAGACAGAACATCACAGACATGAGTGCATTTTGACCCCATCTATACCTGGTCAGGTCACGTGACTAGTATCTGGATTAAATGCTGGTCAGATTTTAGCCACGTGAATTCACACTTGGAAATGAAATGCGTCTGCCAGACTGAAATCCTACTACTATGAGGCAAATAATACGCAAATCAGGTCGTATACGACAACCAATGGCCTGTTCTGCTCATTAGTGTCCTGTTCTATACAAAAGAAAACATTTATCAGCCACTGTTGACTACACAGTTATATCAGCGTCTTATTTATTGAATTACATTTATTTACCTTTTTGCATTTGTGTTTTTGTCTTATGTTACTTTTACCTAAGAGCAGCTGGTGACCTGGTGGTTAGTTAGTTGCCCCTGTGATTGGAAGGTCGTGGGTTTGAATCCCAGGACTGCCAGTGGCACCACTGAGGTACCCTTGAGCAAGGGACCAGCCCCGCACACTGCTCCCTAGGTGCTGCGATGCTGGCTGCCCACTGCTTCACTTGGTGAATGGGTTAAACACAAAGAAAAAAATTCACACTGTTCACACTGTGCTGTGCTGTGGTGTGTTCACACGTGACTACAAGGGGCCACTTTACTTTACATATGTATTGTATCTTGTCTAGTGTTGTGCATGTATAGTGTTTGTGTATAGACCTGTGTATTTGTACTGTGTGTGCGTGTGTACATGTCTGTATGGGACGTTATATGTGTGTCTGATGCATTTCTCCCCGATGTTTGCCACAGTGTTTGCTGTGGGTGGGTAGGGGGTTATTGATGCTGCTTTCTCTGTTTTATTTTCTGTCTCAACATCAATAAAATAAAAAGAGGTGTGCTATAGTGAGATGGTAAAAACAACAAGGCAAGTTGAAGGTAAAACTAAAATTAAACTCAGAGGGGAAACTCATCAGGTGATGAACCAGAGAGCAGTTATGCTAGTGATGCCAGTGCTGGTTTTGGTCTTGGAGTGATGGATTCATTTACACTGCTGTAACATGTGGCTCAGACCACCCCAAAGTGATTTAAGCAACCCATTTTATATCTGTTTGAAATGCCTTTTCACCTACATTACACCTTATCCAGATATTCAACATGCATGAAGTGACCAAGTGTGAACAGGGTCTTTGTCGCTAGTGCTGTGGTTCTGAATAGAGGCTCCAGCCTTCGTGTACAGTAAAACCTACACTGTCAGCATGCTTTCAGAGGGAAGCCGCTGGGGAGCTGGGAATACAGTGAAATGCAATAACTCTGAGACTGATGGAGAAATATACACAGACCCAGTGGGTAAGAAAAGAGGGATTACAGCTTCATAACACCTTGTATTGCAAGTTCTGCTTCCACGTCTCCAGGGGAGGACACTCTCTTCTATATGTGACACAAGCTTCCACCAGAGCCACAATTAGAGGGGAGCAGATACAAAAATGCATTAAGCTGAGTTGTACAAACAGTGCTGTTTTATAAATGTTACAGCAAATGCTACCCGAGGTAATGTACATTTCACTAATTGCATTCTCACACTGCACACTAGGTCAGAAAAGATTTTGGATGTGGACTAACTGGTCATATAATCTAGGGTAGCAAGCCAGATCTGATTCATGAGCACTCAAGGTTGCTCTGTAATATGTCCCAACCTCTGAACTAGTGCTGCACAAGACATTACTTGGGTATCCCTTAGAATTTAACACACCATTGTTCAATAGGAGTGTAACAGGACAAACCCACAACCCATGCAATTTTGCACTGCAATGCAATGCACTGCTGCACATTCAATGATTATGCAGTGCCTGTGACTGTATCTTAATAGTCCTCACCATTATCTATAGTCCTCACCATTATTAATAGTCCTCACTAGACACCGAAACACAGATTACACTAAATTGCTGTAGGATGAAAAGACTTTCAGGTTTTCAAAACATCCCAAAACTAGTGAATACAAAATAGACTGTTTTTACAGCTTGAATTACCGGGAAGTGAATAATATTGTTAAAAAAATGAAGTGTTCATGTATTGGTGGTCTAGTGGTTAGGGAGTTGCCCCTATGATCAGAAGGTCATGGGTTCAAATCCCAGGACTGCTTGTCATACCACTGAGGTACCCTTGAGCAAGGTATTGTCCCCACACTGCTCCCTTCACTTGATGAATGGGTTAAATGCAGAGAAAGAAGTTAACACTTTGTGCTCATGTGTGACTATAAGGGGCCACTTTACTTTACTACATTAAACTCTTTCCTTTAAAAAAATAAAACTACGACATAATTATTATATGTGACATGAGCCCTTCACTAGCAGACAGTGTTTGACCAGTATAGCTTTTCAGGGCTGATACCAATTTTAAGTAATTAAGGAGACCAATAAACAATATTTGCCACCAATATACCTTTACAATAGAAATGAAAATTTTGTCAAAACTTAGAATAACACAAACTCCAACACAAACCTTCAATGACATGCCTTAACATGTGTTTATGTTTGAAACAGTGAGAAACAGCTTCAGGACGAACACTATAGTAAGACAGAAAAAAATGTGAAACATGAAGGCGACAAACCAATAAACACAACTCTTCATTCAGGACACCAGCTTAAGTGACAATAAAAAATCTGTTGCCGAAATCAAGCATTTTATGAGGTTTACGTTTTGAACTTACTTCTGTATCATCACTGAGATCTAAGAAAGCAAAAATCCAATCAGACTTAGACAGTCTCTGTATCTGAATGAACACTGACTTACAATGTAATGTAGTATTTCTCTCAGCCAGCACAGAAACAGGGGCTTATACAACTTCAGCGTAAAGGACTTAGGTTTATTGGAACTCCGGCAGGGCAGTATCTGCTGCCTTACCTTCAAAAACCCTCAGAGCTCAGTCTGCAAATGCGTTCCTCTGTGCCCTTTCCTCTGGCACAGTAGACTTCAGTGTTGGCAGGCTATTACTCATAACGTGAAATCTATCAGGTAGTCCTGTAGGTGGGACACGGCCCTAGACCGCACAGAGGCTAACTACAGAGAGAGAGTCTGCATCAGAGCCAAAGTATCGCATTTTTAATTAATTTACTTTTATGTGGTGATACCGATAACTCAAAAAGGCTAAATACTGGCTTGGATAATTGGCCAGGCTGATAAGCGGGGGTACATGATCACAACGGGCCAAGATTAGAATCACTGTCTTAATTAATCAGTTGGCTCTAACTTTCCATGTAGCAATTTCTAATTTCATGTTACTGAGATACGCAACTAATCTTGGCCAGGCTGATAAGCAGGGATACAAGATCAGAACTGGCCAAGATTAGAATCACTGTCTTAATTACTCACTCGGCTCTAACTTTCGGTGTAACAATTTCTGATTTCATGTAATTTAAGTACACCACTAACTCTAAACACCCCATTCTTGTCCACAAAGGGCCAGCACGACAGCTGGTTTTCATTTCAATCAAGCAGAGACACACCTGCTTCCACTTGTTTAATCAGTTGGTCTCAGCCTTTAAACACATTATATGAAATGTAATTGCAACATGAGTATTTTGTCCGTGTTGTACAGTGCAATCAGAACAATGTCTCAAATTCCTAAAACAGAGTGATTATTTTGTATTGTATGAGTGTGGGATAAGATAAGATAAGATAAGACAATCCTTCATTAGTCCCACAAGCGGGACATTTGCATTGTCATGGCAGAAAGTGGACAGAACAAAGATAAGAGTGGCAAAAATGAAAATAAATAAATAAATAAATAAAAAACAATAGAATTGAATCAAAACTATACCAACGGTACAGTATAAGTACACTATACAAACAATATAGAAATATAAATATGGACGTGTGTATTGGAAAATGTACATGTATATGTGTATATATGTAAACTTAGATAAGTATAGGTTTGTACACAAGAAAGTTACTTTAGGTATCAATGCAATATTTAGGGCAATACAATCTAATGTAATCTAAGAAGCCTAGAAAATGATCAGATTCTACTGGTTGTCCTTGCAGAACACCAAACTAATCATGCAGGACAGCTGGCAGCTATCACATATATTTTTAGCTAGGCTCCTAACGACAAATGGACTTGTTGCATCTTCTGAGTATGTGCAGGTCCTGGGGGTGTAAAATATGATCCTGCTGTTCTGTCACAGTTAATTCTTCAGCTAGGGAGACGCCTGCCTTTGAAGTGTTCTAGTACCACATAAAAAAACAGTATAATCACAGACAAAACCATGTATTTGCTCATGTGAACACATGCATGTTTTGCCTGGCTTTATTTCTGTGGAGTGTAAAACAGTTGGACAGAAAAGCATCCGTGATTCTGCCCAAGGCCAAGTAGTAGACAGCCCATCAGGAACAGTCCATGAAGGCCAAATTGAAATAGCGTAATTGGCACAGAGTTCATTTGGACTACTTGAACTAGAGGTAGGTTACTGGTGAGACAGATATCCTATTACTGACCTAGATTGAAGGTAGATAAATGAGCCTCAAAACTTAATTCAAGAAGGAATATGGGCCCATACCAGCTGTGACACATTTTAGGAGCAAAAATCAAATAAAGCACATCAAATCACAGACCCTGTGGTTTCTTGTTTGCTCTGTCCCTCTATCTCGGAGCAGAAGTCAATACTGTGACTTGTAATTTTCTCCCTAAGCACTCAATCTGTCTCATAACAGCAGGCGTAATCTCTCAGTAAGAGCACTCATCACAATCAGATGTTGACACCAAAAAACCTGAGAGCTCGAGTGACACATTAATAATTAAGCTCGGAGGAAACTCCTTTCGGGGGCTGAGGAGTATGAATACACTCCTGAATCCAAGAACATCCGGATGCTCTCTCATTTTGCTCCCCGTTCCGATGTGAGGGCAGAACATTTGCATGTGGTTATGACTTCAGTTCCAGATTCATATATTGAAAATGGTTCATGTTAAACTACGGCTGGACGATCTCACAACATTTATCTTTATCACGATACATCACATTACATGTGGGGCAGCTGGTGGTCTAATGGTTAGGAAGTTGCCCCTGGGATCAGAAGGTTGTGGGTTTGAATCCCAGGACTGCCAGTGGCACCACTGAGGTACCCTTGAGCAAGGTATTGTCACCACACACTGCTCTCTAGGGGCCCAGTTGTTGACAGCTCACTGCTTCACATGTTGAAAGGGTTAAATGCACGCTGTGTTCATGCATCACTATAAGGAGCCACTTTATTTTATTACATCTCAATAAGCATTTTTTTGGAGTAACAAAGAAAATATTTTTTTTGAATAACATTAAACATTTTATTACGATGTTACATGTTTGACATATTGCCCATCACTATGCAACTGCGTTACACATCACAGGGCACAACAGGGTTTCTTTCATCGCTGTTACCAGTAGTGTCGGGGATCGTCAGCAACTTAAGGACACAACCATAACACATAACCATACAGTGTCTCAATACAATACAATACAATGACAAAATAATGAATAATGAGCAATAATGAATAAGAAATAGGACTGGAAACAATTAGTTTTCCTGTTTTTAGGTTTTAAAAAAATACAAAAGATTATAAATAAACAATGCTGGAAGAGCTTCTAAGACATACTTTATAGATTGGGTTCATTAGAAAATGAATAGCCCATCATATGTAATTTACATGCATATCAATCATGCAGCCATTATTAGGTGTTGGCAGCTACTTGTAATGTGTTTTTTCATCACATCTGTGTGGATGCCAGAAAAAAACAGGCCACTCCAGGAGAGAGTCAAAACCAAACACTACAAGCGAATGGCTGAATTATCACCACATTTTATGCCATTTGAAGCCATATCAAATATAAAGGCCTTTTTGATAATAAAACCTGTGGAAAGAATTTAGAACTTTTGCCACATGCTGTGCTTTGAGGAGTGCTTTGCTAAGCAGCTATAAAACTGCACATTCAGAAAGAGGTCTGATTGTTGAATGACGTGCAGACAGGGAGATTTTTCACTATCAGTTATCACTGAAGTGACTGGAATCGTGTTGAACAGTCTGCCGAAATCTGATTATCTGCAGGACTCTGATTATACAAGAGGTCCTTGAGTTACACCACAGAGCTGTTCCTTGATATAACTGAATTCTGGTGTAAGTTGATGTTCCTTCAACAGTGATGTAGCTGAATTTTGGTGTAAGTCCAAACACACCCTAGCCTAAGTCACTTACCGGTCCTGACACAGCTGTAAAATCATAAAAACACAACAAAGCCACAGGAAAAGGAAAACTCCCTCATCCGGCGCTTTACTGCATATTCTTCCGTCATCCACAACCAAACTAGTTCACCCACAAAGTTCGTAAGTACGAGGCTAACGGTGTAAGTTGAGTGGGAGTGGGAGTGAGCGCTGTAAACTCGAAACGTTGTATGTCGAGACTGTTTAAAATCGAGGACTGTAATGTGCATGAGGTATAGGTCTGAGCTTAATGGGGCAGAGGAGTGAACATTCTCCACTTTTAATCACAAAGGCCCAGGAGACAGCAGTCAGTATTTAGGCACAAGTGTGAGTGGTAGAGGGAGGGAGAGAGAGAGAGAAGAGAGAGAGAGAGAGAGAGAGAGAGAGAGAGAGAGAGAGAGAGAGAGAGAGAGAGAGACTGTGATTGTATAATTATCACTGAACAACAAAATGTTCTTGAATATGCCTCATAGATCATCACACATCACAGTCACTTGATCTGTTTAGTTTTTAACAACACCAAGCAGCGATAAACACTTTACCACAGTGACAATGACTACATTCTGATGGCAGCAAGTTATAAACTCACTACTCACTACAACCACAAACTAAACCACCTCTCTGAAAGCGAAGCTGACTCAGAATCATTTCCAACAAGGATCATGCAGGCCTTACTGACGGTCAGCAAAGCAGGGCCTGTATGGTCCTTACACAGTAAAATGTGGTGAACTTCAGAGTGACGATCATTCAACGTGTCTCCAGAATATGCTCTGCACCAGAGTGATAAATTAAAAAGCAAAGCCTATTCTAGCACGTTTGACCCATGTTAAATGCTACAAATGTCACACCCCCAGGCCGCAGTGGGGTATGTGGTTCGCTTGTGAAAATACACACTGTGTAAAAGTCAAATCATAAATTTTAATACAGCTGTCGGTGTATCAGTACATCACCAAGAGCTTGACGTCTTAATGTTTTCGATATTCTGAACACAGCTCTAGTGACCAATGTTTAAAGGTCTGTACAAACAAATTGCAAACTAATTGCCAGATTTGAAGGAACACTTCGCTTGCTTCTCTAACACACATGCACACCAATGATTCACCCTTTTCTGCAGTACTTCCTGTGGCACATGTGACAAGAGCTTTTCTGACATCCAAAAAAACGAGTGAGAAAAAGCAAAAAGGCTCACAGCTGGAAACTTGCGTCATGAGGGAGGAGTTTCCTCTTAAAAAGAGACTATTTATGGACCGTCTGGGTTTGATCCAGCTGGAATAAGAATGTGAGAATATCTTTAATGTAATGTCACATGTTCACTTTCTCACTCACTAACTCTTTTTCTGTAACCGCTTAATCCTCACTAGGGTTGCAGGTACCCGGAGCCTATCTCGGGGCCAATGAGACTCACCCTGGACGGGGTACAGTACAAACCCAACTTTTGAATTGTTTCTTGGCTTTCTAAATACCAGACAGCAAACGTTCTCAGGCAAAACCCTTCTGTATTGCAGTATGATTGTGGTTCTTGGAAAAAAAAATTCTTTTTTCCAGGCATGTGATGCCACAGAAGAAGCACATTTGGATCCCCACCTTTTAATGAATGGCCTTTACGAATCATTTTTGGAAACAAAATGTGAGCTTGAAGAACTTTTTTTTAATTAAAGGAACCTTCACACAACATCAATTTAAGGTTTGTCCTGTAACCATAACACCAAGCCAAGGACAATTTAGGAACCTTTATTCTGAGGAGTGTTTACCAGTGCTGCTGGGTTCTGTGGTAGACAGACAATTCCAGCAATGTTTGTATTCAGTGCAATAATTAAACACTGAGAGTGAACACTGTAGAATTATATGCCTTTTCAGACTGTTTTTAAGGTCCTAACACTGACGAAGAGCATGTTTGCAGAACATCACAGTCATCAAGCAGAAAAAACAATTTGGCAGCCATGGGATATAATTAAATCTTGGAAAGTAAATCTCAATTTGCAGATGGGCTTATTATGTATTTTATCAAAACTGGCACATGTAGTGGGAGTATCCCTCTGATTTTGCTGGTCAGTGCCAGGGCGTTTTTTTGGTTCTGTGATGGATTAGTGGAAAGTCTTTTGAAACAAGAACAACATGAAAAGTATTAAAACACTGCTGTAATCAACACTCTCCTCTCGCAATGTGACCAGTTGGATGGTAAAACACTACTAGAAGTTCATCAAAGGTAATTATTGCCATTTTGTTTAAGAGTGAACGAGAGACTTGTTTTCTTTGAATTATTCAAGTTCTGTAAATGCTGAATCATTTCTCTAATTTTGATGTTTTGTCATTTCCTTTAAAATTATGCTTTAAAGAACATTATTTGTATTTGGAAATTAGGAGAAATATTGTCAGTAGCTCTTAAAAAAATAAGGCAAAGCTGTTCAGTTGAATAGTTGCACCTATAAAAGATCAAACCTGAGAACTGGAACGTTTTTGCAGTGCCGAGATGTATTTTTGATGATCTCCAAAAAGGCAGTTTTACAGGAAAAGGGCAAAACATGCTGTACCTCCAGTGTAAGTGAATATAAAGAGTTTTTATTTTATTTTATTTTGGAGCATTTTTATCGGTTCACTGATCATGAAAGCGTCTTGTGTTGAAATGATGTATGAAAAGAATAATTGCTTGATTTTCTTTGGATAGAAACAGTGTGTCTTCTGCTTTCCCAGTGAATTTGCTTTCCCAGTGTTTTTTTTAAACTAGATATTAAAGAAATGCACTGACTTTTGCACAGTACTACATATGAAGTTGCTTGTTGTACTGAACCGTAATGTCCTTTCTACCACCTTAGCTTCTGATATTTTTCTGTTTAAACCCCATTATTGTTTATCTTAACAGAGTGAAACTGCTGCCTGGCTGTGGAATTGACTGCTGGTTAGGTATCATGATTGATGTGCTCAGTCACTGGTGAGCGTACTGCCTCCAGCATATCTGACGTGCTTGAAGGAAAATAAGCAGGAACGTGGGTGAACTGGTAAGACATCATCATTTTGTTGAATTTTTTAACAGTATTCTTTTAGACCATTGGCAGGATCTTCACCTTGTCCCTCAGGCAGCACGTGACCTCATTGCACCCCCACCCCCCACCCCCCAAATGATCAAATGGGGGGGTTATTTATTTCTGTATTAACCAGTTTTATAGTATTACTAACTTGCTATGTTTGTAGATCTACTTGTGCAAGATATTAGTACTGGGAAGGTCAGAAATACACCTTTAATGCACTTATGCGTTTAAAGGATTAGAGACATTTGAAGTTTTATCATCATTCTTTTTTTATTTATTCATTTTTTACATTTTGGGGTTTATGAAGTTATGATGAAAATGGTTCCATTAGCTTCCCTGCATCATATATCTTTCTCTTCTGCAGGTCAGAGTTTTCATTTTTATTCTTTTGGAAAACTGTAACCGCAACAGTGATTTTAAAATAAATGAAAATAAAATAAAGCAAAACAATATAAAAAACAATAAAAAACAATAATAAAATAACCCAAGGATGTGATGTAAGCAATCTGTATGATTATGACATACTTTGAACCCAAATCTACATTCAGGTCTGTGTCTTGTTGCTAAGCCAATGTTTTTGCTGTTCTGAGGCCTGTGGGTTTTTTTTGCCATTGTGTTGTTTTGAAAGATAATATCAAGGCATCTATTTAGGCATTCAAAAGGAAATCTTATCTGGGTTTATAATCGCAGCTTGTCCGCCAGGTGCGCATCAGACTTCACGATGGTTATCACAGAGGGAAATCATGGCAGTATTATTAGTCTTACTCTAATGCCCTTACAGAGAGTGTCACACACAAAAGTGAATCTGAATATATACAGCTCTGGAAAAAAAATAAGAGACCACTGCAAAGAAGTTCAAGTATTGAACTGAACAGTGTTTTTTTAAACAGTTTTTAAGAACTGCTGACAATATTTCTATATTGTCCTTTAAAGCATCATTTTAAAGGAAATGACAAAACATCAAAATAAGAGAAACGATGCAGCGTTTACAGAACTTGAATAATTCAAAGAAAACAAATCTCTTGTCCACTCTTAAACAAAATGGCAATAATGACCCTTGACGAACTTCTATGAGAGGAGAGTGCTGATTACAACAGAGTTTTTATACTTTTTCTCATTAAATAAAATGTGATTTCAGGTGATCACTAATCAGTACCCCCTAAAGCAGAAAGAGGTGCTTGTGTAAGAGGTGCTTGTGTTTAACAGACACTGGCATGGAATGGTTTCTCACTCAGAGAGATGCTGATTTAAAAATAAATTGCAGTGCTCTCTTATTTTTCCCGGAGCTGTAGATACTGTTGATTGTGGCACATGTAGAATCTAGTCTGCTAAATGGCATTAAATGTAAATGTAAATTAAATAGCACTTTATGTATTTAAGTCTTTAACTCAAGCTCATATTATCTTATCATACAGTACGGGGACGAGTCTGCTGGGCTGTCTGTGATCTATGAGATACTGAGTAGAAATCTGCTATCTCTCCATTATAGATAAATGACTTTGCCTGGGGGGATGTGTAACAAAATGGCTTTAGAATGGAAGCCTTCCATAAAAGAGGATGCCCACTCAACCCCTGGAGACGAACACTGAACCCGGAGAGACTGAACGTTCCACTGGATGCAGTTGAGTGAGAGTCAGATGAATGGAGGAATCCAATATACTAGAATGGATCTTAACAAGCGCACATAAATGTATATGTTTTGCTGAAAAAAGCTCCGCAGTATAGCTTCCCATGAGGTAAATGAGATTTTACGAACAGATCAAGAAAGAATGCAGAGGCGGAGCACAAATCATAAATGGTTAAAAAACGGCCGAATGCGTAACTTGTTTGCGGGTTTATGGTAAACAGTACAGAAGGTTGATAACTTTCTGAGTTTATTAATTGCGCAAAGGTGTTTTTTTTTGTGCAAGTGGCATTTTTTCATTTCAGATACAGATTCTGCATGGATTCCAGTGCTTTTTTAATGACATAATCTCAGATTCTACACAAAAACCTTATCAAGGCCAAAGGCACACATCATAATAATAACTTAAAAGGCACAGGAGAACACCTTCACAAAACAGACGAATACAGTTCCCACACGAGAGGTACCAAAAACCACACGACATCGCAAAACACGTAACAAGGAATCAAACAAATACACATAAAGGGTTCAGGTACTGGCACTTCAGGTGCTTTGGTCTTTCAAATCTGTCGTTTGACTGTTCAGATGTAGGGGCTATGAATATAAAGGTCAGTTGTGAAGCAAGGCGACCTGAATAAGGCCAAAACACTTTTTGCTCTCTGTTGCGGCTGTGGACGTTTGCATGATGCAGCTGAAATCAAATAAAAAAAACTTCTTGCACTCATCAGTGCTGGTGATTTTGCTGAAAGTTAGAGCAGAAGCCAGTTTGTAAGACAGCAGGGATGAACATTTGGCTGAAACCTTCCTCAAAATTGTCACGCTACACACTGGCAGTGTCCTGTGAATTAATTCTTTCAAACTGCCCCGAAAAGCATTCTGCTCATTCAGATCATTTCAGAAAGCGCCTGGAGTTCATTCTATACAAATGTGTAATGCAAGGAAACAGTCTGTGTGTAACATGCGATTTGGCCCAACTCTGAGGAACACCAGTGTCAAAGGATCATGGAAACAAAATACTCACGCTTTCCTTTAAGGCAGGGATGCCCAGCTCTGGTCCTGGAGGGCAGGAGTCCTGCACAGTTTAGTAGTTTCCCTCTTCAAACGCACACTAAACCTGGACATTAACAAGTGGGTCTGAGCAGAGAAATCTCCAAACCGTGGTGTACCTCCAAGACCGGAGTGGGGCACTTGTGTTTTAATGGGTCTGGTGTAACTTATCTGATGTCTGGATCTTAAAGGATGATTGATCACTATAGGGCATTCTTCTGTAAATATAATTTAACACAGGGAATTACAAGAGTCAAATTGTAAAAAAAAACAAAAAAACAAAAACCATTGAATCAGCGTTTGCCCATGGGTACTGGTATCAAAATGACAGAAAACATATGACCACAAATATAACCATTAACAGCTACTACTCTGAACATACGAATATAAATAAAATCCATTTTATAAACGTACAGCTGTAATGTTAAGGTTTGGACACCCCTGGTCAAATGACGCGTTTTGATTTTCCAGTGAGAAGTGGTGCTACAGCGTCTGCAGAGAACAAACTTTCTATATTAAGTAAAAAAAAAATCCTATTGGCTGAATTTAACACAATTTAAAAGAAAAATATAATATGGCATTTGCAAAGGTTTCAGTTGACCCACTAGTTTTTGTCGTGAAAGGTTTCAAAGCTTGTTTGACCTCTTTGGACCTTAGTCCAAGCGGAATAAATTATGTAACTCATCGATCATCTCAGCTAAAATGTTTGCTTACGCTCAACAGCCACGGGCTGAAGAAAAGTAAAAGACAAGTAAAGACAGTCATTTCTTTAAAGAACACTATTTCTAAACTGTTTGATATGCCATTAAGAAACAATAAAGTTAAAGTTACAGAGAATAGTTTAAATCAGCACACAATGTGGAAAACCAAGAAAAAATCTGCTCAGGGATTGGTCAGTCATGCAAAGCGAAACCTCCACATCACTGCCAAATACCTGAAAGAAGATTTGGCTGCAATCGGAATAGAGAAGCACTGATCTAGTGTGACCACATAGATAATGTGGCCCTCGTAAAGTAATCGAAAGATATCCGTCACATTCTAATATAAACTCTCGAGTAGCACACTTGATGAAGCTGCATCCGTTTTTCTTTAGGAATAAATAGCCTATAAAGTATCAAGTCATTTATTGTAGTATCAAGTCATTTATTGCAGTGTTCAGTAACTTCTAGACATTTTTGTCTTGTTTGACTCTCACAAGTCAGAGGGCCTGTGGATAAAATGTTTGTGGGGGAGACGACTGAGGGCAACAAGACCAAGACTGGGAACTGAACTTAATTTAAGTTGCAGCATATTGTAAACATTCTTAGCAAGAGACATAGTCTGATGTCTCAGAGGAAACCAAACATGGTCTTAGTGAGTTGAAAAATCATGAGTTTTCCCAAGAAAGCACAAATGCTACTCTGTATTGCTTTCTTATTGCTTATTATAACCAGTGAGTGAAAACTGTACCTAAAGGCTCCACAGCGCTGGCAGAAATCTGCTTAAGAACAACAAATTGGTTGAAAAGGTTGTAAGCGTCTCTTACTGCAGACACTATGTTTGGCCACTTTGTAATGTGAATTTCTTAAAGAGCTGATCAGGATTTCCAACACAGCGATAGTGTATGCGGCACAGTGATCGTTATACTACGCATGTGAACCAACAACTGAACTGACTGGCAAAGTAAGTACTGTTTAAACGGAGAGGATGGCAACTTATTTACTGAAGAAGACTGATCAGACAAGACAAGTTGGCTCAGCAAGCTAATGAGCTAAATGACATCTCCATTAATACCACAGGCTTTGAATTGAAGTACTTACTATATCACTCACTGCAAAAGTGCAACACAAGAAGCTAAAAATTGTCACTTGAAAGTCAGACACGCTTCACCTTTCTGTTTTGGTTACATCTGCCATAAAGTAGCATTAAGCCCAAGCTATATTTTCAGTGGCCCAAATAGTGCAATGTGTGTCCAGTGTGAAATTGCACACGTGGCTGAATGCCAAATGGACATTTTGTATACTATTTGGGTGCAGCATTTTAGTACATCACGAAGGGAATACTGAGATTCTGTGTGATTTTCCATAAAACACTGACATATTTTATTATTACATTATTATAGACAAAGTTCAAGAAATGACTGCAATAAACAGTGATGGGCAACTGAAGATTTTTCTCCTCTTTTAGTGGTCCATTGTTGCTTGGCAACAATAACAGGTACTACGTTTCCTGCTGGTAGAATGGTTTATCTCAATTATTGTAAATAATAACTTGTAATAACAGTCCAGCGACGACAACAACAGCGGGTTTGTAACTTTCTACTCTGACGCTGGTTTATACGCATTTTGCTCTGAAACACAATTATTAAACCTGCTGTAAAATACATGCACACAATTTGCAGTTAATATGCCACTAATAAGTTATTTCAGTCCTGTAATGGAGTGCTTGATGTGCTTGGGCCCCTATATATATATATATATATATATATATATATATATATGTATATACACATACATACACACACGTACACATATGCACACACAAAGTTACAAAGTAGTAGTGTGTTTGCACACAAGTTTAAATACAGAATTTTAAGTCTTCACAGACTTCCTTTAAGTCTCATCCAGACTAGGATCACTGTCAGTAGCTCTGTTGATCAATTCATGTCTGTGGTAATTCTTAAAAAAGTCGAACCATATTGACAGTCATTCGTCTTCCACGTCAGAACAGAACAGCAACAAATTTTTTCCAGGCAAACGCAGACTTACGCCTATCACAAGCGTTGGAATTGGAGGAATGGCTGCTGTGAAGGCATGGCCGCGGATCACATTGCAGGAAGTACATGCCTAGTCAACTTTCTCATGTTCCTATGAGCCTCTTTCTTTGTCTCCATGACCAAGATGAAACCAAAGGGAAAACGGAACGTAGGTATTCTGGGTGGAGCTGCCGTTTCCCCCACAGAAAGCTCAGAACAGCAACGACAGTCATAGAGAGCTTGAGCGTCAGTGGAAATGTCAAAGAGAAAAAGAGGTTCTCTGTGCAAACCTGAGGAGTCAAGCCAAAAGATACAAGTTGGCACTCACCAGTCAAGTGAGTCCTTCATTTAAAAAACGGTGCATGCTTTGAACAGGCTCTGACTGGCATGCAAGTGTCATGTTGCTTCGGACGTCCAACAGAAGCTCTCTCAGGCTCTGCTCATCCCTCTGAAGTCAAATCATTGCTAATTCTCCTCTGTTCTCTGCTACGATGCCTTTGGATGGCCTTCCAGATACGGCACAGCACCCCACCACTATGAAAAAGAATTCACTGTGTCAGTGGTGCGTGGTTTCATTAAAAATATGCAATACTGCATTACAATAATGATAAAAAATGGTTTTAAAATCTTATTGGCTTAGCCGAAGTCACTGTAAAATACTTGCTATATGAATATCTCATATCTGTTGTGCTGTTAATGGACTGCTGAACTGAATGCACTGACAGACGAAGTAAATAAACACAAGTTTCTTTAAACCGAGGGCCTGAAAACATATTTTCGTTACTAGAATTTGGCTAAAAGAGAAACAGGCTCTACCGTTCATCCGGGTTTTGTCATACAGTATTACCTGAAGGATACACTATAAACTGCAGCATGAAAAGTAAATGTTTAGATCTACTTTAAACTGAATTAAAGGCAGTGTGAGCACACAAATGTACAGCATGTAAACTTGATACTAATATGAAATAGTGTCATACCCAAGAGCACCATTTACTGTGATAAAATGAACAAACCACCTCATTCCTATGCATGATGCTTTGAGTGGACAGAACATTCAGTGATGGGAAAACGAACAATATGTAAAAAAGCAAATAATATCCTAACATGAGAATAAACAAAAATAAAAATACACGTTATTAATCTGATACTTAGGTGTTGATATCTGCAACCAATTTGTCAACAGAAACCTAAACCTGAGTAACAGAAACACTAACTTTAGCCAGATTGTTTCAAAATAACTTTATTCCAGTTGATTATCTTAACACTAACAGCCAGGTACAGTCATCTGATATCAGTGCTTACAGATATTTGATACAGAGGTATGTGAAGCACACATGTGCAGGTGCCATATTCCTTAGTGTAAATTTTTCAGTTATAAAGTCCTGTAAAGTCCTTCTGCTGATTTGAGGTCAGCCTACTCTAGAAATGACAAACTATATCCAATTCCAGAGAATATAAAACCAGTTTAAAAGAACCAGTTAAAAGAGTATGTCAACACTGTGATTAACCAGTTCGTCTGGTTGCATTTTATTGGCACAGATTTTATAATAATGATGACTAAGCTTTACCCAACGATGAGAACGAGGCCACATGCAGACGTCCTCCATTAAGGGGTTTACAATTCCTGTTCTGATCCTAACCTATGTGCAACGTTAGGGTTTTTTTATTTATTGATGAAATGATTTAAAATCCTCACATTAAGTGGTGGTTATTGGACTGGGAATATGTCTGGCTCTGTACTCCACAGCATTATAAAGGGAGATTCTCTACTGAAAGGAAAATATAGTCCTGGTCTAGGCCTGAACTCTCATTACAGCTGTCAGCACCACCAAACATTCATTATTCACAAAGTGGCCTTTTGTGTCAGCTTCAGGAGAGCTGCAGCGCCACCTAATGGACAAAAGTAGTAACTAAAAAAATAAAATCAACAAGGAAACTAGTCTAAAAGGTCATTTATAACGTCAGTTACCTTTACTGTTGTCAAAACGGAAGCAGCTGTTTTCTTGAACTTACTGTACTCTTTCACTATTACTGCGGTTCACATTGTTCACTCGCATTGCATTGCAACATCAGTGAGTTGAATTTGTGTCTGGTAAGTACTTTCTGCCTGGAATTTCTCCATCTTTTTAAAAATCTATCTGCAATCTCTTTTCTTTCAGAATATTAATCCAACAAATTGCAAGCATTGCCTTTACTAAGCTTCATCATTACCATCCCAGTGAGATGATGAAGCTTGGTAAAGTCAATGCTTGCTACTACTATATCACTGTTATATTTTTAAATTATGTTTTATTTTCATTTTAATCACACTTAAGCACTTTGCCTTTAATTTTTTAAAATTGAACAAACACATACAGACTGAAAGTTTAAAAACTACATTTTCAACAGAATTTCTCAGAAGAAAGAGGTAGTTTACCGCAGCCTCATGCAGCGCAGGTCCTCTTTGGTGATGTCATTAAGAATGTCAATCAGTGTATATTCTTCTACGACAAACTGGGGGGAGATACAGGGTCAGATGAGATGAGATGAGATGAGATGAGATGAGATGAGATGAAATAACCCTTTATTAGTCCCACAAGTGGGACATTTGTGTTGTTACTGCAGCAAGAAGCTATACACAACAGTATAATATAAAAAGGACATTCTTTATGTCTTTACAAATGTTTATCCACACACACACACACAAACACCCCTATATAAATATAATGTATGTATGTATATGTATATGTATGTGTTTGTGTGTGTGTGTGTGTGTGTGTGTGTGTGTGTGTGTGTGTGTGTGTGTGTGTGTGTGTGTGAACACAATGGCTAAAAATTTGTAAAGGCATAAACAGACAAATAATATATTAGAATTACATACTGAGTTAAAAAAAGCATATAGATCTCTGCATATGCTGAAACATAAAATGCAGTAGAAGATGCAGTAACCTTGTCTATGGTCTCTGAATCTGCACCTTGCTCCTTCAGCCAGTCGGTCATTTCTGTGTCTGGCTGTGGCTCTGCTGGGATGTGGAATATGGACGGAGACGGAGTCAAGGAGTCGACTGAAGAGAGGACAACGCAGGTGATTACTTACAAGGTTACAGATTATTTAAATACATACAGGGGTTTGATAACATAAGATAAGATAAACATTTATTAGTCCTTTATTGTGAGTGGAGCTTTAGATGCATGGGTGTCAAAGTGGGATTTGTGATGTACAGCCATGGGGGGCCAGATTCTGTTACTGTTTTAAAATGATGTGAAATATGTAGACACTTATGCCATATTGTTTTTTTTTTTGAGAATTTTCAAACAAACATTACAGAAAAAATAACTGCACTTAAGGCATTTACTTATGTCATTTTTTATCCAAAATAAAGATAAGCCCATCACTCAAGTGAAATTGAGTGAATATCCTGCACTGATCACTGAATAAGATTATTATTGACTTTATCAATACACGTCATAATATTTCATTTTTCTGAGGTCTGATAAGTTAGTACAGGCAAAAGGAACCACATTCGCCACATTTAAAAAATACTTTGAATGATTTAATTACTTCATGATTCAATCCTTTTATTCAAACCTTCACAATAACCGCTACACTAAATGTATTATTTATGCTCTATTACATTTGTTATATATTATACTATATTATGCTGCATTTATAATGAAACGTGTAGTTGTCCAGTGCTCTTTATGTACTAACAGTTCTCAAAATATGCTTAGAAAACTACAAAAGCATCACAATCACAACACAATTTTCCCATATTGCCCTCGCCTAACTTAAATACTCATCTACTCTTTCTAACTAGCAAATCACCACAGGCAACAAGTTAAAACAGCTATGCATTTAATATCTCAAACATTTGAAGTTTTGAAGACTGGTGGTCTACACACTGGGAAGGTTTCCTGGCTAAAAAAAACATTTACATTTACATTTACGGCATTTAGCAGACGTTCTCATCCAGAGCGACGTACATCAGTGCTCATGTCATCTACGTCTGTTCTTCATACCTGTAAAGCTAAACTAAAAGCAACATCCGCTATTCAACCGCGTTACTGCCAGCTAAGTTACACACCTTAACAGATCCTGTCAGTGAAAAGTCAGAGGTTAAAGCGTAACTTCAGATGGGGCGGTTGTTGCTTGCGCGAGCAAATATTCTATTCCATGTTACCTGTGGCTGTCTGATTTCGCAGCCTGAAGATCTCCATGTCATGTACCCTCTGTTGAATGGTCTGTCTCAGCACCTGCTGGTACTCTTTCTCCTTTTGCACCAGTTCCTCCAGCAGTCTGCATGAGGACAGGCAACATTTTGATGGCAAAAATCCTGAACAATACGAGGGACATTCAAAACGTTTCCGCACTTTTTAAACTCTATTATTTATTAATTCTTATAAAGAATTTCTTATGAAGAATTTATTTTCTGCATAGTGACCTTCCTTCGCGATGCAATTGTCCCAGCGGCACATGAAACTCTCACACACGGCTGATTACTACGCTTCCAGCCTTCACCATTTCCAACAAAAATATAAAAGGGCGGAAATTTTTGAATATCCCTCGCATGATACTGAAGTAAAAAGCACAGAATACCCAGAGGCAGTATATGAAAGGCACGCGTCAGCTGAGGGCTGTATGCGTACCTGCTGGTCTCCTGTTTGAGGCGAGTGAGTTGGGTTGCGAGTGGGTGTGGCAAACGCTGGGAATCGTGGGAGATGACTGAGCTGAGGGTACTGACCCCAGAGGTGAGTCCCGTTTCTTCCGGAGCCACAGGCTCCACCGCTCCAAACTCACCGTCCTCCTCCACGTCCACCTCATCCGCATCCTTCTCTGCCCCCTCGCTCTCTGAAGCCGGGCCAAAATGAGTCTGCAGCTCTGATCCAGGCACCAACAGCATGGGGTGGGGAATTAGTGTGAAGGGGGATTTACTCACAGCCAAATAAAGTGTCCTATTACGGCCCTAGGTCTACTGACTCTCACCATGAAATCGTACGCAGGAGCTCTCTTATACAAGGGTCTACTGTTTCACACACTCACACATACCTGGAATTAATATCGTGACTGCAGCCTGCACAGCTCGTCTGATGATGTTGTCCATAGCAAACATCCAGTGAGGTTTAATATGGTGATTCCTCAACACTTTATTCACCTGAGAGAAGAGCGAGAGGTTTAATTAGTTTTAGTTCATCCAGTTTAGTGTTGACTGGTGTTTTAAATATATCATGGTATCAGATTTGTCAGGGTATCAAATATCTTTGAAATAAAAGTTAATCCACCCATGCATGAGCAAGTATGAGCTTTGAAAATGGAAAATGGAAATATTTATTTAAATTGTACTTTTTTTTCCATGTCTGCTGTCTCGCACACCATGTGGAAACATGCACAAACTAAAAGGAAGGATTTTAACTGTCATATATCGATGACAAGAACATCTAAGCTCTCTTAGGAAAAAAAGTGCTGGAAACTTAATCTTGTCTCATCGACAAGGCCCTCATGTTCTAAGCAGCAAGTTCTCGGAGATCAGCTTTCAATATTAATCTTCTCAGTTTACTGTGAACATCAGCAGTGCACAACCGTGCTTTAGCAAATCTGGGTTTCAGTTCAACTCTAAAGCTCTTACCACACACACACATACACACATACACACTTCAAAATGCGTAAGAACTTTGCCAGAGAATAAAACTCAAGCATTTTAATGTTTTATTTTGTGATGTGCATGCGTGAGAGCCATTGTGAGTTCTTTGAATCAACCAACACAAATGTTTTTTCAGTGTTGTGCAGACTTTACTGCACAGAATTCATTCAGATAATGGATAACTAGCTAACCCCTCTTCATCATCTCTATGTGTTTGTATTCCCAGCTGACAGAACAAAATGGAAGTATGTCTATTCTGTAAACATCTTCTTGAACAGTAAAAATGAACAGCGTCTACTGAGCCCATTATTTGCAATTCTGCTGTCCTGTTACAGAATCCTCCACATGCATAACACTCACCGAGTCCTGGAAACCAAACAAAACAAGCTGGATCTGGTTGATGGAGGTGCTGTCGAAGTCAAGATCCAGTTTGAGCTTGGAGATGGTGGACGCCATGACCCGGCGCTCGGGGGAGCGGATGAAGTCCCGCAAGATGCAGATGATCTGCTTGATATGATCTACGGACAGCTTCAGCTCCTCTGTGCCCTGAGACAGAAATACACATGACAGTCTAAGACTCAAATATTCACACGTAAAAATGATCTCAGTATTGCACAGTATTGTTTTAAAAGTTACAATCACATATTATGTAGTCATAATACTTAAAGAGGACATATTATGCAGAATTCACTTTAGTTATAATAGGTCTACAGGCTATACAAAACATGTTCATGATAAAGAGATCTCACCAGCTCTATTCTTGACAGTTTCAGTCCCTTCCAAAATAAGCCGTTTAAGGGCTCTGTCACTTTTTTGCATATAAGCTGTTGCTGGCCACGCCCCACCCATCCCATGCTTACGCTGCGCGTTGACCACACGTGGATGAAAAACAGAGGCGCTATCCAGCCCTATATGTTGGACCCTGAGTCGGACCCAGAGCGAGATGTAGTCGTAGCGCTCGGTGTCTTATGTGTGCTCGTAAAACCAGCAGACAAAAATGGTGGATCTTCAACTAATCTATTCGGTGGGGCTCGACAGATGAGGGTGGTTCTGTTAAATTTCCCTAATCTGTCGTCACAATAGGGGAGCCGTCCAAACAGCTTATAGAAGCATATGATTCCTGACACCAAAATCTTTCAAATGATTCACAGAAAACGGATGGGTGTTTTTTTTTTCCGCACTTGGCGTGTTTATAGGAGTAGTAGAGACACAAATGGAAATAAAAAAGGATGCAATAATATATCCCCTTTCAGTTCTCATAAAATCATAAAATCTCACACCTGGATGTGGTTCTCCAATAGGTTGGAGGTGACTTTGTCCTGGTCTTCGTTGAGGACTTTGTAGAGGATGGCCCGTCTTTCGCTGTCTTTTTTCAGAAGGAAGAGGCCGGAGTCGCTGTTCTCAGACGAGGCAGGAGAGCTGCGGTCTTCTGATGTGGGGCTCTCGTCAGGAACACTGAGAAAGTACATTCTGGTTATACACCCCGTGAATAAATTGCTATTAGGGTTAACTTTTTTACCTGTTCTTTCGAGTTTATTTCCAGGGCTGCTGCACAAATAAACTGGATTGAACTGAAATGACTGTGATATGATGTCACCAACAAACAGGCAGAGCCATACAGGTTGTGCATATTCCTAACACAGTAAACAGTTAGTGAGGAACTTGAAATTAGACCAGTTTGCTCTTTTTTTTTTCCCATCTGTGTGCATCTGCAGCCATGACATAATCTATTCCATGACGTTTGCAGGCAGAATCACAAACAAATGAACTAAGAGGCTGATGCGATGACTATGCACACTTTCTGAGAGTGGCTTTTGTGTGTGTGTGTGTGTGTGTGTATGTGTGTGTGTGTGTGTGTGTGTGTGATGACGAATGAAGACAGATTGAGTGGTTGAGTGTAGGTGTGTGTGGACTGAGGTGAGCCATGGGTCATAAAGACATAAGGTATATGATTTTACAAGCGGCCAGAGAGTACCTGCTGTAAAAGTCATTATCACATTATTGCTGGCTCGTAGAAAGAAAAAGAAAACCCACACACACACTCACACACTTTGAAACACCTCCCCAGACACCAGCACACACTGCACCTGTCCCTTCATTCCTGAGTGGCGATCAAACAGTGTAACCATGGTGCTGTGGAGCCTGCAGGCCGAGCACTGATGATTTACAGCTGGATCAAGCAGCACAGCAGCACTGCACAGTCTGCCTCTGCAAACAATATTGCTCATTATCCTCTCAGATGCATATCTAGCCACAGACCTGCATCTCATAACCAACCACACACACACACACACACACACAAAGTGCCGGGACACACAGCTATCTCCACAGGCCATTACTCTCCCCAAACTCGGCAGGGATTATTTGAACACTCCAGTGTGTGTTGGATTCACAGTTATGAGTCTGTAGACTCAGTGACCCTCAGTCAGTCACTAGGCTTCATGGAGGCCATGAGCTCACGAACGATGGCTTGTTCTGCCATCACATGTCATCACCGCTATACTCTGGAGACTCACCGCTCGGACCTGAGATCTCCACCGTGAAAACAGGACGAGAGGGTCTCGATTTGTTTGGTATTCATTCATTTTGTTCATTTAATTGCTTTTTATTTTATTCTTATTATCACGATGATTTTAAAGTAGTGGTCTGAAGAATTTGAACTCACAATCCTGATATATGATATATGATAGACTGATCCAAAATAAAATATGGAAAACATCAGGGGTCGTACTGGGTCTGAGGGCGAGGGTGAGTTTCCGAAGATTACACTAATCAATGTAAATTATAATACAAACAAACAAACAAACAATAACAAGAGCAGACCACCCTGCTATGTCAGATGCTTTGACAATGACTGGCTTATGAACTGCAGAGTTTGTGATAATGGTTGTGAGGTGGCCGATCATAATGCTACTGTCGTCGTGCCGAGTTGAACAGTGCAGCCCTGTGGTGACTGGCTGGGTGGGAGTCTTGAGGTCTCACCTGAGGAAGGTGGAGGTGTTGGGTTTGATGAGATTCTCTGAGCCTGAGCGTTTCTTCTTCTCAAAGAAAACATCGTGTTTGGAGTCGCAGTCGGGCGACACCGAGCCGTGCTCACTGCTGCTGCTCCCTGTTGCCTCAGACTGCAGCTGCACTGGTAGCGACACACTACGAATATAGTCTGCTCACAGACAGGTGTGTACACAGACACACACACACACACACACACATCAAAGGATAAATTATTACATTATAAATCAGTATGTGTGCTGTCAAAATAAGCTGTCATTTGAAAGCTATGCACCAAGCCCTGCGTGAGTCACAAGCTAAAAACCTCGAGGGCAAAAATCATATCGCTTCACTCACAGAATTGGAAAGAAGGTACAGAGGAACACAAACGGACAGAAAAAGGACAGACTGAAACCACCAAGAGGGAGCAAAAGTTCAGAAGTTCACAGCCTTTTTGCTGAGGACATTAAAGTAGCACAAACGCAGGGCAGCACAAACCTTGCCACACTGTTATAGAGCACACCCGCATCACGCAGAGCCCATCGGTCGCCATTGGAGAAAAAAGAAGACATGCAGTTAGCAAAACATTCCGTCTGAGGGCTACCAGACCTCTGTATATACAGATTTCTATTTTTAACAAACCCTATCTGCCAGGCAAGTGTCAGTGAGCAAAATATAGTGTGAGAATCTGATGAGTCATTGTGTATTGTTCCATTTCACTGCAGTGGAAAGAATGGGACAGCTATAGCACTTCCCTCCTAGGGCTGCAAGCGTGATCTGTGAGGGAGCAGAAATCTTAGAGAGCGTGTTTGTTTTTTCCGGACAAAAATGTCCCACCTATGACATGCGCAGGTGCATTTAAAAAGCAATTAAATATGACGCATTACATGTTCAGAAATAATCAAATCGATACAACACCTAGTAAGTTTATGTATTCTAATGTGTTCATTCAAACTTTCCATGCTTTGACAGCATTAGCTGTAGTTAACAATAGCTGGGTTGTCTCAGTTAACACTTCATTAAAATAAACCAGGTGTGCTAATTGGACAAATCCACACGATAGCTGGAGGCATCCAGGATAAATCTGGAAACAGACCGCACTCTTTTTACCAAGTGTAGTAAGTATATACACCAGTTTATTGAAAGCAATAGTTTTTAATTGTATTAATGCTTTCTTGTAATTAATCTGAAGTTATAAAGGTGTTTTTTTAAAGGCAACGTTACATCTATTGACCAGATAAACTGTCAATAAACAACCGTAAAATTTGCTTAGACGTGTGTGCGAATGTCTGGCTACAAAAATGGGAAAAGGTTTTGAAAGAAGTGTGCATGCACTCCTTTAAACTCTTTTTGGATTAATGGCTTTCAGATGGCTGAGGGCCAGAAAGATAGCTCCCTCCCTCTCTCTGCCTCCCCCTGTCTGTCTCACTCCCACACAGAAGCTGTGTGTTTCTCAGTCACCCTGGTCCTGATCCGGTCTGGCTGGCGGTAGCTTGGGAGCGGTTTGGGCCTGTTGTTTTAGAGTCGCAGACAGTGTAGAGAGGCAGGAATGCTCCGCTGCAGGGGTTTTGGCGGAGCTGTACGTGTGAGCCTGAGTGGAATTTTTAGTGGGCACAACGACAGCTGTGAACAGCGCAGCTCCCGTGGAAACAGCTAGAGGTCTCAAAAACAGACTCATCTGACCTCTCAACAGTTCGATTTAATTATGACTCTTCAGGAAACTATTTAATGTGTCACCAAGCCTCAGGCGCCCTCAATCTGATTGTTCTGGATCATTTTAAGAAATGTACAGAACCACACATGTGACTACAGGATCCAGATATTACACATGTGACAAATGTGTGACATAGACAAAACTGAGCTATTTACAATTATATTCAAGTGTGCATTCATTTAACTGGTTATTATCAATAGTCATCATCATCAATAATTATGTGCCAAAATTTAGACCGATGCATTTTTACGCCATTATCGGCTCAAATTTGCACTCCAGCGGGGGTCAGATGAGACGGACCAGGGTTAGAGGTACCTGAAGGCTTTAAGGCGATCTTGTTCTTCTTTCCTTTGATGTTGTGGCGCACAAACAGGTCCTTGAGCAGGTCGCCGGCCGTCGCTCTTTTATTGGGATCGGGCTCAAAGCAGCGGAGAATGAAGGACTTGGCTTCAGGGGACAGAGACTCTGGGATTTCAGGATGGATTTTAAACATCCCGACCTGTCAGGAAGCATAAGATAATGAGATAATGGACTAAAGATTCACTCCGATGTAGCACTTCAGTCCACAAAGTCTGTACCTTAAACATGGCAGCCTGGGGCTCACCCAGCTCATGGAATGGGGGTTTGCCTGTCGCCATTTCTATGATAGTGCAGCCTAAAGACCAGATGTCAGCTGGAGCTCCGTAACCCCGGGGCCCTTTATCAATGATTTCAGGGGCCATGTACTGCAGTGTGCCTGGAAAAGACAGATGACAAGAAAAAAATCTTATCAGTAGTTTGGAAACACAGTGTCTCCTTTGCTGAGGTTCATTTTCACTGTTCCCTTGCAGTTGCAAAGAAAAACAATACCTGCACCGTCAGAAAAAATGCACCGAGTAAATTTTAGTCTCCCAAGGTATGAACAAAGTCAGCGCACTCTCAAAGGTTCAATATAGCCATTAAGGTTCAATTGTGTACCTTAAATAAGTTTTAAAAGTACACTACAGTCACATAATTGTGTATTTTTATAATCGTGAATTTTTATAACGTGACTTTTGAGTTAAAAGCGGGTGTATTACAAAAGACAATAAATAGTTACAGCAGTTATGTTCTCTAACTAAAGGTAATGAAGATGGACCCATTAGGGTAGTGACAGTTTTTAATGATTTTTTTTACAGAAAGTGTTGATTTTGCTCATGATTCGAGATTTTCGTTTTTCAAATTATAGTTAAAAGCACACATTGAAGATCTTTTGTCAAAAACTGATTTAAAAACTATTATGTTAACAATTAAAACCTATTTTAATAAAAGCATGTTGACAAGTTAGATGTCCCCATACATTTTAATGGGTAGGGTACAGGCAAGAAAAAGTGCACTACAGGCAAACAAACAAAAAAAAAAACATTAAGATAAAATGAAAAGAAAACAGAAAGTCAAAAGAGAGCAGGAGAAGAAGAAAGGGGCGAGGAAAGCAAGGGAGTGAGAGGAGTAAAGTGCACCTGCTCCGTGCTCCATCAGGCTGTAATTAAACACAAACACTCTCCTGTTGCAGAGCCTAATTACCCAGCTTATACCGCTGCGCTCAAGTTACTGCCACACGGACAGATGCCTCCTAAACACTCCAGCCTGCTCGGGCTGAGAAAGCAGTTATCTAAACCCTTCAGCCTGCCCTTTCGCTCGACTTCACAGTCTGATCTTTCCATCAGATTTTTAAAAAGCTATATTAATGACCTCTAGAGTTGACCGATTACACTGGTCTACACATTTTTGAAAGTTGTTTGCTTCAGGAATAACATCTGCCAATTCTGATGCATTTTGGTGAGCTGACTTCAAATATGACAATAAAACTACCGTTCAAAAGATATTTAATCTTTTCAGTTATGCAATCATACACATTAATACACTATACGTTTATCGTATAGTGGCTCCTATTCATTTAAACACAGACCCTTTAACTTTTTTTTTTTTTTTACAACAATTGGCTTATTATGAGCATCTGTTATAATTCAAAAAGCAAACTGATCGGCATCGACACGTATAAATGAGGCGTCTTCGCTCACGCAGTTTACCTTAAGAACAAAACAAACATTTCTATATTTCAACAGAGAAACGGGATTAAATAAATGTAACACTTGTGACACTTCTATTAGTCATTTTTTATCTGAAAAGTGAAAGCCCCTGCTTCCATAAAGCACTTAAAATGGTCACTCCAAAACATCGGCCCGTATATATAATGAGATTTACTGATCCAGGGCCGTTTCTTACAATTTATAGCAAATCATCATTGTTAGGTATCATACAAAGTTAGTACAATCTGGGTACATTTATTTAAGAAGTATTTTGACTGTAGACCAGTGTTACAGCCTTTGAGTCAGTTTAACAGCAATGTTCCATGCAGTATCAATGCTCTTGGGAACTTGGCTTGAAAGTTACTACCCAGCTTAAATCTCCATGGCGAGAAAAGAGATGACCACACATTATTCACCTGCATTATAACCTTTGGTCCCTCATGTCCAATATCTCGAAATGCCATTTCTTGCATTTATTTGTAGTGGATATTAAACAGTGAGTCTACAAACGTCACATTTATGGATAAAAGTTTGTTGAGGATGTTGAAATTTGACTCATTTGCCATTTTGAGCAATGAACACGCCATTCAGGTGAATCATGTTCGTTTTCGGATGCTTCAGTTTTTTAACACGACACATTTTATGCCTTTTCATTCCCAGTATGTTCTGGGTAACATGATGAATGCCACTAATACACACTCAGCACATGAATTTAATGCAAATGTACTTCACTATGAAAATATATACCTAAGCATGTAATTATTTAAAAGAATGAATTGGACAGGACGTTTGTAGGTTAACACACAATATAAGACCACTACAACTGGTCGGCTGGATTATTTTAAATCCCGAGGCTAGGCTACAACAGGAGCAGTCAAAAAACTGGATGAACGCTGTGAGTCAGCGGATGAAGCCCTGCTTGAGTGCGACATCTTGACAGCAGCGTGATAAGCCAGTGCGCTCTGGCAGAGTGAAGGGCATCTGGGATGTCTTCCAATACTCAGATTTGGTGTGTGGGGGTCTAGTTCACAACATGCATGACTGCATTGTGAATAAACAAAACTACTGATACAGAGTTTTGACAGAGTGCAAAGGTGACTCAAAAGCAGAAGGTACATAAAGCGTTCCTGCCCAGACAACTGAACTGACACTCAGTGGGAGGAGATGACGGTCGTGCTTTATCAAGTGTAAAAGAGTGTTTACCTGTAAACGTTTCAGTACAAGGATTGACTCCAGCCAGCCTCTTAGACGTGCCAAAGTCAGAAATCTTCAGAACACCACTGTACGTGTTGACCAAGACATTGTCTCCCTGGAATATGGATTACTAAGGGTTTATAGCTGATTTCTTTAATGAAAATAACAATAAAAGGTCACGTAAGTGTTGGGTCTATTGCTATATACTTGATCATTTGCTCAAAATGGTAGTTACGGTTATAAATAAAAAAACTATTCTCAGCTTTGTTAGGCTGAAAGCTTAGCTTTGTTAGGACAAAAGAATTTCCCTCGGGATAAATAAAGTTCTTTATTATCTTCTTCTTATCTTATCTTATCTTTCAAGCATCAGCATAATCTTGGTAACAAAACTTGCCTCGGCATTAAATGGTTAAACAGAGATGAAAAGAAGTGACAGTTGATTGCAATTACCTTAATATCCCGATGAACGATCTGATTTTCATGTAGGTATCGTAGCCCTTCCAGAATCTGACGAGTGTAGAAGATGATTGTGGCCTCCTTCAGAGGGCCCCATTTAGAACGGAGCAGGGCTGACAGACTACCTGTGGGCCACCATAGCGTATGTATCTTTGTTTCGTCAGTCACATTTTAAGTTGCTGTTAAAGGAAAGTCTCAGCCATCTATTGACACAACTACCTTTATACCACAGTATTAGATGAGATCTGTTATAAAACATATTTTGCTTCTTGTAGATAAAGTCAGACCTGTTAAATGTCCGAATGCTGCTTCTGTAATTTATACATGCAGTTAACAAACGCTAGACCTCAATAGTCACCTAAACAGCCCAAGTCATTTACCTCTATGGACACTTAGTGAAACCAACTCTGTTAGCCATAGATGGCCTATCTGTCAATAAGCTTGTTCATGAAGGACTTCTCCTGTTATTCATCCCCATAAAGACACTCTTTTTTTTCCCTTCGGGTCGACTTGAGGAGGATGGTTTCCCCTTATGAGTCTTGGTTCCTCCCGGACCTGGACTCTGTAAGACTGCTTTGTGACAACTTGGTTGTAAAAAGTGCTATATAAATAAAACTGAATTGAATTGAACTGAATTTCCATCAAAATTAATCATCAAAACTTCTCTCAACCCCATCAAACCATCTCCAGACCTTCATTAAGGTGGTGCAACTATGTTTGTGATGTATTTTTACAGGGGCAACTTGGGTGGGTATAACTTAACAGCCGCGTGGCTCCAGTTCTAACTAATAAAACAACATTTGGACTTTCAGAAAAAATGTGACAAACTGTTTCTTTGGGGCCCTATAGCTATACAGATAACACATACAATTTTATTCTGACATTACAAAGCATAAACATGACAATGAACTACCAAGTAAATTATTTGATTAACAAATTACACATCTCTTTTAATTCACTGTTTGCAGTAGACACTTTATTGATGTAGAGACTTTAATATTAGAGTCCCAGCAGTCAATACCTCCTAAGATTCAGCCCGAACTCAAACATTTACATTTTACTGCTCACCTCTAAAGGTCTTACAGCACAGAATCAGAAGTTAGACAGTTTTTTTCCACATGACCCAGGTTGTGTCTCAATAGATGCATTTTTTGACATCTTTTATTTACACGTATTTGATGCAAACAAGCAAAAAGACAGACACGATGTGTAGATCACTGACTTCTGCTAGCTTAGGTAACACTAATTCTATCAATCTATACTTACTGATTGAATTGAATCAT
Source organism: Hydrocynus forskahlii (assembly GCA_037974365.1). NCBI lineage: Eukaryota > Metazoa > Chordata > Actinopteri > Characiformes > Alestidae > Hydrocynus > Hydrocynus forskahlii. The sequence goes on along the minus strand of JBBPCX010000001.1, from coordinate 12,227,054 downwards.
ACTACTGATGTAGTATAAATTCTGAGAGGTTATTTGATCATAAACCAATAAACCACCCAGAATCATATTTTTGAATTTCTAGATACACTACCAGTCAACACCTTCTCATTCAGTGTTTTTTCTTTGTTTTTATTATTTTCTCCATAGTAGATTAATATTGAAAACAAACAAAATGATGAAGGAACACATGGAAGTATGCAGTAAACAAAAAAAAGTGTTAAACAAACCAGAATATATTTTGTTATAAGGTAATGATGGACTGTTATTTTATTTTACTTAGTTAAGTGGTTCTTGCCATAATGTGGAGTAGAACCGTAGTGGAATAGGATCACTAACTGTGTACCAACCCGACCGTCACAACTGATGATCCCAAACACATTAAGGAGGCAATAAATTCCACTAATGGACTCTTGAAAAAGAACTCCTGTTAATTAAACACCATTCCAGGTCGATTCCTCATGAATCTGACTGAAAAAAATGCCAAGAGTGTGCAAAGCTGTCATCAGAGCAATAGGTGATGTTTTCAGTATAAAAACAAGGGAAATCGTTGAACGAGAAGGTGTGTCCAAACTTTTGACTGGTAGAGTAGTTGCTACATGAATGGGCCAACTCGTAAGACACAGACGCCTCGTCACGTATAAGACACACATACCTCCTGGAACCTGCTCCATAAAGATCTTAATGTAACCGTCCTCAGACACAGAGCCCAAATACTGGACGATGTTTCTGTGCTTCAGGTATTTGTGGAGTGCGATCTCCTCGTGCAGGGGCTGAGAGTACCTGCAGGCGATACACTGGGAACCATCAGATAAGGGCCACAAGGGTGACTGACGTCAAAAAACAATTATTTTACTTCACACCACAGAGGGGTGCTGTTCTCACCTGCTGTCCCTCTCAGGGATCTCTTTAATGGCAATGCGTACTTGGTTACTGAGGTCTCTTCCAGCGTACACCACTCCATATGTGCCCCGGCCCAACACCACTCTGTCTCCATTCTCATTGTAGTCATACTCATACTGTAACACAAGAGAGGTCTCAAGAGTAACAGCTACATACACACACACTTTACGCAATATGAAGACTTCACACACCTTTGCAATGACAAAATTCACAGACATTTGCAAATAGCAGTTCTCTTATCAACTTCTCTTATCATTTATTCATGATTTGTTAAAATATTCTGGGTTGTGACAATTGCAGTTTGCTAAGAATTTGAATACGAACTGTATAATAAGGTAATAATGTCTTTAATGCACTATTAGTGTTCAGTGTTCAAAAAATTTGAAACTGTTATTAAAACTAAGCATCTGAGCTCATCCAGCCTACTTTTATATTCTTTACAGAATTTAAGTTGCACTGCCTAATTAGATCAGTATTTTATAAAAGGACAAGCTCAAATTTTCACATTTTCACATCTTTTCTTTTGAAATCATTTATGAAGCCCAACCAGTCTGTGTAGCATATCACAGCAACCCAGAATCAATACAGCAATAGGTAAAATTTCAAAGCACGCACTGAACCTAAAATGATACACCTGATGTGAACATTACACTGCTTTCCTCAAAATTTTTGTAATCATCTGACTACAACATTTTACAATTCAGACTTTATAGACACTGTGAAAAGCACAGGTCTCTCACCTCTAGAGTGTCTCCATCTCCCTCTCCCTCTAGTTCCACAGCGTTTCCTGACCCATCTGTGATCACCTCCTTCACCATGGAGCAGAACCTTTCAGAGCAGAACACAAGACGAAATGCAATCCTCAGACTTTAAAAACACAGTCCTGATCGATGTTCATGTCTGTTTAAATTAAATTAGTGCACAATTCAAATTTAAATAGAATTTTTGGGAGCATCAACCCTTTAAACCAACTACATAATTTACATATAAATAA
>JBBPCX010000001.1:12190150-12204933 GCA_037974365.1 Hydrocynus forskahlii | reverse complement strand
TGTAGTGAGAGAACAACAATGGAGGACATGCACAACATGAAGATGCACTACAGAAAACACAAACTAAATTATCTGGGTATCAACCTAAAATGGCCTTTTAGATGAAACCTTTTCCAATGTTTGCTTGATGTTTTTCAAAAAACAAAAAAAAACATTAAGTATATTTGTCTAGCTTATTTGTCACGAAGACATCTCAAAAGAGACAAGATTTATTTTGTCCCAGAGTGGGATATGAGCTCATAGTCTACTTAAGGAAATGGATTTGTCATGTTTTCAGTGACAGTTTTCTTAATTCCAGCATATACATTACCAGTTAAAAGTTTGGACACACCTTCTCATTCAATGTTTTTTGTTTTTATTTTATACATACAACAAAATGAAGAAGGAACATGGAATTATGCAGTAAACAAAAAGAGTTAAACAAACCAGAATATGTTTTGTAATAAGGTAATGATGGATTGATGTTTCTTTTTTACTTAATTAAGTTCTTGCCATAATGTAGAGTAGAACCGTAGTGGAATAGGATCACTAACTGTGTACCAACCCGACCATCACAACTGATGATCCCAAACACATTAAGGAAGCAAGAAATTCCACTAATGAACTCCTTTTAATTAAATACCATTCCAGGTCAATTCCTCATGAATCTGATAGAAAAAATGCCAAGAGTGTGCAAAGCTGTCATCAGAGCAATAGGTGATGTTTTCAATATTAATCTACAATGCAGCCAATAATAAAAACAAAGGAAATCGTTTGAATGAGGAGTGTCCAAACTTTTGACTGGTAGTGTATGTGAGTAAAAGAGTCAACATTTCACTGTACTTTCCACATCATCCATTATATTCCATAGGCCACACATTCTCATGTTTTGTTCCAGACTGCATGGGCATTTATCTTCTGCCAAAGGACTTGCACAGTGCAGCAAACTGTTTAGATGTCAAGAGATGTTGCTAAAAGGTTTCACATTAGTTTAACATTTTTTTCACTCCTGTTTTACGGCAGTAGTACATAGATATGAGTGAACAGAACTATGACTTTAGAGGCTAATTACTGGCCCTGTGACATCCTAAGCTTTACCCAGTCTGTGCCTCATACAGTCTATCTCTAGAACTCTCCGAAGCAGCCCTGTTATATGACCGGTCTGTTTAGCTCATGTTTCCCTTGGTTAGCCCCCCCATCTCCGTTCCCTGACAGCAGGCTGGATCAGGCTGTTCTCGCTCCGCTCTGCAGGGAGACACAGCCATCTGTAGGCGTCACTTGGGAAGCAGCCAGGCCAGCGAAGCCCACATTATCAGAGCCAGTACAATAAAGAGCAATGAGCTGTTCAGGGTTCAGCTAAGCGCGTGTCTCTGAGTCGGAGAAGAGTGCACGGGAAGGGGCAGGGGCGCTGGATGTATTGACATTCATTATGTGCTTGTGTGTGTTTTTGTGATTTATGGGGCCGGACTGGGTGATGATATATTAGTCTCCAGTGGGTGAACCCTGAATGAACATAAACCAACACATTAAACCAGACTGAAATATCTGACCTTTACTGGCTTATACAACTCCCTTCTAGTGTCGGCAAACATAGAAACTTCTCAGTCTAGAAGGAATACCAAACCTTTATCTGTTGCATCACTATAATATGGTCAGTAGGCACAGACAGTACTTTTGGCCCAATAAAAGAACAGAAAACACAAAACACCCTTATAATAGAAGTCAATGGGCAGGTGCTGAAAAATCTTACCACTGGCTTCTATAGTGTGTATAAATAAAGGAACATCACTGTTTGTCCTTATCAGTTATAAACTACAGATGCAACAGACAGAGTAGATTGAAAAAATGCTGGAATAATGCCTTAACTCTAAGCTGGTTAGTAGTGGGTCTTACTGATTTATCACGTCTTACCATGGTTTTACTGATCTCAGAACAGAGGGTCTTTCCATTCAAGGTCTCCCTCTATTCATTTGTGATACAACAGGTCTGAATCATCATATAAACCCAGAGTAATTTTGGTATATTCTTTTTTTTTTTTTTAATAAATTTTGCACACATAAATGCATTTTTAGTACATTAAAATATAAAAGTATGTATAGAAGATTTTCTCAAAACAAGTAACAGCATCAAGAAAACAAAATGTGAGTTTTCTCTTTGTCGTCACTGACGAAAAAAAAAAGACAGAAAGAAAAGATATGAGTTTAGAATATTCCAAATAAAGAAGGCCTCAGCGTGGGACTGCGTTCGCCACTGCAAGGATCTGCAGTTAAGACGCCCTCCACAAGAATAATGAAAATGAAAACAAAAGGCCACAAAGGTGAGGCGAAGAAAAGAACTTAAGGTGAGCCGTACTGAAGTCAAACACCAGTTTCTCCTTCAACGTCGCTTATGCACTGAGTTACTCTATGGAAAGCAGTACCACCAAAACCGTCAGGGCGACTGTTTACTCCCCCCTTGTAAATTAGTTCTGTGGACCAGCCCATCACCGCGGCCCAGAGGTCCTGGGTCACATGACCCCCGTGAGGCCACACCCAGGCACTGTGTCTGGTCTGTGCACTCAGTCCATGCATTACACAAAAAGCTGTAAAAAACAAAAAAAAACAAAAAAAAAAATAACAGACCAACAACAAAAAAAAGAGTAAAGCCTGAAGTGGGGGAATCTGTTGTTTGTTTTCTCTATGCTGTTGTTCTTGGGTGTTTTTGTTCATTTTTTTTTTCTTTTGGCACAGATTTGTTTGGCTTGGGTTCAGCTTTGAGCCTCGGCCAGATATTGGTGTCATACATCCAGCGCAAAGTGGGTTCATTTGGACAGGAGTTTCTTTATGTGTTCTACTTCCATCTGAAACAGAGAGAAGAGGAAAAAAGTTACCTACACATCTCCACTACTGCACATCCATCACTGCATCATTGTAAAAGTGATGAAAATGTATACGGTTTTGCCATTGATCCAAATGGTGTCCAAACATTTCTTCTTTACTTTGCCCTGGAGCTGCAGGGTTAATGTATCTGATGAGAAATGGAAGCTTATACCCAGATCAGCATTGTGCAAACTGCATGCCTAAACTTAGACTTGCCTCAGGGGAGTGGAGAGTTCACACTGTGCCTTCTTTGACGGTTCAGATAAGTCTGCTTTGTCCAGGGGACACATACTGTGTTTTGATCGCTACCACTTACTAAACAACAGTAGTGTCAGAATTTACAGCCAGAAAACTATGGAACATCCCTGTTAGAAGTGTGGTGCTCACAAAAATGTCATGATTTCAACCAACACCCGATAATATGGTGTACAGAATGTGATTGCTCAGCACATATTGATGAAAAATGGACAAAAGTATAGCTTTTACTGGTGTTGAGATGTATAATAGTACTGTTGTTAGCTATGTGGCAGACCTTCCTATGGATAAAAATGACATCATACAGTGTCAGTAACTTATTTAAAAGTACTTAACAACTCTAAATGGTTCCTGGAATGTGTGGTGACTTAAGCTCACAGTTTGCACAGTGCTAATTGGTATACAGCCATGGAAAAAAATAAGAGATCGTATAATTTTTTTTTGTTATTGTTTTTGTAATGTGTGGGAGTGTGTCTGTGTAAAATGTGCATGTCACTATTGTTTTATACACTGTTGACCAACACTTGATTCAAAATTCCAAACCAAAAATGTTTGGAGAAAATTTCAAAATAATACATATACATAATTTATTGTACCTTGGAAATGTTAAACTACACTCTTACACTATTTTACAACTGCAACAATTAAAACAGTGATGTTAAGAGCAGAGTGTGTGCATGTGTGACATAGAAAAGCTGCTCTACAAACACTATTGCACTCACAACGCATATGGAGGCGTTTATTTTTACACATACACACACTGTAATAGTTCAGAAAAGAATAGACACCTGTGCATTTCACACACACACACACAGAGCCGCTAACCGTACAAACAGTAAACGGACAAAAAGGAAAAATGGTCTCTTATTTTTTTCCATGGCTTTACATTAGCCTTGTGCCTCCAATGCAAAACTTAAATTTATACATTTTTTGTGTGTTTTAAACTAAATGTAGGCTGCCTTAAGTGTACATTTCCCCTTTATTCTTTAATAAAATGAATTTAAAACCTCAGGGGAAAAGAGCCTTTGGGTACCTTCATATAATACTGTTTTTTTTTTTAATGCATTGCATTGTTCCTTTCATATTGAAATATATAAAATCCCAAAGAGGTGGTACTGATTCCGAATCACCTGCAGGGATAAGCGAATCCTCTTTTCCTCATCCAGCTCGCTCACCAGCTGCTTCATCTCTTGTCTGGGAAAGTAGTCAAAAAAAACAAAAAAAGAGTAAGAAGCTTAGAAATGCTAGAACACCTTGAAAGAGTTCTGAGTTCAGAGGAGGATACAGAGTACACCGTACAGGACAGAACTAAAATTGCTGTTAAAGTGAAGGTGAAAAAAACGTATTATTTATGCCACTTGGATGGTGTTGAACAATGCAGTGTGACTATTCTCCTAAAACTGTGACTGCTTCGGTTGTATTACTGTAATAGAAGCCATGGGCCATGTTTTGTAACACCAGAGTGTAAGTATGTGTCGTATAACTACTATAAAGCTAAAGAGTAGTGCAGCATGTCTACACCTGCAATGTTAAATGAATTCCTCAATGTTCCTTCAATCTAATCTCTATCTACCAGCCCTCCCTCCCTGTGAAAGTCTCCCTCCCTACTTGTGTTGGCTCTTCATCAGCTCCACGGTGGCCCGCAGCTCTCGGAGCTGGGTTTTAAGCTCATCCAGCGTGGGGCCCTGCTCGCCCTTCCCCTTGGGCTCCATGGAAGGGGAATGGGGCCTCAGGGCAGCACTGCTGGCCTGGGCTGGGTGGAGGGGGGCCCCACCGAGGCCGGAAGACGAAGGGAGGGCCGAGGGCTTGGGGGGCAGCGAGCTCTTCTCAGGGACCTGTAGATAAATATCCACAGCTATTAGAACATCAGCTCGTCTATGAACAGCTGCGTTCTTTCTCTTATGCCGCCTTCATGTGTGCCGTCGGAATGACCATAAATTTTCCGGACGCATCTCCTTTCAAGCCAGCGTTTCTGACCTTCACCCTGTTGTCTCTGTCTCACTGGTGAGTGCTAGGTAATAAACTAAAAGGAACCCTTTTTTAAAAAGACAAGACATTTACTAACATTTGTAACTGATGGCTGCATTAATAATAAGTTAATAATACATTTAGTAATAAGTTCAAATTGTAAGTTTCAGAACAGCTAAACAGAACATAGCTAGATTACAAGCTAAAATTAGAAGTGCATTTACTAAATAGTCTTCTGTAACACATCATATAACATCTCAACTCAGCATGTTTAAGCTTCGTTATTATAAGTTTATAAGTAGGAAACAGGACCATCCGATCAGCACCGGACGGCTGCATTAGAGAAAGGTAGCTTTTGCTGGCCAAACCATCAGTGTGCGAGTCTCCACTGGGCCTCAGTCTCCACATGTGCGTTAGTGTGTCTTGTCTAGGGTGCCCCTTTGTGGTGGGATGAGGGATGTGCATGCAAAACGGTAAGGAGGACACATCAAAGGTGAAGGGATGGGTGCTGGGATGGGAAGGGGCTTACTGTTATGACAGGCACTGCCTTGGGCATCTTCCTGGAGTTGTCAAGAGATTTAGGAGTGAATGAGTCCTGCTCCTCCTTTCCCTTCTCCCTCTCTCTCCGTTCCTCCTCTGGAGAGGGGGAGTCCAGGAGGTCAGGACTGGAGAGAGAGGACTGAAGAGGAGAGAAAGAGAGAGCGGACGGTCACAGATAACCCACAGACAGGCAGAACGGCTGATCTCGTCCTGCAGACACAGCAGACGCTTCGCGGCCCAGCGGCCCGACCTTCCACTTCCAGCCAGAAGCGCTGATTACATCTACTGTGTGTGAGCACTCGCACCAACACACGTTAATGCACAATAAAAGGAATGGTCTGGCAAAAAACGTATATCTGCTTTATTTACTGTTTCATTACATTAATTCAAACTCAGGATGTGTAGGTGGAAATCATTGTGGAGATTCATTTTATTTACCAGACTATTCCCACTTTTTAACAAACAGAAAAGAAAGAAAGGAAAAAAAAACGTGTACATTTGTGTGATGAGGCAAGGACCGGTGTGTACTCACGGACGTGAAGATCTGTGAGCGCGGCCGGCGGTCCGTCACGCGGGGCCTGGACGCTGTGGGGTGGTTCAGCTTCTCTGTGGATGAGATGACGCAGTCGAAGTCTTCCACATCTTCCACCCAGCAGAAACAGACACACACGCGGACACACACACACGGACATGGACGGGACCACACACACACACAGCACATAGATACCACACAGAATTACAAACAGAAAAGAACGTCAGACTGATGTCACCAGTTATAAGTGGGACTGAATGGATGCTGCCACAGAGTGAGTGATGTGCTCCTCAAATGAGAATGAATGGAAGTATGATGTGCTTGAGTCACAATAAACCAGCACTGTTTTCGCTGTACTCACCTATATCATTGGATTTGTCTGAAAAGGTCCGGTCTGGAGTTATACCAGGACTATCACACCTGCATGGCCAACAAGACACGGCTGGTAATTTATATGCAGGTTATGAAATATGCTGCCAGGTGTAACCTTTTCAAATTACTCTGGGCTGATCAATGAAAGGGCCCAGATTCTACATTTGTCTTGTATTTTACCCCCCCCCCCCCCATATGTTCACTTACAAATTTGATATGGCTCTATTTATTATCCTGAAATGTTCTTAAAAACTGCTGACATCTGGATGTAACTGAACTAAAAGACATTAGGAAAAGTCATCATTAGCCACACTTTTTGGATGTCTACACCCTTCAGAGAGCTGCAACGAGTTGTTTGGTCGCAACGTTTCCTCTAATAACCCTGCTACGGACAATATTTCTCATCACTATAACGTGAATGAGTGGACAGAATGAGCAATCACATGTACGCGTTCATGCTTGTGACATCACAACCATGATGAATTCAAAACAGGCTGTTCTTGCAACTTGTGTAAGTTGGACTACATGGACTGGGCAGTGACTGGTGGGCTTTATTAATGTTTACACACTGCATGAACTGTTATTGCAACAAAGCAATGAAATGTATTCTTTTTTTCAGTCACATGGGCCCTTTAAACTGATTTCAGCTGGAACCATCACGAGAACATTCAAATACAAACAAAATAAAAGGTGCCGTAAGGTATGTGAGAGAATGAAGGTAAGACTAACTGGATGTTGGGTACAACCGGTCTCTCGGGCCGCTCGGGCCGTTTGGGGGGCAGCGTGGAGGGGCGATTCAGGGAGTTGTTGTTCTTTGGGGGTAATGGCTTCTTGGGGGGAACAGCAGGCAGGGATGGCTTCTGGGTCTCTGATGACTTTATCTCTTCACCTTCACATCATAATCATAATCATCGTCATCATCATCACCATGAACATCATTCTAATGAAGGGATCTCTAATGAAGATAATCTCTGAAAGGGAACTAATCCACAGTGCACAGCAGAGCAGCAGCTAGAATGTCAAGGTTAGTTTGCTGTTTGACGAGAGCAGACTCAACAGGAAAGAAAAGCACATATTGTAAGAGCAATAAAAGAACTCTTATTTACACATTAGGGAAGTAAGAATCTTACTCCTTCTCCCACACAAACACTCACACGCATACAGACGTTCACATGCAGCCGCTCAGCTGGCAGCATGAAGCCTGTGGAATGGCAGTCAGAGCAGGACGAGAAGCAGAGTTAAGAGCGGAGTTAAGCTGGTCTGGGTGATGCTGGGAAGCTGTTAGAAAAAAGCCTAATGCACTTCAGCTACCTTTCTCCTCTGCTCGCTGTGGAAGGGTCTCTGGCCGCTCGGGGGGAACCTTTTTAACCTCCGGCTTTTTGTCTGAGGAGCAGTACACAAAGTGCAGTCAGAAAGAGAGGCCTAAAGTTATCCATGCATCAACTAGGCCTAAAATTCTGAATCAGTGGCAGGAAGTCTGTAACGGTGGCCCAAAAACATTCTGTCTGAACTCAACTGTGGCCAAACAAAATTATGCCTAAACCTGCATCTGGCCCAACCAAAGTGTACCAAAACCTGACTATACTCCGATACATTTTTTTCTGAACCCAACTTTAGTCCATCAAATTGTCTGAACCCAATTGTAGTCCAATAAAATTTTGTCTGAACCCAACTTTAGTCCATCAAATTTCTGTCGAAACCCAACTATAACCCAACAAATTCAGTCTGAACCTGATTGCATCCCACCAAAATTGCATAACCTGACTGTAGCCCAACATAATTCTGCCTAAACCCAACTGTAGCACAATAAAATTCTGTCCGAACCCAACCTGAGCATGACCACCACCTAAATCTCCACACCTAACACTGACTGTGCCTGCTAAGCAAGTGTTCGGCAACAGTCATCTGCAAACAGCAGGGCAGCATTAAAACATTCCAGACATGAGCAGCTGAGTCCAGTCTGGTTCAGACAAATGTTTGCAGAATGGGCCGACAGAAGAGGACAGGCCTGGTAACATCTTACTGTGCTCGCTCTGTTACTCCTGCCTGTTCATCCTCCTGCATGTTTGTGCTGTTAATCGACCTTTGGTATGTGGCTCTGCTGATAAGGCCAACAGAGATCAGGGCATCTGTCTCTTCTTTTCTCTGTGTTTCTCTTTCTCTCTCTGTTCAGTCAGGGGAGTCTTTAGGGAAGCAATTTGTAAGTGTAGAGACCCAGAAATTCTGCCCTGGACCCAGAGCTCATTAGTATTCATGAAGCTTTGTGGGTAATCTGCTTCTGCCCAGCCATCTCTATCAGCACCCATTACACAGGCAGTGGGCTGACAGCAGGGATCCATTTCAGCCAGAAGGGGGCACCAGAGGGTCAATTACATTGTCCTTTCAACCTCATCTTCCTCAGCTATGTTTAGTGACTGTCTGATTAAGCTCGGTTCACGATATCGTGCACTTTTTTGGAACCACGTTGGCAGTGACATCTTGCATCGAGCATTTTGAGGTAATCAGACATTTCAAAAATGAAGTTCCCTATTTAGGAAATCGAAAGCGCTGTATAGAACACTACAATGAGGAACAGGAACGTTCCCCTTGATCCCTGCACTGAGAAATCAGAAGTGCTATAAAGAACTCTCATTATAAGAGCGAGAATGGTCCCATAGTCCCCCTATTCTTCATCCTGAAGTGGGGATGAATTCTTTGGGTAACATTTCTATTCCATGTAACATACAGTCCTGCTGACTTTGCATAATAATGACAAGAGGACATAATTTTCAATACACTGAATGCTTCCACCACTCATACACTCATTTGAATTAGAAATGTAAAATACCAGACAGAAAGCAGACAGACGGCACAGACACAGAAATAACACAGAATTTTTAAGGAAATAGACTGAGGCAGATGAAAGTAAAAAAAAAAAAAAATAGCATGAGTGGCCAAAGAGAATGTGAACCCGAGAAGACAAAAAGAAAGATGCTGTGTTACCTGTGATATGTTTAGTTGTTGGTGCTGCTGGGGGAGGTGGTTTCTTAGGCCTCTGTAAGCACATATACACCGAGTTAAACACGTACACACATCACACCTATTAAAACAGCTCCTTCGGGCAACACACAGCACTCCGACATCAAAGGACATGCTGATTTATCAGGCAAGGGTATTTAGGGAGGCAAAGGAACAGGACAGAAAGGTGTGTGTGTGTGTGTGGGTGTGTGTGTGTGTGTCCACGTTTCCACAGCTCTCACGCTGATCAGAGACTGAGACCCTCAGTGGCATGAGAAAAGAACATCCAGCTCCAGCCCTGGACGCAGCAGGAGTGTGTCTGTGTGTTGTGTTTGCAGCTGTAAGCAAAGATGTGTACACCCCCACTCAAAATACATGCTTTGTTGATTCACTAAGTGAAAAGAAGTTACAGTCTCTACAGGGAACTGAAAGATGCTTCCTCCTAATTTTAGTGCACAATTTCTATGTATTTGCATTAAAACAAAATATTAAATGTGCCACATCTTCTGAACAGCCACATTTTATATCATATTTTTTCCCAGCAAATAAACAGCAATCGTGCATTAAAAGAGTTTTCTCTGAAGAGGACCTGTATATGGGTGTACTTAGAAAATCAGCTAAACGTGTCTTTTGACCAGGGGCACTTCTGCAAACGACTGTGTGTGTGTGTAAGTGCGTGTCTGTGAGATGACAGATCTTACCTCTTTTTCAATCTCGGGAATAAACAGCTTCACAAAATTGTCAGGAAACACACCCTGTTTACCGTTCAGCTCACCTAGCCACCAGCCGGCATCAGCACATTCCTACACACACAAACGGATCAAGAAATTCTGGCTTATTGATCGCGACTGCAGCTGCAGAATCTTTCAAGCCAATTGTTACCACGATTTTGGCCTTATATTACCAGGGGCTGCAATATGCAAATGGATTCTAATCAATTCCAAGTATAGGATGTTGGCATCCTGACCAATCACGGTCCCAGATGAATTTACCTGAGTGAAGCAGTGGGCAGCTGACAATGCCACCCGGGGACGAGACCTTGCTCAGGGGAACTTAGTGGTTCCACTGTCAGTCCTGGGATTTGAGCCCACAACCTTCCAGTTGCAGGGGCAACTCCCTAACCACCGGGCCACCAGCTGTCCATTATAATAATAACAACGACAACAATAATAATAATAATCCAAATAGTTTCTTAGTTTTGATCAATTACATGCCAAGAATCAAACTCACAGAATTGTTTTTGTTGACCTTGGATGGTCATTTCAAATACTGATGGGGGCTAAAGTAGTTGCAATGAAATGATCCTCGACAAAATGTGGTGGGGACTTGAGAAAAGTTATAGTCCATTGAAGGTACCTGAATGGCCTACTTACACAATTCCCTTCACATAACCTAATGCACCAAGTGTATCTAGCATTACTCTTACAAATAGATTTCAGCACTTAGAACTCTCCTCTGTTTCTCACGCTGTCCTGAAACTTGACTGTTTCCTCATATTGTTAGTCGCTTTGGATGAAAGCATCTGCCAAATGAATGTAATGTATGTAATGTAAAGCGCGCCTGATGTTTTAAAATACTTAAGTTATGAGGTTTTGATCTGACAGCGATGGGTATTATTGCTTATGTAAAACATTAGGCTGGCCAGAACAGACATAATAGATGCTTTGCTCCCCACACACAAACAGATCTACAGTCGTATAAGTCTATGTGAGTAATGAAGCTCTCCTGCTCACCCTATTAACAATGGTGACGATATCTCCCTCCTTGATTGACAGCTCATCGTCATTTTGGGCATCGTACGGGAACAACACTTTGCAGAACTCTTTTGCTGTGAACACAATCAACAAAGCAGGCCTTCATTAAATGAAACTGATTTGACTAATGATCTACCACTAGACTAACAGGCCTCATCACACTACCTTTGGCCTTGTTGTCAGGTTCTGTCTTCATGGTTTCTGTGGCAACAGCTGGAGCTGCTTTCTTTCTTTCTATTTGTTGCTGTGGAAAGAGAAGGACCAGGTCAGTTACTCATCTCCCCCATACACACGTAAACACACACACACACGGTCACACACGTTTCCATGAGTCCAAATTGGGCATAAGGTTGGAATGAAAGCAACTGAACATTGCTGCTACTTAATGGTTGGCGATCCGGAAAAAAATATTATATTATGATACTTTAAGGTGCATAACAACATTTTGTTTTTTCAGTATAAGGGGAAATGTAGAGGACGTGGTGCTTATTTTAGTTGAGAGACACTACGAAAGTCGCGAGGTGTTAAAACATTTCCACATTTAGCATCAAGGTAACTCGAATGTGTAATCCTTTCCAAACTGCCTGGTTTTGACCGCTTACAGTAATGTCACAATCAACTCGACGGAGTAGCATTTGTTACTGGAAGCTCAGTATTGAAGCTTTCCCAACCTAGCAACTACAAAAGAACAAGTTCTAGATACACTGACGATTAAAACTGTCACAGAGGCAGAACGAGAGAGAGCGAGAGAGAGAGAGGGGGAAGAGAGAGAGGGGAAAGAGAGAGAGAGGGGGAAGAGAGAGAGGGGAAAGAGAGAGAGAGAGAGAGAGAGAGAGAAGGGAAAAGAGAGAGAGAGAGAGAGAGAGAGAGAAGGGAAAAGAGAGAGAGAGAGAGAGAGAGAGAGAAGAGAAAAGAGAGAGAGAGAGAGAGTGAATAGTATACTGTACATACAGCCACACTCCTTCCACAAACATGGACTGGGGGATCCTTTCCAGCTCCACATAAAACAAGCTTTTAAACACTGTGAGCTCAATGCAGTCCAAACACACACACTCATACACACTCTCACACTCACAGCTCTGTTCACTCAGGAAATACATCCCTCCTTCAACTCTTCCCTCTCCTCCACCCTCTCCCTCTCTCTTACTCGTTTAGGCCGACCATGACGGACCCCAACTAACAAGAGTCATGTGGCGGACGAGCCTTAAAACGACATTACAGGGACATCAGGGCCAACATCTGAGCAACATCTGGATCCTAGCCGGGCCCCTGAGGGCCTGCGCTGCTGACTGAGGCCCCCCGCTGCGAGCCTCACTTCCAGAACATGCAAGACTACATCCCCCATAAACCTCCTCATCATTGTCATAATAACCGCAAGCCTCAGTAACACTCAGAACAGCTTAGCAACCTCAGAGCTGTTTTTACCTCAGCTCTGCTCTCTGCAAGACTGTGGGAAAATAAAAAGAAACGAATAAGGAAACGGAAAGATGAAAAAAGAAGGGAACAGCAAAATGAACAAGCAGTTGTCTTTACCTTGGGCTTGTCTTTTCAAAGATAGTCCATGTTAGTGAAAAGCTCCAGGTAAGTGAGTCTCTGTGTGAGTATGTGTGCATGCATGTGAAAAAGAAATAGAAAGAAGAGCCCAGAAACTTTCAGCGCAGTTCACTCCCCCTGAGTCACACGACACACTCACTGTGTTACTTCTGCTTTAGCGCAAGGGGGGGTGGGGGGTGGTGAGAGAGAGAGAGAGAGAGAGACAGAGAGAGGGAAACTGGAAACTAAGGGCGAGAGAGGTTCGGGGGCAGGGTGGTGGGGGTGTCAGGGTGTTGGGGGCAGGGTTATGGAAAGCAGGCTGTTTCAAAAATGCCAGATTTGTATGCGGGCAGGCCAGGGTAATGCACTAGCAACTTGTGTTTGAAAAGCTTGATCTCAATATTCAGCACAGCATTGCTTTTATTGATGGGAAAAGAAAGATCAGCACCAGTTCATGATTTGCATACACACACTCCTTGAAGGGTCTTCTTTAAGAGTAATAGGTTTAGAATGGCAGCAGATACTACAAAGTCATGAAACAGGCCCATCACAATCACGGCATTTTAGCTGACAAGCAATTACCATGTAAATACTTGTGGGTAATCATATAATAGTGGGCAAAATATAACAAAGTGTCCACATGAGCTGATCAGCTGACCTTCTATTGTTGCTTTGTAGCTAATAATATGTTGTACCAACACAAAATGATTTACTGCAGCGTTTCCGCTGGTAACATTCCTGCCACACCACAGTCTTTGCCACCATGGCAAAAACAATTAAATCAGAGTAGCCCCACGCCCTACATACGCATGACAAAAATATTAATGATCCACAGGAAACGTGGTACAGCACCGAAAGGTCTCCTACCTAATATGAGCTTGACAAAATATTGGGTTCTAGGGCTGGATATGCCTTGGACCATGTACTTGGTTTGGGCTCATGCTTGTTTTCTTATGATTGGCTTGTTTGTGGCACACCTTACACACTTACTTTTTCTATTTCTATCACACACACACACACACACACACACATTGTCTTGCTCTCTCACTTTTGTTTTCTCATAACGTTTGCAGGAGCTCTGAGGTGGATAAATGTGCCCCTCAGACCCCTGATGTTACTTGCAGGCTCTGAGTAAATGTGCTGCGTTGGTGGAAAGGTCATGGTGAATCTTTCCCTGTGTGTTCTCTCAGTTCTCGCTAGGTATCTTAGAAACGTTACAAGCAGTCAAGCATCAAAATATCTTTAAATCTGTGGTCTTCTATAGAGCATTTCCTCATACTTACAAAACGAACAGAAATTTGTTGACTCAAAACACACTCAGCTGGTGCAACTGCTCACTACCGCCTGTTATAAATGTGCTTTCAGTCAACGGAAATGTGTCAAAATGACTGTTTGTGGTAACTGCCCATATGCTACAGCTGCAGCAAGCAGAGATTAGGCTGAGAAACCTAAGCTTTCCTTTAGGACTCCATTAAAGCACATTCGGTTAGGTGTGTCCACGCTTTGAACTGATCCAGCGTTTAAATGCTTTGGTGCTCATTATGTTCAACAAAGCAAAATGCTGTCACTTCCTGAGGGCTCAGCGAAGAGGAAAACTACAGACGGCTTCCTCTTTCCTCCAGACTGGAACAATATATAGGATGAAGACGGGATGGAGAGTGCCCCAGCTCCCCCGCAACACCACCACCAGAAACAGTCTGCAACCTCAAATGTCCTTCCTGAGTGACCTATAGCCTGTCTGACACTTTCATATAGAGATATGCAACAACATACACACACACGCATATATTTACACCCTAGATGCAAAGTGCGTAGAAACACATTTTCAGGTTCGATATGACTCCAGGCTCCTTCAGATAACACCTCCTTTCTTTCTTTTTTTTATCTTTCAAGATTCAAGATTCAAAAGAGTTTAATGTCAGCCCAGCCAAACACACAGAGGGTTGAAATAGCGTTCTCTGAAGCAAATAGTGTAAAACAAAGACACACAAAGTG
>JBBPCX010000001.1:12161800-12178479 GCA_037974365.1 Hydrocynus forskahlii | reverse complement strand
CTCGTAACTCGGCCGGTCCACCTTAAATACAGAAGTGGTTAGATTACACTCTGCCCTGTCGTGTCTCCGAATTCACATGATTTAATATGTTTTAGTTTTGCACTTTATTTTTTTTACACAGTTGTTGCTGCTTGAATGGACATAATATTTGAACTATTTAGATGATTCAGCCAAGATTGTTGTGTTTTTGATATTACCAAAATTTGCTACCTTTTTCTGAAGTGTGATATAAATTCCATTGGAATGCCTTTAAATTCAGTGTAGTTGAGTATATTTTTTGACCTTACTAACAAACAGCACAATTTCTACAAAAATAATGCTAATATTAAAGTAAAAAAAGATGTATTATATCGGAATCTGTATTGGCATCGGCAGTCATGTATCAGAATCGGATCGGAACTGGAAAAATGTGGATCGGCCCATCACTAATAAAAAATTCAAAGCATACAGTACAACTGATTTTAATATCGAGGATACACATGATCTGCTCAGAAAAGTGTACCGTTGTGTAATTTACCACAATAATGATAATACACTGTCATATTTCTTCCAGTTCGTTCATGCTTGTGGATCAGTACTGCTTGGCCTGCGTCTTTGTGACACCACCCCTGACCATCTACGCAGCACTACTAAAAATAAATATCTCCACGCTTAATCAACCACTGCAGTCTGGGTGTGTGTTCTGCTGATTCACACACACTGCAGTTTCAAATGCTCTACTGTATTAGTGCAGCCATGAAGACACTCTCACACACACACCCTGACACAGCCCTCTCTTTTAGGAGCCCTTCCATGAACCATCTCCACCGTGCTTATTAACTTCTTTATTTAGCCTGGCCCAGGCATAATGGCCAAAGTGTCCCATAAGTGTAACCACGTCAAGTCTCCATTGACATGGCTGAAGATTATATTATGCAGACAGAAGGCAAACATTGTTTCCGCAGTAAAGGGCCTCTTGTGTTCGGTCCCGTTTACGTAACCCCGGAACTCATTAACCTAAATGGGAGGAATCTGCCGAAACGGTAAACACCTCGGAAAGATAAACGGGCCCATCCAGGACGTAACTGGACGGAGGGCCGAGGAGGCCACAGCCAAGACTTCCGACTACCCATACCTACTGCAAAGAATATCATAAACCATGGGCTAAATATAGAGCACAAACAAACTAGACGGCCCCACCCGCCCGACAGGCAGACACAATTAACCATGACAGCCTGCTGACATAAATGATATAAAAGATTCTGTCATGAGTACACTACATTCAGAACAGGAATGAGATCAAACGCTCAGCACTGACCCATTTCCACCCAGCAGCCACGAAACACAGCAGTTGTGCGGGCCCTAGGCCTTCCTATGCCGCTGCACAGAGGAGGCGATGACTACCATCACTTTTTTAGTTAGCGTTGAAAGGACTACTTTGTAGAAACAACCCCTGAATCCGAACATACTCAAACAGCTCAGATCTATTTTGTGCCTTAAATGTGCTCCATGTAAGTACGAGGCTAATGTAGCCAAGCCATAGAAGCTTGTTCCCCAAACATTAGTATTGTGCAGCTAGGCTAAATTATCACATGGTCCTTCAAGCATGTTTTGTAGCATGTCTTAGTTGTTAAGAAATCTCAAATTCATCATCATACACAATATGGACAAAAGTAATGGGACAAACCTATTTTTCAGGGTTAGGGCTTACTTCCAGTTAAGGGGTATCTTAATACTTCAGCATGTCAAGACATTTGGGACAACACCATGCTTCCAACTTAGTGGAGATCTGACTGCACCCCAGTGCACAAAGCAAGCTCCATAAAGACATGGCTGGATGAACTGACTGGCCCGCACTGAGCCCTGACCTCAACTCCATCCAGCACTTTTGGGAAGAACTGGAACAGAGCTTGTGAACCAGGCCTTCTCGCCCAACATCAGTGCCTGATATTATAAATGCTCTACAGAAAGAATGGACACAAATTTCCACAGAAACGCCAAAATCTTGTGGAATCCTTCCAAGAAGAGTGGAAGCTGTTATAGCTGCAAAGGGGGACCAACTCCAGATTAGTCCATGTATCTGCAAAGGCCCTGTTGGTGGAATGGTCATCCCAGTACTTTTGCAAGTAAGTCATACCATGACAATAATCACATAAACAAGTCTATTTGAGATTATTTAAAAAATGTGATTCAATTTGAAGCAAGTGTGTGATTATTTGGCCACACAAAATTCCACATCAGTTTGCTCCATTTGTCGGTCCAGTCCAAAGCTAAATATGGACTTTTCGGACAGCAAACAAGCTTTGGCTGATCAGTAACAAGGGAGGTTCATGCAGGACTCCAGATGGCTACTAAAATAGTTGCCAATGTGACTAGATTATTTATTTCGTGTCTTGTTTTTTCATTTCAGTCGCCAATGGCGATCGTCTCTCACAAATAAAAGAAATTAAAATAACAAATACAAGTAAACTGAGATGTGCAGATACGCTCAACCCGAGTTTGCCGTTCCTACTGCATGTGATTGAGAGCTGGCGATGGGAATTTCAGCTCTTTTTAATGTGTCGGATCATTTGGATCAGTTCACCAAGACGATCCGGCTCCTTTGGCTTTGAAACGGCTTTTCATTTTACCAAATCTACTCAAAGAACCGACTCGTTTGTGACCGACATCTCTGTCGAGAGCAGTGTTCTCTATTGATTCGCGCGGCCTGGCAACCTGTTGCAGAGCACGTTCTAAAATATAAGAAAAATAAATGTTCAATACACAAGAAACATTACACTTCACTTTGGCAACAATTCAGTCCATGTCGTGATTTCTTGTTTTGTGGGGTAAGACTGGAGACAAAATGAGCACATTTTTTAATTTATATCACATTTGACATACAAATATTTTGTGTTTAGGAGCCAATGGCACCTGGTACCTGGTAAGCGGGACGTTTCTATCGGCACCCTGAAAACGCTAATCAGCCCCGTCACCATGGGGACGCTGTTGCCAAATAAGGCTTACCATGGAGACCCAAGAGCGCATCTTGTTACCGCCCCCCCGCCCCAGCGTGCCAACGGCAGGCGTCTCGGCTTGTGTCTCAACAAAAGCTAAAACAAAAGGCAGGCTGTGTGTGGCTGATGATCGGGGAGGGGGTTGTTTGATCGGGCTTCTCCTGAAAGCTCTGTAACAGGCTCGCTTTGACACCCATCACATGACGGCAAAAGTGCCATTCACAGTCAATCCTGACTCCAGATGGCTCTGAAACAGAGCGCTGTGTTTTGGCTGCGGGTCCAAAGCTGAGCCAGGGGTGTAAAAATACATTTATTCATCACAATACATCGATCTGAGGGTTTGTGACTCTCATGCATTCATATTAGATTTTTAAAAATTGAACATCAGGACAAGTGAAGTCAGGGCTGCTCTGATCGATCATATTATAGTCGAGTAATCTACCCATCATTTTGATGATGGATGGAGTAAACTTTCTCTACAACGTAGCAATAATAATTATGAAATGCCTTATTGAGAAAGATGAAGCTTTAATGAAAGGCTTCATTTAAATATATATAAATATTTATATGGTATAAAAATGAAAATGCAAACAAATAGGAAAAAAACATCAAAAACCACGTAATCTTAACAGCCCTACTGGACGGCAAAGAGACCCTTTTATCTGAGACGACACAGAGAGAGCTGAAAATGCGGCCTTGCAGTCATGCAGTAGATAAGACCAGGATGCCAGCTGAGCTGTCAGAGCATCGGATCCTCAGAGACATTGCCGTGCACCATGACATTTAAAGTAACACAGTCACCCGCAAGCCATTCAGCTCTTAGCTTACAGACTACTCAGCTTTACATTTCCTTCCATGCATGCCCATGCATAGTTATCAGGAGCAGGACCATTAAACAAAGCAGGCTGCAGAGGCATCCCACCCGCAAGGTCACACAGCTATGATGTGCGCAATGGCAAGAAACTGGAGCTGCACAGTGTATTGATTGTTAATCATTGTGATATTGGCCTTTAGCCAAAGGCTGAAATGAGCAAATTAGGCTCTAACTGATGAAAAAATGTGCTTCACTGACGTCTGTGAGCATCGTGGCCTGTCAAATAAATCTGAATGGCTCAAAATGCTGATCCAGCAAACAAATAATAATGCTATCTGGTTCTTAACCCTGTCACAGCAAGAGTTTTCTCCACTGGAAGGCACATCTCTTCTGTAATATGTATTATTGTAATTGCTGTGTGTTCCCTACCATTAAATAGGTTGGACAGCCCCGATAGCCTGGACAGCCAAACACACGTACCACCCAGCTTGGACGAGTTACGGACATTAGGATGTACTCCTCAACCTGCCAAGTCCAGCATGGATCCGGCCCGAGCGCGCGGCACAGATGAGCTGGCTTGTGCCAGAGGAATGGGATATAGAACCCGTCTTCTAGCATCTACCCACGGTTAGCTTTAATAACAAAATTGAAAGTAACTTAAATTAAACTGAAATACTTTTACGGAAGTTACATTGCAAAATTCTGACATTTTGAATTTCCTTTGCTCCATGTGTTTTCTGAGCACAAACGTTTTTTTTTTCCCGAATCGATCAAACCACATGACTAGAAATTGAGTTTTTAATCACTTAATTTATTATATTAAATTCAGGCCATTGGTCACATGGGACCACCTCTGTCTAAAAGTTCAAATTTCATTGTAAACAAAAGTATGAACAAATCTAAGCGTGTGGCATAGATGAGATTGTGCCAGAGGGACCGGGATATAACACCAGTCTTCTAGCATCTACCCATGGTTAGCTCTAAGGAGAGAATTTCTCTGCACTTAAAGCAACTTTAAATATTGGCAGGGAAATTACACTGTGAAATTTTGGATTTTTGTAATACATTTTGATATTTTGAAAAAAGCATGAAATATTATATTCAGCTAGGACTGAACAATATGGACAAAATACCACATTGCCAGTATTATGGACACAGAGTCATCAAACATGCACAGAGCTGTAGCAGCATTATCATGCAGAAGGCAGTTTCTGGTTAATTAGTGGTTCGTTTCTCTCATTTATATCCAAAGATTGTGACTTATTTATAGTTATTTATAGTTCCTATTAGGCCAAAGAATAATTCACATTTTTCCTATTGAAATGTAGTAGAATAGTGTTAATAGTTCCTTAAACTACAACTAAATCCTGTTTGGACTATCAGGTCTATAAGAAAACCAAAACAGATCTGCTCTAGTTTATAAGTGAATAATTCTGTAGGAGGCTGATTGCACGTCTGCAAACATTCTGAACGAGCAGCTGATTTCTCAAAGTGGAAACACCAGAACAGAATAATATTTCACTTTGCAGATAACTTCTGCACAATTATGCTACTGCATGGTTCATGTAACTCTGGCAATGTGGTGCAATGTATTATTTTGGCCATATCATGTATTCCTAGTTAATTATTGTACTATTTTCAAAATATTGTAACATTTATTTTTAAAAAATCCAAAATCTCTCAACCTGACTTCCACAGCAGTATTGGGTATCCCTGCAAGAAATGCAGATGCACAAATACTTAGCAGCTGAAAATGCATCTTCAAGTAAAATTCTACTTTCAACCAAATATTACAGTGAAACATCCGGCACTGATAAAGATCAGCAAGTTAAAACAAGTCTGGAGGGAGCTGTCAAGAGAGTTCCTCTCTGCTTCACACTCTTGAACAAACACCACTGCGTTCATATTTAGCAAAATGCTTGTCGGAGGCCCATATTAGGGCCAAGTAAGTTGGACACACAAGGTGGGCAGCTTAGATATGTACAACAAGAACAATGTTTTAGCAAGTGCTATGCCAATTACCATGTTGACATTTGGATTTATCTGGCAAAATATCAAGCAAAATCCAAAAATGTGCTGCTAATGGACTGTCCAACAGCTTTGCCTTGAATTGGTTTTGTAGAGCTCAGCTGACTTCTCTGCTTGCTTCAATGAGAAACACTTCATAACATGCTTTAGTGTTTAACAGAGATATCCATGGCTTATAAGGGTTAAATAACAAAATGAATGCTTGCATGGGACTTTATCTCATCATGTTAGTGGCTTTAAACTTTCATAAAATTTTTTTTTGTTTTTCATATTTGTACTCAGAGAACACAATTTTTTTTCACATCGATCAAATCACAAGACTAGAATATGAGTTATTAATGTGTGTTATTAAATTTAGGCCTTGGGTCACATGGGACTGTCTATTTCTAACAGATACTTTAAGTTCACATTTGGTTGTGAATCAAAATACAAAAGTTATTTTTAATAAACACAGTAGTGTAAGACTCTTGTACGCCCATAATAGACGCCCTCTGTGTCTGCTGTTCTCGCATTAGGTCAGTGTTATTCCAGTATGGTGATGTTCTCCTGGTTGGATGTTATAAAGGTCCAGAAGGTCTGGGCAATGGAAATTACTTCAAAGCACACGCCCACTTCCACCACTCCAACCATTAAAAGCATGGAGAGAACAACCTGGCAATTCCCTTTTGAAAGAAATGATAAACTATGAACACCCATTACATGATAATCTACCCTCCACCAGACTGGATGATTGATGCAGATCCGCTCTTTCGCTGCACCCTGCAAGAATCAATAATCTACAAAAGCCCTTTTTAACACACAGCTGTAAAGCTCTATGGGACAGAAAGAAGTTTGGTTGAAGCACTTTATGTCTGATAGGTCCAAGCCTCCATAGCATCAGTCAGCATTTTTATGAAAGCATTTCTTCTAATGCTTGTACGCTATACGAATTGTTTTATTTAGTATTTTTATTCCACAAAAACTCTTCTGAAAAACAAATAAATTCAACTTTTAATTCAGACCTTAACTACATTGAAAAAACAGCTGCGGTTAGATCTTCACACAAGGTTTCATCACTTTAGACCAACCAGAAGCAGCTCTGCAACATTTCCCGTTTCATACTATACTTAGTTGTTGGGCCTAGTAGACGTGAAAAATACTAGTAGAACAGAATCCCATGCTACAAGGAGAGGCTTCAGAGAAAAGTCTTTTCCAAGTTCAAGTTCAATTAGGTTCAGAGAGGAGCAGAAATGGAATGTACAGTGCTCCTTTTACATTATGACTTCTGCACACTATCGGACCATTCCTCATTCCAACCCTGTGCATGGCTGATTAACAGAAAGCGACTCCACAGCACTGAGTGGCACCATAGCAGCATTCTGGCAACGTGCATGCAAAAATATGGCATTAAATATTTTCAGGCAATATAGAGCTGCAATAAATGTTGTGAAAACACTTCTCTGCATCACTCTACTGTGGCAGGGCCTTCGCTACCGAACTTTTAAAGGGCCCATACCATGGAAAACTGAATTCTCCTTGTAGTCTTTTTTAAATGCGCAAGCTTTCATTTTTTGCAGCCTAAGACAGGAGCAATGCTCACATGGCAGCTTTATCTACCATAATGTCACAAACGTGTGCCATTTTGCAGTTTATAAATAATAAATACATACAATAAGAAAAGCTTATAAAACTGTATGTTCCTCGCTGTTTGTGTGCATTTTTTAAAAATTTCTAAACATACCATTCCCTCCCCAGTCCATTCAGTCCAACTACAGAAACTAAACAGAATGAACTGTTCAGCCTACAGCACATTCACACTGACGTTTCAAAGACTGGACTTCTTTACAAATGTGGGCAGCCAATCAGAACAGAGCTCATTTATGGTCACAAATGCCACATCTGATTTAGGCCACAGGGAACTTATTAAAGAAACGGTGATATAATTGAAAGAAATACTTCACTGTCTCTCCTAATCTCCGCAACTTTAATCTACATCTGACCTTCTGACTCAAAACACACAAGACAAGCAAACGGGCAGGTGCCGAAGCTGCAGACGTAGCAGAAATAAAGAATAATTGTGGAGTTTTCCTTCAAACGAATCTGTCAGATTGGCTGGTGCTGTGTTAAGGATGCACATAAATGCAGGGGGGGCTTCATCTCTGCGGGTTCTGTAAATCCCTCACCGCATCGTTCTGCCAGCCACAGCTAACAGTCAGCCTGTTTTGGGAGAACACAGTAAAAACTCTGTTAAAAAGAAAAAAAAAAAACCTCAATTCTGACGGCAGAATTGGAGAAGCTGGGTTACAACCAGAGCATGAACGCTTCTTCAAAACGAGAGTTATTTCACAAAACATAACCCCTCAACTCTAACCACTTCCCTCGATCAAAATAACAGTCATGCTTCACACTTACACAAACCCATCTACATCTGGTTGGTCAAACCATACTGTAAAAACACTGTAATTGGCTAGCGCGCTCATCTGAACATCGCAGCCTTCCATGTCGAGATATATTGCGCGGGCTTAATCTGTAGCTCCGATCGAAGCTTAAACTGTTCCGCCTTGTGTTTGTCAAAGGAAATTAAATTGCATGTAAAGACTGGATACAGATAGATGAAGGAATAAACGATCAAAAAATGAAAAGACCTGCAATGTAGCATTAGTACTGATGTCAGTCAAGACAGGGGGTACTACAAGCCTGACACGCCAGGGGATTACATAAGTGCATAGTGTGTATGTATTATTCACTTTAAGGAGCGCAACCCGCTGTGAGACAAGACTTCTGGGGATACGAATGCACACTGAGCATTTAGGCGTGAGGAAGAAAATTAGGCCATCGGAGAAATAAGCATGTTCACATGGGGAGAAAAAAAATATGGTTTAAACTAGAGGTGGTGGGGGGAGCAGAGCGGACAGATATTAAAAACAATTACCGGTGTCACATGATATGGACACAATGACAAACCCAAATAATGACAGATACAAAACATTACTAAGACACAAAATATTACCGTATGCAGCGTCAGATCAGATATTGCGTGATGAGGAACAGGATCCTTTGTCATTCTCTTGTTGAGTTGTTTCCAACAAAAATGCACGGAATGTCCCATTATGCTGTGCACATTTGTTCTGTTTTTTATAGGAAAGTACTGTGATACACATTTCAGGTCACACACCTCCTTGTTACCAAAACCAACCACTAGCTAGGTCTCCTATCGCCACGAGGCTGGGAGGGTGAGGGCTTGCACATGTTTCTCTGAGACACATGAAGGGCTACTGCTGCCAAAATAATGTCAATGTGAACATGCTGGCTCTTACCAAGCCATTTATGGGTGAGGGCAGCTGAAATCGCACCTAGCCGCATTCACCAGTTTTAATTATACCACAGCAAACACTGAAACACATTTCTCTTTGATAACTGACCTTAGCTTTAGTGTCCTTATGTTTAGTGTCGGTTTATGAGTCTGCTCTGTGTTTTGTTTCTCCGCTTTCTGTCCTTTTCCAAGCTCCACACCAGTGACATCACAGATTCTCTCTCCAAAACTATTTTGAAGGCGACTCAACTCTCCCTCTCCCTCTCTCCCTCCCTCTCCCTCCCTTTCCCTCTCCCTTTCCCTCTCCCTTTCCCTCTCCCTCTCTCTCTATCTCTCTCTCCCTCTCCCCCTCTCCCTCTCCCCCTCTCCCCCTCCGCCCCTCTGTCTCCCTCCCTCTCCCCCTCTGTCTCCCTCCCTCTCTCCTTCTGTCTCCCTCCCTCTTTCTAAATATTACAGAGGGGACTTGACCACAAAAATTGTTTTTTTTTTAAATGATCAATACTCAGACCCTGATCAACAGAGCAAAAACTCATATACACACGTCCTGCAGCGATATTACCAGACATTAACTGAAGGAGTTGCCAAATTCAGCTATAAATATTATAACAACAAAAAAACAACAACAATAATAATACATCTAAAGAAGAACAGCAGTGTAATTGCTGATGCCATCACACTAATTTTGCAATAGCTCTAAAGCGTTCGTGACTTTATGGTATGTTAATACAACAAAGTCTGACTGCATTTTGGACTGTACACTGTAAAGGGCAACTGGCTTTCTCAAACAACATAAAAGACTGGAGTTGTAAGTGTCTGACATAATGTTGTTGTTTTCAGTTGTTTACACACAAAGCTGACAAATGTAGTTTATCTGAACGGCTCTGAAATACGCCTTTGCTAGGAGCAGTTGAATTTTTCTTCTATTATCTCCCTCCCATACGGTGGGCGGATTAACTCCATGTAGACAGGCGCAGGACTGGGGTGCACATGCACCAACTTTAAGAGGATTGTGTTGATAATTCCTCAGCATATGCACCGATATGTAACTAATTTCAGGTCACACAGGACTATAGTAGCCGTGCATAAGAACCAGCAAACTGGAAAAATCACTGTAAAAAATGTAAAATGAAAACAAAACAGGAGGTGCAACAATCAAGCAACATTCTCTGCCAATATAGTGAGAGGATTTCACTTGTTAAGCTTTCTTAAAACAAGGAAACGTTTCTAAAAACTAGATTATGATCTCACGTAGTCAAGTCAAATAAAAAACAAGACCTGTTCATTTTTCTCAAGATTTTCTGGCTTGTTAAGATTTCATTTTTGCCGTGTAAAACGGGGGTATATATATAAAAAATAAGAAAAGTGCATAAATGTATCTGACAGTCACTCTTACTGTGAATTAAGTTTATAGCTCAGACTTACTGCTTCTGAGGGTCTAAAGGACTTTGAGATGTCGTCCAGTTTCAGGCGTGAGGGTGGGCAAAGGCAAAAATATACACTGACAACACACAATATTTATATTTTCTCGCATCTGCTGAGTTAGTAAAAAAAAATAATCCGTTGGGCCACTTTTATAACCTGTAAATTCAATTAAACTGAACTGTTTATGCTCTCATAGTAAGGAAGCATGCAGCTGGTCTGACCACTGACAACACAACATTCTCAGAAAAGCCTGTTCTGACAAACTGTGATGTAATTTATCTCAATGATGATAACTATACTGCTGAACCCCTAAGCAGTGGCATCAGTTCCAAGTGGTCCGTGGTGGTCTTTCGGTTAAATGAACAAGCACCAGCTACATCCGAAGAATCTTGTGTGACAAAAAGAGACTGAATTTTAAAAAAACCTAAGCTTGAAAAACCTTCAGACCAATATATCACCATGTATTTTTTTGTGTCAACTCTAATTAAGGTTTTCTTCCTAAATAAGCAAAAGCAAATGCTGAAAACAGGCGAACTGTGTTCCAAGTCCTGCATAATGATAAGCTGAGTGAAATAACAGCATCACTCAGAACCTCAGGCCCAATGTGACCCCAAGAAGAATAATACCTGTGTCCACCCTATCAGTTTTCACACCATATGCCATCTGTGCAGAAAGGGACCATGCATCGCCTAATATCCCATACCCATCAGTTTCACACTCAGAAGCACAGAGGAGAAGCACAAAAGCCTGAGTTCCAGGCATAATATGCTTTAGCACTGCTTCCTTCACATTTTCATGAAAAGTGCTGGAGATTCCAGACTCAGGCCAGCTGGAAGGGACTATGAGAACTTGACTGGAGAATGAAATTCAGTAGGAATTAACTCCTTAAGATCTTTTTTGAGGAGGGGTGGTGGTGGTGGTGGAGGGGAGGAGGGGAGAGGGGGGGGTGTAAACGTGTCCACATCTTGAATCCATCCCCTCCAAGTTTGCATTTGGACTGGCAGACAGATATGCACACAAATTATAAGCTCCAAAATCAGGGGCAGCAGGAGAAATAAGGAGGACACACATGCACATCTACTCACCCATTTATAAACTTGTCTGTGCAGCTCGATCCTCCAGGAGACTGGTATGTGCAGAAGCAAAGGAGGGGACGAAAGGAGGAGGAATCCTCTACTTTAGGTGGAGATGGAGCCCTGAGCCTGGAGAGGAGTGGAGAGCAGAGGAGGAGTATAACGGTGCTGCTGGAGAGGGCTTAAGCAGGCTGGGCGCGGTTGGGAAGCATAGTCCTTCACGCAGGGACCCTCTTCTCTTCTCCAGATGCAAAAACAGGAGAGGGCAACAAAGCCAAGGGAGACGGGACGCTGTGTGGGATGGTGCCCCGTTACAGGCTCCGATTGCACCGCTTCGTCTCTCCTTCTCCTGCCCGCCCTGCCTGCCTGAGCCCAGCCTCCGTACTCTCGCGAGAGAACGCAGCTCTACTCTAGACTCCCGGCTCCACCTTAAAAAACCCATCACTCACAGTCTGGCACCCTGAGTCCACAGAATGGAGGTCTACCTCATTTAAGGTGGAACGGACACTGTTTTTGTAACTGGATGTTACCTAAATGTTTAGTAAATGTTAAAGGCATGATTTGTCCTTGTTACTAAAAAGGAGCGTACTGTTGTCAATTTGTGTGTGTTTCAGGGGAATACACACAACATGTACAAAAGTATTGGGACGCGTGCCCATTAACAGCAACGGGGACTTTAATGACATAATACAGATTTGAGCTGGTCCCCCCTTTGGAGCCATAACGGTTTCCACTCTTCTTGAAAGGCTTTCCGACAGATATTGGAGTTTCTGTGGGAATTCGTGCCTATTCATTCTGTATAGCCTTTATGAGGTCAGACATTGATGTTGGACGAGAAGGCCTGGCTCACAATCTCCGTTCCAGTTTATTCCAAAGGTGCTGGATGGGGTTAAGGTCAGGGCTCTGTGCGGCCAGTCAAATTCTTCTACACTGAACTCCTCCAGCCATGTCTTTGTGGAGCACGCTTTGTGCACTGGAGCGCAGTCATGCTGGAATAGGTTATTCCCCAAATTATGTCCACAAAGATGTCCAAAATGTTGGTCTTGGTCTGCTGCAGTATTAAGATTGCCCTTAACTAGAAGTGAGGTGCCACCTGATTTCAATAATTATGAGGCGTCCCAATACTATTGTCCATTTAGTGTGTGGAGACGTTCGTGTTTGGCCACGTTGCATAGATTTGTCTTCACTATCATGCAGAAATAAATAACTGCGACGTCACGAACGGTTAAAGTTCATTTTACAACCCATTTTATTTATTTAAAATGGTTAAACGTTTGTTTACTCGAATTCGTGATTTACTCACTTTAAATCAATGATGAATGATTTTAACCAGCTCTCTGCTGCCACCCTGTGGCCAAGCAGTGAAACATCATGCAAACTACCTTTACACTGTACATTACGGAGATGTGGTTATTTACTGTATCGTAGAAAATCACCAGTCTGAGTTGTTATGGCACTGTAAGCAATTTCTCTCAGCGTATGTGCATATTTGGTGTTGTTAATCTCCCTATTGTACCATGACTGACTGATAAGCCTGAGCTGTCCTGCCATGGTTCTAAGCCCAGTGTTTGTGCTGCTGATGCTGAAGAGACTGAAACCAACACAGTTGGGAATGTGCTTTGGACAGCAGAAAGCAGGTTGGGTGGAGGCTTAGTCACTGAGTGGGGAGACAGGGCGATACAGAGAAGAGAAAAAGTACCCAGCACAGATGGATGTTAGGTGTTTCAATTCAGTAATGGAAAAAATTTTGAAAAATATAAAACATATTGTCTTTCTAATGTACCATCTTTCATGGAACCTCCTTTGGTGGTAAGAAGGAGGCATCTGGGTGCATCCTTTTAGAGCAGAGTAGGAGTGCATGTTATTCTAAATATTCTAGTTATACTAAATTCTTGGTTTGCTATGTTGTCAGAGTACTGATGTGACCAAACCTGTCTGTCTGTATAATTACACCTGTAAAGAATGAACACACTTTTGATATCAAATATTATAACTCAGATCAAATCTAAACCTGAAACTATGTGTTCCATCTCAGTGAAAAACAAAGAATGAAAACAGATCTGTGGAGGTAGTTGAGAATGTGAGTAACAGGGTTTTGTTTGTGCTACTCTAGATGAAACGGTGCTCCCTACTGAACAATACAATTAAAACCATGCATTTAACTACTACACTAAGGACCTTAGGATGGGCACTTTTAGAATCAGTCCATCCACCATTCATTCACCTATCTACACTATATGGACAAAAGTATTTGGATGCCTGACCAACAGGGACTTTAATGGAATTGCATTCAAATACATAGATTTTAATAGGAAGTTGGTCCCCCCCCACCTGCTTGCAGCTATAAGTGTTTCCACTCTTCATGGAAGGCTATCCGTCTATCATTCTGCCTGCCATTCTGTCTACCAAGCAGAAATGCTGTGTTCTCACCTCTGTGACCGGTGGTCAGTCCTGTGATTGCTCAGGGCAGTTTACCATCTGTTCAAACTCCACCAGAGGGGAGTGTTGATCTATTACAGAAAAAATAACGTGTCACAAATCACAAGCATGTTTTTTTTTTTTTTTTGCCACAGCAGGTGGTCAGCGTGAAAGAATGTGTAAATAATAGTGTAACGAAAGAAGCTCTCAGCCAAATAAAGAACCCAGTTCATGAGGCAGTTCTCAGCACAGTGTGTTTTCAGCATGCTTGTCTGTGTGACTACCTGTCTACTCTTACCCTGCTCTTCCTCAAAGTTGCCACTGAACTTTGTAGAAGATTTCATAAGTGTGCCCTTGGGCCTCAAGATGGCACAAAAAAAAAACATGTTTTTCTCTCCATGTGTTTCCTGGAACAGGATTTGGAGGAGTTTTCAGTGAAAAAGAGCACAGTGAGTGTTATGTTGTGGAGAGAAAAGGGGGTGAACATGTGCAGGTGGGGTCTGCTTTAGG
Organism: Hydrocynus forskahlii; assembly: GCA_037974365.1. Taxonomy (NCBI): domain Eukaryota; kingdom Metazoa; phylum Chordata; class Actinopteri; order Characiformes; family Alestidae; genus Hydrocynus; species Hydrocynus forskahlii. The sequence goes on along the minus strand of JBBPCX010000001.1, from coordinate 12,163,947 downwards.
TGAGCAAATACTGGGGAGTCTCCAATGATGACAGATCATCAACAAAAAGCTTTGGAGCCTCAGAACCTACTCAAGTCACAGCATCTGGATCAGTTATGATCCAGTCATAAACGTTGCTGAATAAATTAGTAGAGAAATTGAAAAATTAATACTAAAATACGGATAAAAAGACTTAACACAGAACTTTTACCTCAAAATATGAATGTTATCATACGAATTTTAGTTTCTCTAACTTTTTAACTTACTATTTTCTAACGTTTAAGGCTTTTAAGACAGTGAAACAGTTACAAATTATTCAAGTTCCAACTTAAAAATCACTTTCTCGGTCTCGGCCGTTAAACTGTTTGTAAACAACTCCTGCCATGTGGCACTCCAAGGAATGCTGGGAAATGCAGTTCAAAATATGCTGAGAGCCTTGGAAACTGAACTGAGATGAACTACAGCTCCCAGAAAGCCAATGCTGGCAGCTGATTGGTGGCTGGGTGCAGGGGACGTGCTGGGTGGTTATATGTGAGCTGTGCTCAGCGGGTCTGCAGTTTTTCTCTGGATCTCGGACACAGACATGAGTGCAGATGGATAAACAGGGTTAGAGCTGGACAAAGGGTAGAAAATCACGGAAAAGAGGGAAGATCATCCTCCTGGTTACGTTCCACAGACTACAAAGAGTTCACCCTCTTTTTAGAGGTGAGTTTGCTCACATTGGTTGCTGTGTGATCTGACCTTCTTGCAGATTTTCAGTCTGTTTTTGTCTTTTGTCTTCTGTTCTGTTCTATTCCATTGTATTCTACTATGTTAATTCTATTCTATTACTTTAAATTATTTTCTATTATGTTAAATCCTAGTCTAGTCTATTAAATTATGTTCGGTTCTATTCAGTTATTATATTAAATTCTTTTCTATTCTAATTTTTATTCTGTTCTATTCCGTTGTATTCTATTATTATATTAAATTCTGTTCTTTTCTACTCTATTGTATTATGGTAATTATCCTCTATTTTGTTTTTATCATGGTAAATGTCCTCTATGTTTTTCTATGTATTCTGTGTTATTCTGAGTTTTTCTGTTATGTTGCATCATATTCCTTTATAGTTATGAACAAGAAGTAGGAAATAAAAGAGCTGATAATTAGGTTACTTCAGTAGAACTGGGCTGCTGTGTCCTATGTAAGCGGCACAATAGCTCCACTTAGTTGTGAAATGGGCCCATGTGATCATCTTCCTTCCCTTCAGAGGCTTATTGTTTACATCTTTATGAGGGAGAAAAGGCCACCGACAGGCCTGTGACCACTTACACAAATGTATTCTTAAGCTGAATACATTTTGCAACATCATTTACAATTTAGGATTTTTTCCTTCTCACTAAAGCATTTCCTTAAGAAGAGATTTTACACAGTTCACACAAAGCTAGAGGGATGAACACAAGGGCAAATTGACTTGTTTTATGCAAGTGACCACTTAAAATCCTGTTGAACTACCATCTCACAGAAGTTTGACAGTGTTTCTTAGGCCTCTTGTTACAGATGTGTATGTATCTGACAGCAGGATGTTTACAGTCAAGGTTCATCTGTTTGCATAAGTCTTTTTTCCGGCCCATAAATTGTGGCTGAGGGTTACTATTTGTGTATTCTTCTCCAGCTTGCTTTATTTCAGATGGTGTCCGGAGTGTGTAGGCCTAATTGTAGCTGTTATAACCTTGTTCATATATTATTTCACATTTTTCACCTCCAACCTGTCTGAACTCCAGGATCCGGGTTGTAATGTGCCCCTCAGAAGTCAGTTAGAGAGAAAAGGCCCACATTATATACAAAAGTTCAGTGCATCTGACGTAACAAAGACGGTAATTATCAGGTCTCTACCGCAGGCCGGTTCTCCCAGCATCGTCTGAGCTTCGCGGCATTTCCTTCTAATTTCTTTGTTCTTGCCGTTTTGTTGAATGAATGTGAACACAAGGGGGCAGCAGGTAAAACTAGCCTCCAGGTGTTTTGTGGATCAGGTAGAAACACCTGGTGCCTTGGTAAGAGCGCTTCAGACAAAGGGTTGCCAGGTGCTCCCTATATATCTGTGTATAACCTTGCAGTAAAGTAAAGAAGTTAAGCATGATGATTAGTTTTCAGCATAAACGAAAGCTCTTTATATATGTGTGTGTATA
>JBBPCX010000001.1:12135528-12158532 GCA_037974365.1 Hydrocynus forskahlii | reverse complement strand
ATGTATATGTGTGTGTGTGTGTATGTATGTGTATATGTTTTTGTATAGATATGTTTATGCAATGTGTACAAGCTTAATGTTAAGGCTACAGGAGGTAAATGAAATTGTATTATATAAGTTTCCAAGATAAAATGCTGCATTTCTGATTGTCATTTTTAATTATATTTATATGTGCATATTATGTGCACATCATATAACCACGAATAACAAGTCTTTGTTCAGTTTCTTCAAACAATAGGCTCAGTTTTTTTAAACCATGCCCGCACACACTTAAGGTGATATAGATCAGAATGTGTAAAAGTTTGTCTTACTTTTACTCTACAATGCTTGTACTGAAAAGAAATTCTAGAAGGCACATAGGTACTTTGTAGAAGGTCCAATAACCAACACTTGTAGCAAGAAGTACAAAATACATCAAGCATCAGCATGAAATTCACAGTCGATTATAATCTGATTTATATGAGAAGCATAGCTGTTGAATGTCTGTATTCCACTACACATGTCTTTGTGTATTTAAATGTAACTCTGAATCCTTCCAAGACAATCAAACTAAATCAAATCATGGCTTGAATTGAATCACTGTACTGAACGGAACTGAATCACTAGCCATAATCTCACAGATTTCAGTGGATGACCTGAATGCCCTTTTTGTTTCTCTTCAATTTAGCAGAGTCAGCATCCCTTTCTGCTGTCCTTTCTGTAGGCCTTGGGCCTGATCCATCCTGACAGCCATGGTACTGATTCTGGGAAGGCGGCTGAACCGGGAGGACTCTGGAGTGCGCGAGTCTCCTGCCGTCAAGCGCAAAGTCTTGGAGATGGACTCCAAGACCCTGAGTGGCCATGACGTCTTTGATTTCTCCTCAGGCTCATGCCATGCTGAGAGCATCCTGCAGATGTTCGATGAGTTCCGTGATGGGCGCCTCTTCACCGACGTGGTGATCAGTGTGGAGGGCCGCGAGTTCCCGTGCCACCGTGCCGTGCTCTCAGCTTGCAGTGGCTACTTCCGTGCCATGTTCTGCAACGACCACCGCGAGAGTCGCGAGATGCTGGTGGAGATCAATGGCATCCGTTCTGAGGCCATGGACACCTTCCTTCAGTACGTCTACACAGGCCGCGCTCGCATCACCACCGACAACGTGCAGTTCCTCTTTGAGACGTCCAGCCTCTTCCAGATTGGCGCTCTGCGTGACGCCTGTGCCAAGTTCTTGGAGGACCAGCTGGACCCGTGCAACTGCCTGGGCATCCAACGCTTCGCCGATGCCCACTCACTCAAGCAGCTGGCCAGCCGCTGCCGCACCTACGCTCTGCAGAGCTTCGCTGAAGTGGCACAGCATGAGGAATTCTTGGACCTGCGACGTGACGAGCTGGAAGAGTACATCGCCAGTGATGAACTAGTGATTGGCAAGGAGGAGACAGTGTTCGAGGCAGTGATGCGCTGGGTCTACCACAACGTGGAGCAGCGCCGCGCGATGCTGCGCGAGCTGCTAAACCACGTTCGCCTGCCCCTGCTGCACCCCAACTACTTTGTTCAGACAGTGGAGGGGGACCAGCTGATCCAGAATGCACCAGAGTGCTACCAACTGCTGCATGAAGCCCGCCGATACCATGTACTGGGAAATGAGATGATGTCACCGAGGACCCGGCCACGCAGGTGGGTCCTGCATCATCTGTCTTGTCTAGTTGGAAACTAGTAGCTTGAGGACCGTGGGTTTAGATTTGCACTCCTAGCAGTTAGGATACGGGTTTTTATTTTTGGCTAATTAGCTAACTCAGGGAAGCCAACTCTTAGCTAAAATTAGTGTAGTATTAACGTATTGAAAACAAATATGATATTTAAGCATAAATGATTAGACCCTTAAATAAAGTTAACATGGCTGAGTTGTAGCAAACCGGTGTTTCCCCTACCATTAAAGAGGCTGAGTGGTCTATAGCCCCTCTTGGTTGCAGATGGAATCAAGTGATCATCATCTTTCCATCCTTATGAGAGAAAATGTCTTTGTAGGCTTTCTTTATTATAAGAAAACCAGCAAAAGTTCACCCTATTGGATGTTAGCAATCAACATAAGCATTCAGTGCCCTAATAAGCATTAGTGTCCTAATGATCAAAGGCAGATCACTATTGAACATAAATATGTAGAATGTAAGACGTGATGTTTTAAAAATATTTTGGTGTGACGATACTTCCTTGGGCTCTGTATATGTTTGATGACACCACATATGTGCGACATTGCACTTGGTTTCAAAGTGTTATCCTAATTGTCATATCAGACATGGATCTGATCTACAACCTCTTAGATAATTCACTCATATTTGGGTGGGAAATATTTGAAAAATCAGATCTTTATCATATAAATGCAAAAGAAAAGTCGGCCAAGAGCAGCCGTAGTCTTTCATGTCCTGTGACGTTTATGGGGCGGGACAAACACGGTGAAGCCAACAATCAGGTCTCTTTTGTTTTTGTTTTGCAAGCACTTACAGAGCTCAGATGATAGGGTAAGGGCCAATGAAACTTAGGAACAGGACGATTTAAAAAGCAGCTAATGTCTTTCTGACAGTTATGAGATAGCAGAGAACATAAATAGCCTTTCACACTCACTTTCTGTATCACACTCTGTGACTTATCAGCATGACCTGGTCCTCCCGGGTGCTTTTAGCTCTTGTTTCTTTGGTGGCCTCCACCTGCTGGCTGAGACAGTGGGTTCGAGCCATTGTGTTTGGCTGCTCAAGCGGGACGGAATCAAAGAGCTGCTCTGTTTTTGTGGTCTTTATCAGCTTAACGGCTCTCCCCTGGCGCATGAAAGCAAACCCAGGACGGTTTGTCTGTTATTGTTGCTGATCTGGTTTTGCTCTGAAATCGCTCTGATAATGCCTGGATTTGGAGGGACTCAAAGACAGGGATTGTAGCAAGTTTTTCCGGAGGGGATCTTCCTGAAAGCTTGAACAGACAGGATTTAAGATCCACGTGCATCAGTTTGAAGTAATGTAGGTGAAGTCGAAGAAGTGGTTGGTGCTTGCAGGAATTGCCCCAGGCCATCTGAAAAGACTAGAAAGAGACGAGACCTCCAAGTGTTTTCTGGGTTGAAATTCATAAAGCTTAAAGCAAAGAAATTAAATTGTGTATGCTTCATTGCTCTTTGCCAATTGAGCTACGTGTTATGTGAGATTTTTTATTGCTACTTTAACTGTATTATTTATTACTGTCCATTGAATCCATCTATGAAAACCACACCATGAAAACAGTGTCACAAAGATCCACACATTTACATTCACCTATTAGGCCTACAGCCATTTAGCCCTGCTTATTCATGCTGAAGTTATAAGTAGTGTTTCAGCTGCATTTTGAATGAGGCACAATATAGTGTAGCCAATCAGAACATAGCTCAACAACAGACTTAACAAAGGCAGCTTTTTAAATTCTGGTTAAAAAGTAGACCCTCACAAAATACAAGAAAAACAGAATATGGGCCATTTTAATAAAAGTGTCAGGAATCTATTTGGGTAGCTAAATAGAGACACTAATAATCTCTTAAACACTTAAATTCCTCACATGTTTACGTGCCTTATATAGTGCTTTCATTCGAGCTGCTAAATCACTTAACATTAACCGAGACGTCTACGAATAAAGATTAATAACTGATTAATGATATGGTTATAATAAGCTTTACAATGCAACTAAATCTGACATAGTTTTGTATTGAATGTAACTAAATCTAACCTAAACTGAAGTAGTCGTTACAGATATTTTAAAAGGAGCAACGGAAGATTTCCTGAGCTTAGTGTTGTTTTACCAGTTTTAGAAGAACACCAAGTACTTCTTTACAAATAGAGCATAACATGTCTTACTTAATTATATTTACTTTCGTGCAGTGTGTGAAACGTTGAGTACTATTTAGTGGATGAAAGTATTTTTGAATGTGGCATTGCTGACTCTTTTGTATCCATTCCATGTCAGAAAACGTACATATACCTACATATCATGTAGGAAATTACAATTTTGCGGTGTCTTCCAATTTTGCGTGTTTGGAATAGCAGAAAGATTGACACCAAGTACTAAGTGATAAAGTACTTCATATTTTTCAGAATCAGTTAAGGGTTCCTAGTATTCCAGCCATCGAGTTCTTATTCGGAGGCTGCTCTGATGGATGGAGTGTGATGAAGGCATGAAGGCTTGCCCGTACACATTCCTCCCGACTACAATCTCCGTACCTTGTAAACACCTGAGTTTCGAAACACGTTCCTGGTGACCTGAACCCATGTGCTCTTTGTTTTTGTGCTCAGACGGGACGGGGTGAAGAGGGGGGGGGTAAGAAAATATGGCTGTTTTTTCCTCCTTGCTGAACCAGAGGACTTTGGAATCTGTCTGAACGTGATTTGCTGAAAGATCTGGCTTCGTTTTCAGGTTCATCGGTTTAACCCCTTGACTCTCTGTTTGGTTCTCTGAAAAGGGGTTAGGGGAACAAAGGTTCAGGGACTCACGCGACTGCCTAGACCATGCCAGTGGAGTCCCACAGCTGGAAAAGTGCGCAGCTGTGTCTGATGACGGAAAAAAAGTGCTGGTCTTCCGGGTGCGGGTGTGTGGAGCACAAAAGGGTGAAAGGGTTAAGGTTTCGTTCAGGACGGTGTCGGTTTGCAGTCTGTCACTTCCACTCCCTCTGTCTCCGGGCAGATCAGGAACCACTCTTTCGGGTGGTGATAACACGAAAACGGTTTCTAACAATCTTCACCCAGCAGTTCCAGTGCCAAAAGAATGACAGCACCAACGAAGCTCTGCAGTTACACCTTGGATGTTAAAGGAGTAGTTTGAGGCAGATTAAGCATCTTTGCTTTTGAGTTTTGCACTGGAGCTACAAGACTTTTACAGCTAGTAATGTATGCTGACGTAGACCAGTCAGCGTCTTGCAAACCAGACTGACATGTTAAGTAATCCCAAATGCACTCGCCTACGCACTTCTGACACTGAAATGGACCAAAGTAAGGTCAGAAATCAGACTTCAGAACTGTTCATATTATTTTTGTCCATTTTTATAGCTAACAGTATTCCATAGTTTCTCCATACCCAATATATTAAAGGTCCCATCCTATTTCCTTAATGCCTTGTATTTTATTTTTTCTCCCATAAGATCCAGTTATTATGTTTCTGTGATTTTATGTACAAAACCATCACATTTCATGTCTGCTCTACCATTTTCCAACCTCATATTAGAATTTAACAGGGTGTTTGTGTTACTGTGCATTTAAGACATATGTAAATGACCTGTGCTCAGACTGACTGCCCTGTATATCGTGTCCCGAGTGGAACACACCTTATAATACGAGTAGGCCTGACTAAACTAATGTAGACTGAATAGGTTTATATATGTAAATGTGCTGTTTTTTGAGACATCACAAAAATGCCTAATTCAAAACTTAGTATCCATAAATGCACTGTGGAGTGAACTGTTGTTCCTGGACCTTTAATAAAGTGTATGTACTAAATGGACCAACTTTATTTTTGAAAAAATGATATGGGTCCTTTAAGGAAGAGTGTGATGACTTAGGTATGTGGTTTTACATGATGCAAACTGGTGCACCATGTTAGTATTACTCATTAGCTGCAGAAAAACAAAGCAAGCAAACTTTGGACACCAAACTTATCTGGCCTGATTTGAAATCAGCGGGGGGAAAATGTGCAAATGTGACTTTTTTCGCCAAAGTATTCTGTTAAAATCACCATTTTTTCCTGAAAAGGCCACGCAGGCAGCAACATGTTGTTGTTGAAGTGCCATGGATTTGCAGCCGCTCTAATGTCCTTCCTTTTCGAGGGGAGTTGCAGTTCAGCTCTAACTTTAGCCCTTTAGCAGCTGCTCTTTTTCCTCCCCGGAGCTTTCGAGGGGGGAGGGGGTGGCGGTAGTTTTCTAGACAGCTGTTTTTAAGGGAAAGGGGAGGAGGCAGCCTGGACAAAATGTTTTGCTGGCAAGGCTCGGGTTTGCTCTTCGAGCTGAGTTCACCTCTTGCTCTCGGCTGTAATCTTACGTGTTTTTCACAGCTATTCTTAGTGCAGGGCCGTGTTTCTGCCCTTCATACACACGGTCAGGGAGGGGAAATCAGGCCAGACAAACAGTTTCAGAGGGTATTCTGGATTCGGTTTTAATCAGTTACCCATTACTTAAGGGGAACTTTACAAGTTTTTCAAAAATCATGATGCAACCAGCTCAGCTTTCTTTACAGCCTCAGTGGACACATTGAAATTAGTGAAAGGCGATTAATGCAAAGGTTTTGAAAAAGGCCAGCTTTAGATAAACATGAGATCAACTATATACAGGGCTCGACTATATACAGTATGTCTATGTATATCTTAACACAGGCAGCTTTTTTTATTCTAGTTAAAAAGTCCTCCACGAAATATAAGACTTAAATTAGTTAAAGGGGATAAATGTGAAGGTTTTTAGATAAACAAATGATTGTGTTAATACGTCACTGAATCGTGGTTTCTGTTTTCGTCCCACAGGTCCACGGGTTTCTCAGAGGTCATTGTGGTGGTGGGCGGCTGTGAGAGAGTCGGGGGTTTCAACCTGCCGTACACTGAGTGCTACGACCCCGTAACCGGAGAGTGGAAATCCCTGGCCAAACTGCCTGAGTTCACCAAGTCCGAGTATGCGGTGTGTGCCCTGCGCAATGACATACTCGTCTCAGGTAAGATAAGGTTTATAAGGTACTTTTTCACTGAAACACCCTCCACTATGTTAAATACTTTATTTTTGTTTGACCTTATTTTCTATAATTTTATGTCATTTTAGGTATTAATTCGTCTGTTTGTGCACTTTTCTCCAGTGTTTCTCTTTCTGCCACGTCCTCTACATCTGTCAGTCAGACACAATCACACATCTTGTAAAAGAATCAGTGTATTTTTCCCTCCACGTTGTCTGATCTCACTTGTCTTCTAGTTTTTTTTTTTTGGCCTTGTTCCGTGCACGTCTGCCTCTGGAGGTTTGATGTGTAGGAATCGTTCAGCCGAGAGCAGTGCTAACAGCTCTTTGAACAAATGCGTGAGTTCGGAGGGAAGGTCACAACGGAGGTGGGATGAGAGCGGAAAAGGGAGGATATGAGAGGCGTAGAGGGGATGTGGGCAGAGCCTCCGAGGAATTTGTTTACATTTGCCATGTGCCAGGCTCTCACATGGCTCAAAAAACCCCAGTGCCTCTCTTCTTTCTCTTTCTCTCTCCCCTATACTCTCACTCGCTTTCTCCCTCTCTCTCTCTCATGCTCTCTTTCTCTTTCTCTAATCTATCTGCACATCCTCTCTGCCTCTTTTTCCCCTCTACTGTCACCCTCATTCTCTCTCTCTCTCTCTCTCTCTCTCTATCTTTCCTCTCTGCTCTCAAGCTCTCGTTCTCTTTCTCTTATCGAACTATCTGCACATTCTCTCTCCCTCTATTTTTCCCCTCTACTCTTCCCCTCGTTCTCTCTCTTTTTCTCTGTCTCTTTTCTAACTACCAACACACTTTCTCACCCTCTGCACTGTGAGTCTTTTGTCTCTCAGTCTTCTCACTATCGTCTCTTGTTCTTTGTCTCTTTTTGCCTCTCGCCCTCTCCTCTCGCTCCTACTTTTTCTCTCTGTTTGCGTCTCCCTCCCTCCCCATTTTTCTCTCTCGCTTCCTTCTACTCTTTCCCTCTACCTTTGTATCTCTCTCTCTCTCTCTCTCTCTCTCTCTCTCTCTCTCTCTCTCTCTCTCCCTTTCCGCAGAGTCAGTTCCCTTGAGTCTGTTCTTTCCTCATTTCACATATTTTACCTCGCCGCTGTGACGTATGTGAGGGGAGTTGGACCGAGGCCAGGCCGAGTTCTCTAAATCAGAGCAGCAAAACATTTTTCAGAATCAAAGCTGTGGAGTTCTGTTATGCTACGACACAGTAACCTCAGAGTTAAACGTGTTCAGCATCAGCAGAACACTAAAGGCGAGCATGAATACAACGTAGCAAACACTGAAAACACAGTAAACACTGGTGGGGGTTGCAGAACTTTGTGCTTTGCTGAATGTGTCTCCTGAGGTTCACTCCCAGCTGATTTCTCACTCAGCACCATGTGACAGCTGACTATTATGTACAAACACACTGTCTTACATGCACTCTCTCTCACACACACACACACACACACACACACACTCTCACACACATTTTATTCCCCACACACCACAGTTTCTCATACAATCCCAGTCCATCTGCCTCTACCCTTTGCTGCCCCCTCAGTCCACATTCAAGTGGCTTCAATTTGGAACGTAAAAGAAATTATGATCTGGTGTGTGTGTGTGTGCATGAACGCGTGTGTGTGTGTTTGTGAGTGTGTGCATGTGTGTATGTGTGTACATCTGATTGACTTCAGAGTTTGTCTTCAGTGTTCACTCTTAAATTCTGTTTACATGCGTTAACTGACGTTGATTAAGGTTTACATACTTAATCCATATGTTATTCAAGTACTGTTGACTTGAGACGTGAGGAAAGGAGAGGGAGAGATAGAGAGAGGAAGAGAGAGAGTGGGGGCGAGAGAGAGAGGGAGAGAGAGAGGGAGAGAGAGGGAGCGGGAGAGAGATATGGGGAGAGGGAGAGAGAGACAGAGAGAGAGACAGAGAGAGATAGAGAGAGAGAGAGGGAGAGAGAGGAAAAGGGGAGAGTGAGAGAGGGAGAAAGTGAGTGGGAGAGAGAGAGAGAGAGAGAGAGAGAGAGGGAGAGAGAGTAGGTACAGTGTTACTGTACTGTGATTATTCAGCAAGATGACTGACAGTTTAACCTGGTTTGTCTGCATGCAGGCTTTTGCATAACTGTTAAATAATTTGCATCGGATCAAACCTCATCTCTTCCTTTTTCTCGCGAAGCAATCATTTGGGGAAATTTCTGTCCCATGCAGATTCAGTCAGGAAAGACTGGAGCTACAAGTACTATAATCATGCGCTCTCCTGAAAACTGTTGAGTTTTAAGTGGTGATAATGTAAGTAATCAAATGCCGGTTTCCCAGAACTAAACAATAGCTTTGAATGAGCGCTTGTGGTTAATAAATCAATGCCACAAACCGGTGGCTGTGGTATGACTGGGCACCCTCACCCCCAACCACTTTTTTCATCAGCCCATCTAAACCATAGCCCATATTAAACCACTAATAATGAAACTATTAACAAATAAACCAAACGGACCAAAATAAAAATTTATCGACCAATCAAAATCCAATTTATTAGGCATTTGGTGGCACATTTCAGCTTCAGAATAAGACAAAAGCTCCACATGGGGGAAAAAAAAAAACTTTTCCATGACCATGAGTTCCACAAATGGGCTAACAGCATGTACACGGCTGATTCAGCTGATTCAAAAGCAGCCCATCAGATCATATAATTACGCAATGGAGTATAAGAGGGAACGTGTTATCTCGAATAATATCCCAGCTGTGATGTTAGACACGTGAAAGTGCGTTGCGCAAGACATACATTTGTAGCTTATGTTCCCACTTTGAATTTTTTATAGCAAACACTATGATTTCTCCTGATGCATCAGATCATCACAGGAACATAATTAATCTATGAACAAGGAGGCTGGTGGTGGTGGTCTAGTGGGTAGGACACTTGCCTATGGACCAAGAGGTCATGGCTTCAGCATACCACCACTGGGTTCCTTAGCAAGACCCTTAACCCCAAGTTGCGCCAGGAGACTGCCCCCTGTAGTTAGAGAACGGAAGTCGCTTTGGATAAAAGCGTCAACTAAATGCCGTCTGCAAAAATGAGGTGGATCCAGTCTTGGATCTGGATCCGACTTGTGCCATCACAAATGCAGCCCTTGAGTTCTTTTCTATATTTTTAAGGACCTTGTTTTGTGTGTCATGGTTTATAACACAACCTTGCATCTATTATGTGGTTGTTTCAGGGGGACGTATCAACAGCAGGGACGTGTGGATGTACAACTCTCAGCTCAACATCTGGATCCGGGTGGCCTCACTCAACAAGGGCCGCTGGAGACATAAAATGGCCGTTCTGCTGGGCAAGGTGAAGGTCCTCACACACTCAGACAAAGGTTCTTCAGTGGTTGTTGGCTTGAACGGACAGTTCTGGGAAAGCCCAGAACTTTTTATGTGGAGGTTCCTGGAACTTTAAAAAAGGTTCCTCAAACTCCTCAAAAGCTGATTCTTTTGAGAAGCATCCACTGGAAAGTTCTCCAGCGAACCAGCAGTGCATCTCCAAAGGCATCGCTGTGAGGAATTCTGTTTGGGAACCTCTATTTTTTGGAGCAAGCACTTCATTGGCTGCTCAGAATGATAGCCGTTAATTCCAGCTGGCACTTTTGGACTGGAGAAATGGATTAGCTTTGCTGCATGTGAAGCAGTCATTCCTTTGAGACCAAAATCCTTCTGCAGTCCAGGCTTCTCTTGTGGGACCTTAGTGAACTTTACTTGGCCTACTTGATTTCCTCGTTTGAACAACAATCATGGGCAGAGTCACAACATAATAATTGAACACGTTTTAGCCTGAAGGCTTTTTGCCACCATCATCGCCAACTGTGTGCTTTACTGTCTCAATCTCAGTCTGTCTTTCTTTATCACTGTCTCATTTTCTCTATACGTTCATCACTCACTCTAAACTCTCTGCCACTCTGTCCTCAGCTCTATTTGCCTCTCTCCGCTCCAGATTATTCTTTTGCTTACTTTCTGTCTTGGCCCTTCTAAACAGTGACATCACTTTTCTCCACCCTGTGAGTCACTTGGCTGCAGAAGCTTATAGCTGGTGTTCTGTAACCGTTGCAAAAACTGTGTGGCACATAGGCTGAAAAGTCAAGCATCTTGCATCTTGTTTTTTGAGTTATTATATTACCTTCCTCTATAAATTTTTTTTACAGTGGTGTAAAACAGTGAAAATGTGTTTCCATGCCAATATCTCAAACCAGTTGATTTGGAAGCTTCAGCAGTTCAGCGCACACACACGATTCTAAACGCCTATAAACTCATTCACACACCCCATGTGAATCAGCCATTGACGTTACAGACCTCCTGTGGTAAATAAGACCACCTCCACGTGTAAAAACTGTCCAATAGAACAGAAATAAAGTAAAAAAATTGAATGTCATTAAGTGAAGATCTACTTCACCTTTGTGATGCGAGCATTGACTTAGTGTTCACTCAGCAGAAATTCCCTTAACCGCCCCCCCCCCCACCCCCTGCACCCCCACCCCACCTAACTGAACCGCGCCATGCTGCGGCGAACTGACTGACACTGATGTTGTGACGGGTGTCTGAAACGTCTCTGTTTGGTGAAGTGTTAAAGATGGTTGATGGATTACCTGTCTTAAAATGGCTCTAAGAGGCGAATTGGGGCTGCAGTGTTGTGAAAGATCGGCAGTGCTTTCTGCTTTGTTTCGCTCTGGGAGAGGCACATTCTCGGAACAGGCTCAGGGCAATACGTCTTGTTTTAGCCGGAGCCAATAGAGAAACAAAAGCTGCTTGTGCAATAACAGATTACAGCATGCTGCAGGCTGTAGGGTGTCCGTCGACAAATGCCTCGTTCTCTGACTACCCTCCACCTTCGGCTTCTACCTTCACCTTGTTTTCCTTCCTCTCCCGATCACACCACCACCTGCCGCTCTAACTGAACGCGCCTTATTATAATGCAGCGGGATGTTAGGCGAATGAAAACGATGGTCTGTTTCAGACTCTTCAAAGCAGGGATGGGCGATTTGACAAAACGCATCATTAGACTTGATACATGATACACGATCCTGAAAGGAACCAGTAGTGTCACATTTCATAAACACGATTAAAACCTTTAATACAATAATTTCAATCAGTGTTTTACAGTATGCACTGGCGCTAAAGCCCATTTATCAAGGCTGAACATGCTGTCTTTGCAATAAAGCAGTGGATCTGTGTTCTTTAAGTCCTGATGACATTCACAATATGCTTAGGGAAGCATAGAATGATATCACTACGAAACCAAACCCCTTAATTTTACCCCTGAAAATTACCAGGAAATTAAGGAAAATTAAGGGGAAAAATGCACAGATTAAGGCTGATTAAGGGGTAAAACTACCAAATTTTCTACTTACTTTTTAAAAGCTGCCCCTTAAATAATAGAACCTCCTGAATAAATTCCATATGTTTAAGATTAAGGGGTTTCACACTCGTGCCTTAAATCCACTTTTAAGGTAGAATTAAGGGATCACTTTACAAATTAAAGGACACTTAATTCAGATTAAGGGAGTTGATGTATTTTCAGGGGTAAATTAAGGTAGGGTTAAGCACATTTTAAGTAAATTGTGTTTCCTAGTGTATATTGTGAGCAAAATCGATCAAAATAACAACATTGTTGCCTTTCTTTGTCTGTATACAGCTTTGCTCACTTTTGTCATCCCCCACCCTCCCATAAGGAACCTCCTGGAATATTTTTTCTAACTAGGTTTTGATAGAAAAAAAAAGGTATATTCATCTACCGTAGAAACAAATTCCAAGCACTTCAACATAAGCATTGAGTTGCACGTATGATGAAAAGCACACTGGTGGGTCTGTAATTGTGACTTGTAGAGAAGTTTCCTAAATCTTGCGTCGTAAGATGTTCAGGGGACGCCTAGAGGCTTGTTCTGTAATCAGGCTGTGAATGACGAAACTCCGGGGTTTTTCTTGCTGTATTTTAAAAAAAGGACTCTAGTGCAATTTCCAAATCATTAATAGCACCCTTTACTTAAGGGTGGGTAGTATAACAAAATTTTATCATACTGTGGTCAGTTATGTCCGTGTGCTTTTAAGAGTGTTGTGCTTAAGGAACACTAACCAACTGAATGCTTCATGAAACGAGAGCATAACTCGTACATTTACTCCAGTGTGTTACGTGCAAAAACGATTGTATTTGTATGTTTTGACCGCATTTTTTTAATGTGGCCCTACTGGTTTCAGCTTATCAAACCTCAGAAAAAGGAAATATTGGAGTACAGTGGTGTTTGACCACCTAACCCCCCCTGGACATTTTAATTCCTGGCCACGTTCTCACTGATGTAATTGTAGCTTCTGAAGTCCTCACAGCAGTTGTTGAATGATCTCTCGTTCTGAAGAGTGAGACAAAGAGGTCTTCATGAGCACGTGGCTTTGGGCCTCGTGTGAGCGGCGCGTTGCCTGTCTGTGTTCCAGCAAGTTCTAGCACGGCCTCTGGTCGGACCGGTTTTCAGTGCTGATCCGTTAGGGTCAACATGTTTACAGCGCCATGCTGCAAGAGCAGGACGTGCGGCGGCTCAAGGAGGAGCTCTGGACTGTCTTTGCTTCAGGAGTATTTGGAGACGTGCTCACATTGGGATAGACTGAGGGGGTCCTCGAGTTATGCCACAGATCTGTTCAGTGATGTGACCCAGATTTTAGCCTGAGTCACTTACCGATCCTAACATAGCTGTAAAGTCATGAAAACTCACTCATACGCCGCGTTACTGCCTATTCTTCCATTGCGCACAACTAAACTAGTTCACCCACATAGTCTATGAGTACGAGACTAACGGTGTAAGTCTTGTGGGAGACTGTTGTAACTCGAGGACCCCCTGTAATAATAAAAAAAGACATACTTATGTGGTTTCTCACCCTGTTTAACATACTGTTATCTAAATGGACAAAAGACTTTTGCTTCTACTCTTTAGAGCTATGTAATGCACTTTAATCCGTTTATATGGTCATATAGGGTGAGAAAACGCATAAGCAAGTCTATTGGAAATTACATCACAATATGACCCAGTTTGATGGTTTAGGCATACAGTTGGTGCAGCAGAAATCTTCTATGACTTGTTGGCTGTATTACCCTCATAACTGTGGCACCAAATAAATGAAGCAAGCCAAACATGTCCTGCCTGATTGGTTACATTTAGGGTAAGGAGAAATCGGTTCTAATTGAATTTACTGCTTTATTAAGTAGAGGCCACAATGCAGATTTGGTGAGACATATTCTGGACAGAACTAATAGTTTTAGGGACCGTTAAACAGGGGTGCCGGAAGCATTTTTAATGTGTGTGGGGGGGGGACGCATAATTTTGAAGAGTGGGTAGGACATGTCCGCCCCTGCTATAATGGTTCCAGTGCCCATTCCATTAATCATGGTGAAGTCTGCCACTGAATCAGTGTACACGGGGAAGCTGTCCTTAATATAGGGCATGGCAGGGTTTGATTAAAGGTTTTGGTGTCATATAAAGTCAGATATTATCTTTGTGGGCAGACCTTTGCAGCCACCTTGTCTCCTCTCAACACCTTTATCAATGCTGCATGTCATAACAGCTGATGACATCTCCGGCCCTAATTACATCAGGACGGGAACACAGACATCCGCCGGCTGGAGAGATGAGCACAAAAGTTTGGGTGGGGGTGTGACAGTTTCTGCAGGGACGTTCGTATGTAATATGCGTAAAGCGATGCTGTTGGAGTGGATGGACAGTTCTTGTTCTACCTGACGGACCTGCTCCATCTCAGCTCTGATATTTACAGTTTCATCCTCGTTTCCTCCAAACCCAAAAAGGCATGTCAGTAAACAACGAGAACTCGTTTCTCAGGTGTAAATCTAATACATACAGTTTACTTTGCTCCGGATGTGGTCACTAATACATGTTTAATGTGTGAAATGGGAGAGTTCCAACCTGCCTGCCTAAATAATCACACAGACTGAAGCAAATAGGCTATAAAATACAAAAGTAGAGCATGATTTAGTCTTTATGATATACTGCATTGTTTAGTTACGTGGTGTTCTTGTGTTCATTTTATGGATATTACATCATTGTAGTGCCAGTCTTCATGGCCAGTCTTTCGGGGCATCTTGGCAACGTTCCAGGCAGTTATTTACAGTCATACAAGACAGAGTTTCCATCCTTCTGAATGGAGAAACCCAGCATGTTGGTTCTTTTTATAGGAGGGCTAGACGTTCCTCATAAACAGCCTCAATGCTGAGTGTTATGAACTCTGCCATTCATTTTTCAACCAGTAAACAGAAAGCATGCAGTATCTGAGGCAGCTGTGTGATGATTTAGTTATTTAGTTTTGTATAATGCTTGTTGCCAACAGAAATGCCTTAAATGGGGTAAATTTGTGGGGTAAAATTGTACATGTGTGACTCATCACATTGTTCACTTGACCAGTGTGTAGTTTTGGAACAGGCAGTATGCCTTACGGTTTTCCATTCTCTCTCCAGGTGTATGCGGTGGGTGGATATGACGGACA
Organism: Hydrocynus forskahlii; assembly: GCA_037974365.1. Lineage (NCBI taxonomy): Eukaryota > Metazoa > Chordata > Actinopteri > Characiformes > Alestidae > Hydrocynus > Hydrocynus forskahlii. The sequence continues at coordinate 12,143,351 of JBBPCX010000001.1, read as the reverse complement.
GTCTCGCCTCAGCAGTGTGGAGTGCTACGACTCCTTCTCCAACCGCTGGACGGAGGTGGCCCCCATGAAGGAGGCCGTCAGCTCCCCTGCTGTGGCCAGCTGCGTCAACAAGCTCTTCGTCATTGGTGGAGGCCCGGATGACAACACCTGCTCTGATAAGGTGAGGGTGGCGTGGCCTTAACCAAACAAAGCCTCACGGAAAATCGCCCAAATGATCCCAGCAGCTATAATTAACCTTCAGACTGAAGTAATGATGCAGATCCAGGTTGCCGTGATAGCATGGCGTGCTTCATGAGCCATTAGTATGACTCATTGTTCGAGGAGCATCCACTGCGAAGCTGTAATAGGTGTAATTAGGCCTCGCTAAAATATCTAGATCAAATTATTAGCCCCTGCAAGCAAGTAGTTAAAATGACTACTCACTCCATTTATTGGATCTCGAAGACGTTTTGATTTAAAGGAAGGAATACTTACATTTTTTAGGATACATGCAAAATAGTGACACTGATGCCTAACCAGCATTTTAAACTTGGCCATATGTGGAGCATATGTGGAGCTTCTTCAGTTGTTGTGAAAATGCCAAGAGTACAATTAAGGCAGAGGCGTCTACTTTGAAGAAACCACAGTTATTTTGTGGCTTTATTGGGCACTGCATAATTCTGTGTGGTTCCTGGGTGTTATTCCATAGCTTTGATGCTTCGATAAATTATAAAATGAGAAAAAATAAGGAATAAATAAAGAAAAATGTATGAGGTACCATATGCAACCAGAGGTTAAATGTGTCCATCCTGGTATTCAGATTTATGGGTTCTCTGTTATACTTGCTGTTGTTGAGTAGTTTCTTAGTTACAAGATCCAAGGTGCCAGAAAGCTATACTCTGTGTATGATGATACATACTGCAGTGATAATAGAGAACACATTCATCATCACTTCCATGGTAAATCTCAGACTCTGTCAAAAGAATAGCGATACCTGTTTGGACTGATAGTGAATCACAGTTCGTGCCTTTGCCAGCTCCCCTCTATTGTTCTACGACACCAGACTGTGTGTTTTTCCGCTGTAGAGATATAATGCTCAGTGCTGGGGCCTGACTTTGCCTCTAGCAGTATAATGCAGTGGCCAGGTTTTTTCAGCAAATGCCTTGAGTGCTGCCCTCTAATGGTGGTCTACTGAAAGTCCAGTCTGACCTGGATCTGTCAGGCCGCTGCTGATATGTTCTCCAGGTGACTGCATGGAGAGAAATGCTCCACAGGGCCTGGACTCAGGGGACCCTGAGATGCACTCCGGCTGCTGTTTGCACTCAAACCCGGCTCTAGTTTTGTCCTGAGGCTACTCTGAGACCCTAATCTACATCTAGTCCTTTGGCTGCTTTCTGTGATTTTTTTCACTTACAAGCCTAGAATTCTCGACATGTATGTAACTATATCATTGAATACATAAATGAAATAATTAATTACATGGTTAGATACTCAGTGAATAACAAGTATTTGAGTTCCAGCACTCCCCCCCCCCCTTTTCAGTTATTTTGATGACACAAACAGAGAAGATTCTTTCTTTTTATGTGAGCCAAGACAACAAGACAACAATTTTGATCAAATTCAAATCGTAAAGTATCTTCTGCTCAGCAGAACATGTGGTATTGGCTGGAAGTTTAGAGTCTGATCGTTCAACAAAATCTTTTAATAAGCTGGGAGTAATAATTCATAGAAAATGACAACATGCTTTTGTTATTGTATGGTGTAATTTATCGTGACTTCTAAGAGTTACACACGGTCTCCATAGAATGTCACTGTGCTTTTCACATGCATCCAGTCGCCGAGCGCTGCGGGTGATTGATGATTTATGACCTTTCAACAGCAGAGCTTTTGTCTGACTCCAACAGACAGACAGAGCCCTGTGGTATTATATATAAGTTATTGAGTAAAAGGAATGCTTGTGGCTTTTAGAATATATGAAACCACAAACCCATGCTGCTGAGACACAGGGGTTGGCGAGTCGGGTTTCGTTTGTTTGTTCACTTTTTAACACTTGGAATCTGGAGCATCCTCACATGTCCTGTCTCAGTGGAGGGAGGGAGTATCGCATGGGGAAGTTGTCCCCATGAACCCAAAACAACTTCAATATCAAATCTTTTCTTCTATATGTGTATGATTATATGACCAAAATACACTAGTTTAGAAGCACTATTTTCCATAATATACCAGTTTTGCAACAAATACATATACAAAAAGATTCACATGTGATAGCACTCTAAAGCATTCACAGGTTTCAAATCATTAGTCGGGAATTCAGAAATCTTAGATGTGTCCAGAACAAGCACTGAGAGTGAAATTACAATAATAACATTAACATCCACAATGCCTTGTATTCCAAAAATGGCAATAAGGCAGCTAACTTGCCAATGAATTACTTTAAATGTGTATTTAAGGTGTATTACGTATCCTCAAATAGCATCTTGCTGTTCCTAACAAAAAATATTGTCTAAAAATGTTGAAAATATGCGTATTTGCATAGAAATTATGATCAAATAAAATAGCCCAAACCTTTGAATAGTAACGCATGTATTAGTTTCACAGTAGTTAGTAAAGGTACATGCATTCATATTTCAAATGATATTAGACTTCATGCTGTAAAAATGAAGGAGGAGAAGAGGAAAGCATTACCTTAGGTGTAACGAGTTTTTTATTTATTCATGAAAATTAGCTGAAATTACCTTGTTGTGGCAGGCAGATGTTGACTAAAAATATTAAATCAATGTTTCACTTCTGTACTGAAAAGGTGTAGTTTTGCACCACTAAAGCCTCAATATATATCATATCTGTTATCTGTGTACTGTGTTTAAGGAATTATTCTAACAGTAATTCTAACATTGAGACTGAATAGGAAGCGTGAGGTTAGAGGGGTTAGCTGCTGTTTGTGAGTGCTGATTGGCTGCTGCGGCTCAGCGTCTGGTGCTGGAGGGAAGCAGGGAGTTGTGGAGGGTTAATTGCAGCCATGTTCGGATTGGAATGGCAGCTGAGTCACGTTTCTGGGCTGCTTGGCTCTCAGTACTGTTAGGCCCCGGGCTATCCTCTATAACCTGCTCCCTTCCTCCACACACACACACACACACACACACACACACACACACACACAGGCACACTCACACTGCCTGTTCTCTTTGCTCACCCATTCCAGCAGAGTGAAGATTGAGGATGGAAATAGAACCAAAGGCCTGCTTCTTTCTCAGCTGTGTGTGTGTGTGTGTGTGTGTGTGTGTGTGTGTTCTTTGTAATCTTCACCAGGCACTGTGACAATTCTTTAACCCTTTAAAATAAAGGCTTATTAACTTTTTCCTCCTGGCCCAAGTGTAGTCTCTCAGGCGAGCCATGTTGTCTGATCAACTCTTGTTTAGGGCAGTGGACTTCATATCAGTCCCCTGGGGCCCCCAGATGGTCCATGTTTTTTTCCGTCAACCTAACTCACAGGGCAAACTAATCGCTCATGGGGCCTGAGGACTGGTTTATGGACTTACTTGAATTCTTTTGTCTATTGTCTACTATAAATTACTCACTGAGTGAGTAACATGTCCCCCCCTCCCAGGAACCCAGGACCCTGGTTAGGACAAGCTGCTCAGAGACTGAAATGAAAAATGTAAAATGTCACTAATATGTATGGAATTTTCTGTATTTATAAGTGCGAGGCCAGGAGCTGACAGTTCCCAGCAGCACACTTCATTTCCTGCAGCGTGAAATAGTTTTTTTTTAACGGTCACATGCCTCCTCTTTCAGGTCCAGTGCTACGACCCGGAGTCAGACACCTGGTTGCTAAGGGCCAACATCCCTATTGCCAAGCGCTGCATCACCGCCGTGTCCCTCAGCAACCTCATCTATGTATCAGGAGGCCTGACTAAATCTATCTACTGCTATGACCCCACTGAGGACTACTGGATGCACGTTGTCCATACCTTCAGCAAACAGGTACGAGTGTGGTTTACTGTTGTTTATTAGCTGAATAAAACAAAAACCTCTTAAAACCTGTTCAGTTCAAATGTGGGTTTTTTTTGGCTGATTTTTTTAAACACAGCACAAGTCTAGTGTATTTTTTTTATCAAAGAATTCTGCTTTATAAAACACAATGTTGTATTAAAATACTCACTGTTTTACCTCAGCCTCTCTGCTATGATCTGCCAGATAGTTTAAGCAACATTTGTTTCTTGTTGTATGAGCATTTGCATTCTGTCACTAACAAGAAGAGCTACACACGTTTACTTGATGAAGCTCTGATTGGTCAAGATTAATGAAGCTCTGATTAATGAAGCTCTGATTGGTCAAGATTTTTAATCTGCAACTCAGAAAATCGAGCTGGTTCCAATGTAAAATTTCATGTCATTCATCAGTTTCAGGCACTGTATGCATGTTTGTTTGGGTTTTTTTTCTGTAAAATTCAGACTCAGATAGGCCTTAAAACGGCCTCAAAAACACAGTGTATGTTTTTAAAAAGACTGGTCACAAAATACCTCTTTTTAAGTAAAATTGTGATTTATCAGCAAAAGGCAATAACCAGTAAGCGGGTCGTGTCTTCTAGACGAGGTCTAAAATGTGCAGAAGACGAGGTCTAAAATGTCCAAAATGGTAAAGTTCACCTCTTTCTTCGTGTCTCTCTCTTCATAGGAGAGCTGTGGCATGTCCGTGTGCAATGGCAAGATATTTATCCTGGGAGGGCGGGGCGAAAGTGGAGAAGCGTCTGACACCATCCTGTGCTACGATCCTGCCACCGGCATCATCACTGGTGTGGCAGCTATGCCCCGTCCCATCTCCTACCACGGCTGCGTCACCATCCACCGCTACAACGAAAAGTTCTACCACACATGACCCCGCACCTAAACCCCTGCCTCTCACACTCTTACTGACACACACACACACACACACACACACACACACACACACACACAAACACAGGCCTTACTGCAGGGATGAGATAAGCTGAGCCGATGGTTGCACCTGTGTGTCCCCACAGGCTCTCCAGCCTGACCACAGGCTGGAGTTTGAGCAGACCTGCTAGTCAAACCCATTACTGCACAGCATCCAGCTCCCAATGTAGCTCCTCCTTCTGAAAAAAAAGAAATAATAATAATATTTATCTGCTGCCTAGGGAAGTTTAGACTAATTACATCCAGACCACAACATAACAAATCAAAACACAACTGACTGGTAATATCTGTCTACACACACACGACTGTCCGAGAGACCGTGATAAACTCGGGTTGGCATCGCTGGTATCTCAGACATGTGACCCAGACCCCTCCCCTTTCTTTACTGGGGTCCTCCACTATCAGACGGATGCCTCTGTTTGTCTTTTTTACTTTATTATTTGTATTATTATACCATCATTCTTATTTTATTGTCATTGTACTATTTTAAGACAGCGTATGGTGTTTGTGTAGATGACTGTACATGGGTGAATGGTATGCTAGGCAGATGTGTGGTGTGTGGAGCCTCCGAGAGGGCATTGACTCACACGGGACGTTGCAAACGGAAGACGAGCGGGCTCCACTCACGCGTTTCATTTTTGTGTGTGTTTTTGCTACTTTGACCTTGTGTTGTATCGTGTGCTTTTGGGCGAACATGAATTGGTGTCAGTAGCATTTAGTATTTCGTGTGGCTTCGACGATATTTACTCAGCACCGCACTCTTGTGTGTTTTCAGGAAATCATTGAAGAACTTTAACAGGAGGATCCATGGATCTTCACGTGTCATAGTCGTAGGTGTTTTCCCGGTCATTATATCTGACCGTTACGAGTGTCTACTATTCATGTCTGGTGAGGATCTAATGAAAAGGCTCGTTTTAATAGGCTAATATTTGTAGCATCGAGCCAGAGAGGGTGGGTTTTAATGTCAGGGCCCCGTTTGTGAGCGCATCACTATCTGTGCTTGTGTTCTCAAACATTTCTCGTTCTTTGATATTTAAGTTATTCATTCTTGGTGAGCCCCAACGAGGCACTTTTTTTTTTTTCTTCTTCTTCTTCTCCCTTCGCTAGCACTTTGTAAATATGAATTAGATCTTTGTTTTACTGTATCAGTAAGTACAGCAGCCTTACATCAGACCAAAGCTAATACCTCTTCAAATCTCACAGTTCACACAATCACTTCCCTACTTTAACCCTAGCCATGTGTGGACGATGTACCGAGAGAGATGTAGCAGAGAGAGAGAGAGAGAGTGTATTTTTTTGAGTGTGCATGTGTGAATGTGCCTGTGCTTCATAGGTTTTCTGCGAACCTAAATCTGTAAGGTAAGGACGTGACTGTATAAAGGCAAATTAAGCAGTATTTGAATGAGCTGGTTATAACCTGAACTTCTAAAAGAACTGACCTGTCCAAGCCCCGCCCACAAATGCAAATGTGCAGTAGGAACTGTGGCAAGCTTTGGGAGCACGCTGACAAAAATCCCGTTTAACCTCATTGCTGTTCAGATTTTCTATATAATATTCAGTTTCAAGTTTAAAACATCATTTAGATGAACTGTAGTATCGAGTTATTTTGCCTAGGCAGATTGGAAATTTCAATTTCATGTAAAACAAAAACAATTTTAACTATTCATCTGTTTTAACAGTGTAATCTTTCACACATGAATGATATACCTCGCACATTAATAACATTTTAATCAAAAGCCAAGTACACTGTAATTGGGTTGAATGATTGGGTTGAATACGTAACTTGTCCAGCCTATGTATGCATAAGTTTTAATGCACATGTTGCGGTTCATTTCCTGAATTTAGCATATTGGGTAATATTTTTTTTTTCATTATGGTAAAGTATATAGAAATTTTATACTATAATATGCAGAAAAATGTGTTGTTTGTAGACGATATGTTCACTTAGAAAGTCAGGAAAACGTAATTTGTCCAGGGGTGCTCAAACTTTCGCATACTGCTAATACATTAGTGGTCAGAGCACGGATAGGTCATCTGAGGGGATTTACATACAGATATCAGAACCTAACATGGCCTTGGTTAACCCGCTTCTGTTAGAATTCATCAAATTATCATATTGTTTTAAGTTACTGTCATTGCTGTTTTGGTGTATGGAGTTACGAGCGTATCTTTCAATGTGTTTTTGTGAAAATTGGTTTTATAAGTTGAGAAGAATTAGAAGATGCTGACACGAAAAAATGTCCTAAATTGTATCTTGTATACTCATTGTTTTGTTCAATTTTGACATTTTTCTCAAGACCTGTCTTTAGATGGTAGTGAGGACAACTTCACCACAAGTGCATTAACATCCAATAAGATACGCACTTGATAATAAACCAAAGATTTTTGCCTTGTGTTGTTTCCGGCATGAGATCGTGAGCAGGAGAGATAGTGAGTGTTTTTGTTTATTGCTTTCAATATGTGAAAAGCCATCACTCTTTTTTTCCTATTTTTCTTGGAGTGATTGATATGTATGAATGCTCTGTATGGTGTACATGTACTGAACTTGAAACCACCTTAATAAAGTTGTTTTTCATATGGCTTTGTAATATGATACCTAAAACACTGTTATGTCCTATTATTGTCTTTAAATGGCTGTTCATAATAAATCCTGGAGTACTTTCAGCACAGAAGAGAATACAGATTCAGAACAGTATTTGTGGCTTAAAAGGCCATTAGTCTAGTAGAAAATGAGTTTTTTGCCAAGAATATTTTATTAATCCCCAGAGGCATTTAGTGCCTAGGGTGAAACACACCTTAAGACATCAGTGTAAGTGGGTGGGACTAAACTGCTGTTGGCTGAATAAGTAAATATATGTAAATAGACTGTCTTTTGTGATGACATGTAACTGTAATATGTAAATGTGTTGG
>JBBPCX010000001.1:12098275-12127298 GCA_037974365.1 Hydrocynus forskahlii | reverse complement strand
TTATTATTATTATTATTATTATTATTATTATTATTATTATTATTGTTGTTGTTGTTGTTGTTGTTGTTGTTGTTGTTATTATATTATTACTAAAATCAGTGGATGTGAAAGTACTGAGACAGGATTTCCATTTAAAAGCCGAATAGGTTGATTAGTACATGAAAGATTTTTATATTATGTATTTTTATATTATATTTTTACAGCAAAATGAGAGTTACTCTTTAATGAACGGACTGATAAATTAGATATCTGATATTAGAAACTCAGTGATTTGTTTTACTTGTTTATTATGTAAAAGTTAAATAGACGATGAAAAGTGGATTAACTACACCGCATTTTGGAGGAGACACACCCTTGCTATCCACACCCCAGCTCCCGTAATCCCAGCCTCGCCATACCTCTGCGCGCAAGTGACAGATCGTGTGTCTATTTTTTTCTCGGGGTTTGTTTCCCCCACCTGCTCCAGTCAGTCAGAGGGAGCTCGATACAACCCTGGCCTGAATACAGAGGACATCACAAAAACACCTTGAAATGAGGAGCTGCGTCCTGAGTCTGTGTCTGCTGGTTTTATTCTTCCTTTTTCTTGCAGGTACGTAAAATATTCTAATCTAACATTCTGACTCAACAGTTATGTTGACCTGCCTCCCTCTCATTCAGGCCTGCCCTTCTTTAAATAACTTTCTATAACGCTGCTGTAGAATATCCCATATTTAGAACATAGAATACCACACTGTTTTATACATGAAGTCAATCTGAAGTGAAACCATGAAGTGGTTTACTTTTCTTGTGCATCTTGGAATGGATTTATGTTCCACACTTAAAAATAAAGGTACCAGAAAGGATCCTCATGGAGTGCTGCCATAGAAGATCCTCTTTTGTTTTTTCTAAAGAACGAGCAAATGGTGCTTCAAAGTAGCACACTGTCATAAAAGAACCAAGTTTGGTTCCCTGAAGAATCAATGTAAGGGAGATGTGAGTGTGAAGAACAAATTTAAAGTCATTTAAAGGTTTTTGGAAGGACCCTAGGTAAATGTACAATATGTAAATGTTCTTTGAACCTTCAGAAGTTTCTTCACTAAACTAGCTCATGTAAGAACCAAAATAGCTCATGTGAGAAATTCGTCCTCATAGACCCTCAGACGGTCCATATTTCTGCTCCAGACATGTTGGGATAGAACAACAGTGTGGGCCATCTTGAGAACTACAGCTTTGGAAAATTATTTTCAGATTTGTGAGTGTGAAAAGACCTAAAGAATCTCAAGACAGCATAGACTTTTTTCATAGCACAATACATCCAAGCTAAGAAAGATTGAGGAATATTTTAATGTAATATGTGTTAAGTTACTGCTTATATTTTAGGGCCTAGTACATTTTCCAGCTAGACAACCATTTCTCATGGTAAGGTCCAATGTGGTAGACCAGTCTCTGTACTTTGCACTGCCAGTTTATTTTGTACTATTTACTAAGATCCAGTCCAGCTACCCTTCAATAAGTGCCATAACAAAATGGCTGATTATACCAAGGATCTGGCCATGAAGCATAATTACAATTGATCAGGCCAATGGATTACACTGCCAGTTTATTTCTTATCTACATTTGTGGCCCACTTTGTTTAGCATATACCATCATCTCCATAATTACTGGTAAAGAGGGGTACAAGCAGACATAAAAATATGTAACATATGTAAAATCTAAAACCCTAAAATGTAAATCTTATAAATTCAGTGAGAAATCAAAACCTTTCTAAATAATTATATATTTGTAACAAAGTTACGTTTCAAAATTATTGACAGTCCGATAAATTCTTTAGAAGAAAGTGTAACTAAAGTGTGTTTATATTCATGTATTTTTTAGAAACTGTTTCTCTGGAGTATAAACATGAGATTACATAAAGGCCAGATCATTCAGCAAATGTGAGAATTCACAGATGAAACGAGACAAAGTTTGCTATGAATGGCTATGAAAATGTAACTACATATTTGATCACATTCACAACTAGACACCATCAGAACTTTGACAAATTAAAACCAAAACAGGGGATTTTGGGAGTAAACACTTAAGATGACAGAAAAGAACCTCATCCCCACTGTTAAGTATGGGGGAGGATCTGTGATATTTTGGAATCATTTTATATCCAAAAACTTGATTGGGTTATCCAGCAGTACAACGATCCACCCAAATTCACACAGAACGGTTCAATGACGACAAAATCAGAACTAGGAACTAGGAAGGTCGTGTCAAAGCTTTTGACATGGCCTTCCTAGTTCTATTACCTAATAGCCATTAAAACCTGTGGGTGAACTGAAGACAAGAGTCCAAAATACAGAACCCTGGAGGATATGGCGAGATTTTGCAAAGTAAAGTGTCCCTTATAGTCACATGTGAACACACCGCAGCACACAGTGTGAACAGTGTGAAATTCTTTCTCTGAATTTAACTCTTTCACCAAGTGAAGCAGGGGGCTGCCACCCGAGGGCCTGGGGAGTAGTTTGTGTGGGTGGTACTTTACTCAAGGGAACCTCAGTGGTGCCACTAGCAATCCTGGGATTTGAACCCACGACCTTCTGATCACGGGGATGACTCCCTTACCACAAGGCCACCAGCTGCCCTGTGACAGCTGTCATGTTAGGGAATTATTTAAATTTCCAGTGTGAGACTGAGCTTATTAAACAAAAAAACGATATTTTTCGTGATTTTAACTTTTACCAAAGGTGCTAATAATTAAGAGAGTTGACTGTAAGTGCACTTTGTAGCTTTACAGTTGCTGAGGGTAGCCTGTCTGTTGCTGCCCATTTTTTCAGCTGATGTATAATGAAAAATATAGTTTTATTTGTCAAGTTAAGTTGGTATTAATCATAACACAGCATTAATGTTTCTTGTTCACGTAAAGCATTTTTTCAACAATGTTTTGGAACAAAATCCTTCATGTTTCTATTTGTTCATCTGATACACAGGATGTAAAGGCAGGAATGAGGAGGAGCGTCTCATCAACCACCTGTTTAAAGAGCGTGGCTACAACAAAGAGCTGCGACCGGTGCAAAGCAAAGATGAGACTGTGACCATTTACCTGGCACTGACACTCTCCAACCTCATCTCACTCGTAAGTGAGAGAAGACAGTTTTATTTTTCTGAGATCTCAAGAAAATTATTGAGTTATCTCTGGAAAATATTTGCTATAGTGTGATAAATACTTAACACACAGCAATGCCAGTGTTACACTAATGTTCTTGTCGTCTGTTGTTTATCGTCTGTCTTTGTATTGCTTTATTGTATTATTTTCTTCATTCTTGTTGCTCTGAGCATGTCAATGACACAAGAATTTCCCCTGGGATAAATAAAATTCTTTCTTATCTTCCAATCTTATCTTAACTTGAGATCCAAGGTTATAAAAGAAAAATTAAGAAAAAGATGCAAAATCCTTTTAAGGCTTCCATACATTTGATCAAATTCCAATCCATATGCTGCAATATCTGAACTACATTTGATCGTCAGGACATTTTGAGTTCCTTTTTACCGTTTAACTTTTTAAGTAAAATACCAGTGGCTCTTGCACCAAGTAAAGTGTTTCATCATTGGGAGTTATTCCTTTACTTTTTAATGCATACGTTTTACATAAGGAGACAGTCAGTGCATTATGGTTGCATTCTGCAGGTTTGAGTAGAAGTTTTTTGTTTGTTTGGATATGAAGCAACATGTCGGAAAAATGACTGAAGCCCTGAGACTGCCCAAGTTAATTAAATTTTTTTTCTTGAGATGTTAGATCTGTCATCATCACAACATAAACTAGGTAATGCAATAATGTTCTGAAGGTCTTGCAAAAAACACTTTTGCTTTTTTGCAACACAGTTGATTTGACAACAGTCTGATAGTATCCTTTTTAAAACTGGGGAAAGATGTGCAGTGGATAAAGTGTGTAGACATAATACAAAGTTCTTAGAGTAGGACCTGACAGACCTTTAAACTCCATTATATCTTGCTTTTTTAGTTTTATTGTACTGACTTTGATCTCTTCGTGACAGAATGAAGTTCATGAAACACTACTGACAAATGTATGGATGGACCATGTAAGTAAAGAGTTTCATAAACACTTTTAGATCCCTCAAGATTCTTTGGAGAAGCTTTTTTGCATATTTTTAAAGTTTAAAGAACCTTCCCCTTTGAGGAACTTTTAGATTTACATTTACATGTGTGCACTTTTTCCTCCCTCCTTTGAAGCTGTCATCTCAAAAACATGAGTTTTTTTTTCCTAAAAGCAATAAAAAGACAGTGAAACGGTGGGGCTGTTTAAATCTGAAGGCTTCTGAGCCTTTTGCATTGGTGTTTTATTGACCCTTTGACTTTGCAGTTATGTATTTAGCTTATTTTGCAAATTTCACAGCTCTTTGAGCTCTTTTCTCGTTATTTTTCAATAATGAAAATAAATCATGAACTGCTCAAGTTCTTCATGGTTGGATGGTTCCACATAGAACCACAGAGTTTCATTTAGGAACTCTTTAAATTAGGTCTTTTTGCAGAGCAGACCCTGTATGTGCAGATTTTCAGATTTTTCTCTATCATTCTTAGGGCTGGACTGACTATAGACTTGCATGGAATTCCTCAGAGTTTGACGATATCAGTGTCCTGCGTCTTCCCCCTAGTATGGTGTGGCTACCAGAGATAGTTCTGGAGAACAAGTACATATCTCTCCTTTATTGCAGAGTTTTGTTTTACTTTATTGTGCAAATGGAAGAACATTTTAAAATGATTGTGTTTTTTCTGCTCCAGTAATGATGCCCAGTTCCAGGTGGCCTACTACTGTAATGTGCTGGTGTACCCCAGTGGATTTGTATACTGGCTGCCTCCAGCCATCTTCCGTAGTTCTTGCTCCATCAACGTCCACTACTTTCCTTTCGACTGGCAGAACTGTACTCTGAAGTTCAGGTGCGCCATGTCTACATTAATCAAAATTTAATGCTCCATATATTACTGCAAATTGTTTTGCAGAGGTTAAAAATAACTACTTACATTTACTCAGGTAACATATGAAGAACTTACATCTGAGTCCTACACAATTACACTATATGGACAAAAGTATTGGGACACCTTATCATTACACCAACAGGGATTTCAATGACATTGCATTCAAATACCAAAGCTTTAATTTGTAGTTGGTCCCACTTTGCAGCTAGAACAGCTTCCACTCTTCTTGGAAGTCTTGGAAATTTTGAAGTGTTTCTGTGGGAATTTGTGCTTATTCATTCTGTAGAGCATTTATGAGGTCAGACACTGATGTTGGATGAGAAGGTCTGGCTCCAATTTTCGTTCCAGTTCATCCCAAAGGTGCTGGATGGGGTTAAGGTCAGGGCTCTGTGTGGCCAGTCAAGTTCTTCCACACCAAACTCATCCGACCATCTCTTCATGGAGCTTGCTTTGTGCACTGGGGCACAGTCATGCTGGAATAGAACAGTTAGAAGCATGCTTTTGTTCAAAATGTCTTGATACACCGAAATATCAAGATTGCCCTTCACTGGAAGTAAGGGGCCCAGCCCAAATCCTCAATACTTTTGTCCATATTGTGTAGTTACCAAGCCTTTATGTGTTTCTGTTCATGCTGTTACGCTGGTAACAGTAGTTCCATCCAAATGTTTCATCCTCCTCAGCTCATTAACTTACAATGCCAAGGAGATCAGCCTACACTTAAAGGAAGAGGAGGATACAGAGACTGGAAGTTACTACAAGGTGGAATGGATCATCATTGACCCTGAAGGATTCACTGGTGAGGATGGCTGGCTTGGAAAATCCTTTCTATGTATAGTTATAACATCAGAACGACCTTACTGATGGAAGAAATAGTCTGGTGCATACATTAATTGGCAATGCTGAAAGCAAATATCAAACAATAACACAAATCAGTGTAAAGCCTTATGATGTAAGAAAATCTATTGAAATCTATTGAAAAAAATGCATTTCAAACACACAAAAAGTCACGGTAGTTCCTCCTGCCCTTAAGATCCATCATCACTTTTAGTGTTACTAGAGTGTCCCTTCGAAGATCCATCCGCTGTAAAGTTCTTTAGGGTTTTTAAAACTGTTTTTACATAGCATCACTCAAAAGACCCTTATTTGGCACCTCTGAAGAATAGAAAAAAACATCCACACTCAGAGAGATCTTTTTACATCTCTTTCCCTCTTCTCAGAAAATGGAGAGTGGGAGATCATTCACAGGCCTGCCAGGAGAAACACCTACAAGAACATCCCCATGGACAGCAATAAGCACCAGGACATCACTTTCTACCTCGTCATCAAGCGCAAGCCTCTGTTCTACATCGTCAACATCATCATCCCCTGCGTGCTTATTTCTTTTATGGCCTCACTGGTCTACTACCTGCCTGCTGACAGTAAGTGGTATCTTGATTCAGTACTTTCAGAACTCATTACGGCATCCATAATTGAAATTATGCAGTAACTCGCTGTTAAGTGAGGAGCACACTATATGTACAGAAGTCCCCCTTTGCAGCTATAACAGCTTCCACTCTACTTGGAAGGCTTCCCACAAGATTTTCTGTAGAGCATTTATGAGGTCAGACACTGATGTTGGACGAGAAGGCCTGGATCACAATCTCCGTTCCAGTTCATCCCAAAGGTGCTGGATGGGGTTGAGGTCAGGGCTCTGGGTGGCCAGTCAAGTTCTTCCACACTGAACTCATCCAGCCATGTCTTTATGGAACTCACTTTGTGCACTAGGACACAGTCATGCTGGAATAGAAAAGGTTATTCCCAAAGGTTCTTGGAAGCATGGTGTTGTCCAAAAAGTCTTGGTCTGCTGAAGTATTAAGATGCACGTGAAGTAAGGGGTCTAGCCCAAACCCTGAAATACAGGTGTGTCCCAATACTCTTGCCCATATAGCGTATGTTTCAATACAAGTTGTCCATTATGATTCAGGCACTTGATCAGGAATGAAAACCCCACCAGCCCTTTGTAGATAAATTTTGACATAGGAAGTTGTCTCCTTTGATTATAAGGAGTGAGGATCCAAATTTCTCTGTTGTAACTCATACTATGTGAATAGTATTGAACTGAATTAATTGCCTTGAGTTGGATTCACCCAGTCAGAACCACTCACCTCCATTCCACCGTAAAATGGTGGAAATATGCATCTGCACTCGGCCAAACGTTTGATTCTTAGATGCCACCTCATTACTCATTGCTCTCTTGTTACCTTCAGTTTGTTTCTGACCTTGTCCAGGCGGTGAGAAAATGACCTTGTCCATCTCCGTGCTCTTGGCCCAGTCTGTCTTCCTGCTGCTGATATCACAGCGTTTACCAGAGACCTCCATGGCAGTACCATTAATCGTCAAGTGAGTAAAATGAGGAGCATCTTGATAGAACATTGTCAAAACGTGCAGCAGTGCTAAGATGATGGGAAACCAAAGAGTGCATAAGAACTGGAGCTTCATTTCACAGGTATCTCATGTTCATCATGGTCCTGGTCACTGTGGTAGTGCTGAATTGTGTGATTGTACTAAACCTCCACTTCCGGACCCCCAGCACCCACGTCATGAGTCAGTGGACCAAGGAGGTGAGTGGCTCAAATCTGCAGCTGCAGTGAAATACTTTTCTACATCTCATTTGAAAACATTCGGCATTTTACTGTGGTTCTGACATTCAGATGTTCTTCAAATCAGCTGCACAAACAACCTATGTTTACTAAACTGCAGAATCATCCTGGACCAAAGGTAGACAGCATATCCGGATGCATATTGTAGTCTTTCATTTCTCTTGTGGAGAGACGCACATAGCTGTGCCAGGATTTTGCCAAAAAAACATTTAAAAAAAAAACATAGTCCAGACTTAGAACAAGTAGACAAATAATAGATGGCATTATATTCATTTTTTCATAGTTATACAGCATTTTTCTTAAACATTCAATGTAATTTTGTCATATCCCTTTAGTATAGAAAATAATTTGGTGCATCTGTAGCTAGTATGCCAAGATCATAATTAACCTCACTCTCTCTGAGTGGGTAGGATATCTGTTCCTTTTCCTCCATCGCAGTGTGATGCTCGCCAGTGCAGGGCTCTGTCGTCTGATGTAACAGAATGGGTAGATTTCTCCTCTGAATCTTCGGAGCTGTGCAGTGATAGTGTTTAAAAAGACATGGTAGTGTTTCACCAGACCATGAGCTTTCACTCTCCTAGCACTGGCGGTATCTTGTGATTGGGGGGAGTCTTAGGTAGCAGGCGAAACTAAACATGATTAAAATGGGGATACAATTGGGCGGTAAAACAAGTCCAGTGTAAACATTACAGAATCCTGTTGTAGTCAGTCATAATCAGTTTTCACATTCTAAAAGTGGCGCACTTGAAATCTTCACGTTCAGGCCGATGCATCATGTCTTGATATACAGTAAACCCCACTTTGACGCGGATCAGCAGTCGCGGATTCAGTCCAGCGCAGATTGTTTCTGAAAACCAAACTAATAATTGTTGGCTGAAACCTCTGCACTAACGCGGAAATATCCTCCGCATTTTTTTTTGCTTTTGTGATGTCCGGGCCTCATCCACCACGCCCCCTCGTCCTCGTGCTGGTTGTTTATGTTTGGGCGCGGTGCTTAGCAACCCAGCATGAGGATGAGGGGCCATGGCTGACGAGGCCCAGACATCACAGCTTTTTTTGTGGCAATATATCATTTTTCATGCATTTTAGTGCTAAATTATTAGGAAAAATATAATTTACTAATTTTGTAACATAAATATTAACATAAATTCAGCTACATTTCATATAAAAAATAACTACAAATGTTTTGGTACTGTAGAGAGAAACACAAAGAAAGCATGTCTTGGGGTGGTGAAATACTGCTGTACTCAGAGGCGGGAGGTTTGAAAGTAGCCAATCTGAGAACACTATTCATTTCTCCTTGCTGCTGATTGGCTGCTGCCCTTTGATGCTGCAGTCCAGAATTTTCCCCGTGGAGCGTCTCAAGTGTTCTCATGTTTTCCTAGCACAGCGGGAGTTCAGTGTAAACGGTACAGTACGAATACAGGTTTACCTTTACATTTTCTTTAAGGGTAATGTATTAAGCTGAGTTTAAACTGAACTTAAAGTGTTTTTTGGGAGCATATTATAAAAAAGACATTTTTAGGCTTTTTTTTTTTACCACATCACAACATTGCGGTTTTTCAGCATACGCAAGTGCTCTTGGAACGTAACCCCCGCGATAAGCTTTACTGTACTCTGAAAGTCTTAGCAGTCAATGCAAATGCTACCCGGCCATTTCTGAATGCTAATGACTTTCTGTCTTGTCTTTTTCCAGTTCTTCCTGGAGAGGCTGCCTCGCTTGTTGCACATGTCCCGTCCTGCCGAGACTGAGCCTGCTTGGGACGGGGCTCTGCCTCGGCGCTCCAGCTCCGTGGGTTACATTGCCAAAGCTGAGGAATATTACAGTCTGAAGTCTCGAAGTGAGCTGATGTTTGAGAAGCAGTCTGAAAGACACGGCCTGGCGACTCGTCCAACGCCCACTGCAGGTCAGTCCCTCAGAACATGAGTGTCTCAGCATGACTCTACTTAAACTGTAAGCATGTATAAGTGTTAGTACCCCCCCCCCCCATTTCATCATTCCCACTCTTTTTCAGCATATAAGCCTGGCAATGATGCAGAGGTGAACGAACAGTTATACAACGAGATGAAGCCAGCTGTGGAGGGAGCCAACTACATTGTCAAGCACATGCATAACAAGAACGATTATAACGAGGTACGGGCTTCACGGTTCACAGGTGTCACTCAGTTTCAACCTGACTAATTTCTAAAACATCTCAAACTTGAAAAGTGGTGATCACATCTCAGGACAAGAAAATAGATAAGGACTGTATTTTATTTATAATTTAATAACTTCTTTCCAAACACTTTTTGAATGAAAATCTCAATTGGACCATCTACAATGCCTTAAGTTTATTTTAATCAACAATGTGTAAGTTGTTAATTCATAAAAATATATGAGGAATAAGTCCATCCTTTTAAAAAGTCATGTATTTTTTCCCATTTGTACACATCTGTTCCAGGAAAAGGACAACTGGAGTGGGATCGCCAGAACAGTGGACCGCCTCTGTTTCTACATAGTGACTCCTATTATGACATTAGGAACCATATGCATCTTCCTAATGGGCATCTACAACAACCCTCCCGCACTACCTTTCGAAGGAGACCCCTTCACTTACACAGAGGGAGACAAACGCTATGTATGACCCCATACTTTTTATGACTATAGTGCTCCAGGCATATCAGATTACACCAAAGCAGCATTGCTTGGGTCTGCTTTGAGCCTCTCAGTCTTCGCATGGTTGAATTTAAATGTGGTTTGCTAAATATATGTATGTACATGAAATATTTACACTAATAAATAAGCTTCTCTCAAACTTGTTTTGTCACATTTGCTTTCAAGGCTGTCACTGGCTGCCTCCAACTGACAACTGTGGGACTGATCAGTGGTCCTTTATATTCAAAACAGCGTTCACAGTATTACACAACAATACACAATCGAAATAGGAGTTGTCAGTTTTGGATCTAGAGGGTTGGTGTCAAGTTTGCCGATTTCTATGATAACACACGCTGTTAATCTGATAATTGCTGGGTTTACTAGGCATGTTGGAGCAGGGAAATCAGCAAGCTGGGCTGGACATACATGTCACGAAAATAGCTGAGGAGACACTGGGAACACGGAATCTTTTCTAACTGACATGTCAGTCTATTATTAGTGTAGCTACACTTGTCCTACACTCCTTTTATCTCCTTTCATGCTTATTTTATCTAGCAAAGTACTAAAAAAGTACTTTGTTAGATAACATGCTGAGATACAACTATAGAACCAAGCCTCTCGCTTTTTGACTTCTTTCAGCATCTGGGGTGCTAGATGTTTCAGATGTGAGAATCAAAAGAACATTTGCCACCGTGCCATGTCCCCTGGCAGACGGATGTTTTAAAAAAGAGGCATGTCTAAGTCAGTTCCTTTTTCATGCATAGTAAAGTACTTTCAATTGTATCGTAGTGCCAGCAATGAGTATATACATATATATATTAGGGGTATCAAGTGATTAAAATAATTAATCTAATTAATTACAAGCTCTCTGATTAATTAATCTAAATTAATCACATTTTTTGCAGTAAAAGTACTTACAGCAAAACTGTTACAGTTTTTTTAAACATGTGCAATAATGTCACAATCATAAATTGCTCAGACAAAAAAATATGCAGAGAGAAAAAAAATAATCTAAAATGAGCAGTTTAAAACATTGTACAGAAAAGCATGGACGTCAGAAGCATTTTAATCTGGGGGGTCTGGAACAGGGTGGTGGGTGTGAGGGAGTTGTAGCATAGTGTTTTCCCTGGGGATGGGGAGCACGTGCTGCATGCGGCGTCTCACCTGTTTCACTCATACAAATCGCTGGGTGGGGGATGAAACTAATGATTTTTAAAAGTTGTTTATTGTTTCTGTAATTAACTGATCAAAATTAATGCCTTAATTCGTCACCCCTAATATATATATACAGTATACAGCACGCTAGAGAAAGTTCCCAAGCAGCTGGCATATGACATGATTAAAAATACACTGCCATCCACACGCATTAAAGAGACACTAATAGGATTATTTGTTGGTTGCTTGCAGAGACATGGCAGCTTCCCTGCACAACAGACTGAAGTGATCTTGTCTGGTCATTTAGTTGTTTTCTCTGTTGTTCCAGTGGATGACCCCAGGTTCTGCTTTGTAGTTCTTTTTAAAGTAGTAAAATAGGATATACTTGTAGATCCACTGCTGTACTTCAAATGAGAAGTGTTTGCTCACACGCACTCACTGCACATTTTAGTGTAGTAAATATTTCATTACTAGCCAGCAGGTTAGAGGACAGATGATGTGTATTAACAGGATTATAACTGAGCCTTAAGTTTAAAAAAATAAAAAAATTCTACTAAATCTAATCTTAGCCTTAATCTAAAACTTTGATCTTAATCATAAACCTAATATTGTTGATAATCCAGTTTTACCATATAACTTGTTAACAATTACAGTATCTGTAGATAATCTATAGGGGGTATTAAAATAAAATGTGACTACTTTAACATACTTCATATTGCTCTGGTTAATTGAACTTATTCAAACTAATTCAATATTCTAACATTAAAACGCACATAAAATATTACGTTGCAAACTTGCTTTTTCTTGCTCCTTTCCTTCATTACATGTTGCACCTACTTACCACTAGATTGTGGTATTGTGCAGTTTAACACTGATTTTAACACTGTTTTGATGCTTTGCCAATCTTTTCTAACCAAAACCACCAAATTATGGATCATATAAAACAAGCAACATTAAGAAGATGTCTACTTAAAGTGTATCCAGTAATAAAATGTGTAACACCTCATTTTTCTTAAATGGTTACATGTATGAGAAGGAAATATATCATTTAATGTACCTTAATGTAGAAGTGGGCCATTTCCATGAGTGCATTCATCATTGAATGCTCCTAAATTGTAAAAGGCAGCTGATATTTTAAAATGATTTTTTAAAAAAAGATAAACAATTTAATAATAAATAATGCAAAATGCAAATGCATATGCTGTATGTTCTTGTTTCCATCTCATTCCCACCTCTGCTTGGTAGCTGTGTGACTAAGGGGAGTGTTGGTGAGAGGAATCAATGAGAAAGCATAGCAGAATGTGAATATAAGGGGTAAGTATACATGCTCTGATGGAGGGGAAGTGTTAAGTGTTAGTTTTGGTCTAGCAGGCTCAATCCAGGACCTTATTAAACAACACCGCCTGCACGCCTGCTTGAGCCACACCAACGGGAGAGAGAAAGAAACAAACACAAGCAAGGAGAAGCAAGTAAATGACAGAGAGGTGATAGAAAAAGACACAGTCCAGCCAAACAGAGCACAAGTCTTTAATGATGCAAGCACACTAATCCTGTTACAGCCCCTCCTACACACACACACACACACACACACACACATACAAATTTCTGTGCTTTCTGTCAGTGTCTGCCACTGCATGGAAATTCTGGTTAATTATGATCTGTCTGGTGGATGCAGCTCATAGTGCTTTCTGATTCATCAGGATCAACATATAAGAAGCCCTTCCAGAGTGGAGGCAGGTGCTCATGATGTCCTTATGATGATATCTTCAACCCACTAACACGAAGGAGAGATTCTTGGCCTGGAGTCCAAGGCCTTCCCTCCAGCTTAACCCTTACGGCACTGGCAGCATAAATAATGAATGTTCCACAGGCCTTTAATAGTTATGAAGCAAAAATAGCACGGCTCTCCGGAGGCCTTGGCAAAGGATTTAGAGGCTGGTCGCTTTAATCGATTGCCGATCTGCAGAAAGTTTCCCCCGAGATTGGATCTGGAGCTTCTAACTTGGAACCGATTTGAAATGAGATCTGGCATGGCTTAACGGGGGTGAGGTGAGGGGAGTGATTTCTAGACACTCCTCCCTACCCCCCAACTTAGAACCCCTTGGGTTCTCCACCAGCCTGTTGCTAAAGGCTTTGTTGTGTGCCGCGGCGCTCCCCAAAAGCATTTGTTTAACTTGGTGGAGAAAGCCATTCATCACTGGGGCAGCTGCACTTCTGCAAATAAAGATCCTGAGGAAGGGGTCTGGTCAGACGGCAGTAATCGCTCCAGCCAGGACAAGCCTGCAGAGGCCTAATTAGGAACAGCAATCTATTCCTACTGTGATTGATTTACTTTGATTTGCAACAGGGCTGCTCTTCAGGAAGGAACTATGTCAGGGCTTGGTACAACACAACCTTTTGTATTGATGTGAGGTCTACGTCTTCTGTGCAGACTGCATTTTTAGCTATAACAACAATAATAATGATAATAGTAAATAAAACTCAAGTTAAATGTAAAAAGGGCAACACTACCAGCAGCCACTAGCCACGGTTAGCGTGCAGGATCTTCTGGCTGCAGCTGGTGCCGTGTCTCGCCCAAGGAGCCAGAAAATTCATTATTCTTTAGTCTGGTTCCTCTCTACCACACACATAAAGACCCAAGCTCTGTCTGTGAGCTATCTCTCTAGCAACAGACATATTTTTTAACTCCTTATGTGCTAGGCTAGGCTTAATCTTACAGGAACAGCACTGTTAAAAAGTTAGTGTTGCTAACAGTGAGTGAATGTTAATAGTCACCCAGTAACCCTATGTAAACGATGACTAGCTTCCAGCCACAGTAAACCATGTAAGCATGATAGATCAACCTGATCCTTTAATCCTTACTATCCAGAAATGACTATGAGTTATTTAGGAGCTCTATGCAAGCGGTTTTGTCATGAGGGTGAGGAACAGAAGTTAAACTACTTATTGTTTAAGTGGGTAACCACCTAAACCTACCTCTACAACTATCACAAATTCTGCACACACACACACACACACACACACACACACACACACATGTCACTACCACCCACCTACTCATCCTGTCAAATGCAGCCCTGCTTTTCTGCAGTTTCACAGGAAAAAATTCAGATTTCTTTTCTTTTCTTTTTGGGGAGGGGAGATTAAACGCGACACTGGCACCCCTTCTGTCGAGATATAAAAAAGTGCTGTCCTCCCACTCAAATGCAGCAAGCAGCATACCTCATTCTCGCCCTGCGCAGATTAAACCTCCCAACTCAGTGTGGGGGCGTTTGTTTATCGCACCGTTCGCGCAGAACAAGCAACGTGAGCCACAGCAGGGCCGAAAGAAGCTGAAGCCCATGTGCTTCTGCTCATGCGGGCCAAGACCGATGCTCCCTGCTGAGCCTTTCTCACTGCTTCACGTCCCTCAGGGTGCACAGAAGGGTGCTCTTTACTGCCGAACAAAAAAACAGAGAAGCAGAAAAAAGGTATAGCAGATGTCTATAAGGTATGACGAATAACAAAAACAAGGCCTTTCTAAGAGAAAGTATATTTTCAGTAGAATCCAGATGCACTTCCTTAGAGGGTTTGGCAATAAAAACATTGTAAGGTTTGCATTTTTCCTTAGAATGTTCCAAAAACAAGTAAATGGGAGGAAGATATTCTAGGGCAGGGGTGTCCAATCTTATCCATAAGGATCAGCATGGCTGCAGGTCTTCATCCCAATCACGGAGGAGCGCATGATTCCACCTGCTTCTTCTGCCGATCTCATTCAAACAACTGATCCTGTTGCTCTTACTTTATCTGAATAAAAGCCTGTAAACACAGCACTCCTGAGGACAGTTCTTGTGTCTTTCTTACAGCCAAATATGGGCATGACATACCAATCATATGTTTATGTTGGCCCATGTTTTGCCTTAAAAGACACTTCTTTCTGGCTTGTATAACATTAAGCACATGTAATCTCCATGAATAAGGAGAAGGAAGCCCTGAACACCATTGGAAATAGCACCATTTGTGAGCCACAAGTACTTACCTGACCTCATTAATACATCTTGAGACTGAATGAAATCGTATCTCAGCATCATTAAACATCGGAGGTCTCAGGAGGAACGCGTGGGAAGCTGGCTCTCTTATTTATACCCTTGGTTTTGGATGAGCAGGTGTGTGGATACTTTAAAACATGTAGCAAATACTGAAACACAGAAATAAAGTTTCTAGATGATGTTTATGTTAGGCTGCTCTAGTACAGAAGCCAACAGAGGGATAAATATGCACCCCTCTCCTGCTAGGTACCCCTCCTGAGAAAGAGAAATTTAGGTTGGTGTGTAATTGATTCATGCCTCCAGGTGGCCAGCAGGTGGCAAGCTGTCTCTCTGCTCTGTGGGAATGCTTCGGAGTTTATGGGGAGCAGGCCGTGTTGTCGTAGTGCTGTGTGTCGCTCGGGTGCTCTTGTATGATTCATGTTGACATACTGAGGCCCAATCTGGGCCCATGCGGGTCTGGCTCCAGTCTCCTGCCTCCATCTGCTCTGGGCCTCGAGTATATGAGGAGTTGGCTGGAAGTAGAGGAGGCGACAGGAATGAGGGCTGTTGGTGGTGGACTTGATGAAGAGCCCATGAACCGTGGCAGTGAGGATCCTGCTCTTGACCACACTGTCACTGACACCAGATCAGGCCTGATGGGAAGTGCTGAGGACACGCTGGCTCATGTTTCGTTTGTAAGTCCCGTTTCCCCCTGTCTGAATACATCAGCGGTGCATTCTCTACCAGCGTGAAAATGGTCTCACTCTACGTGTGTAGAAGGATCTCAGTCACTCCTTCAGACTTTTAAAAAGAGGCAAAATGAACATGTGCTGAATCCTGTCTTGCCCATCTCACTCTTTTTTCTCTACCTTTCTCCTCACCTCCCTGTCTCCCGTCTTTCTCTTTCTACCCTTCTCTTTTTCTCTCCTCCTTCTACCTCTTTCTCCTCACTTCCTTATTTCCCATCATTCTGTTTGTCCCTCTCTCCTTTCTCTGTTTGCCCTTCTCTCCTATAGCTCTTTTTTCTACCTATGGTCCCTTTCCCACCCTCTTACTCTTCATCTTTCCTCCTATCTCACTCTCTATTTTGCTTGTTAAGAATCTTCAAAAAAATCTTCTCATTACAGAAACAGGCTATAAAGGTGCCACACCCCTCTCCATTAGCATATCACACCTTAATTTCAGTTACAGCATCCAGCCCTGCTTTTTGCCCTTAATAAAACAGCTCAGCTCTCCTGTCCTCATTAGAAGAGACGCCGAGTCCGTGATCCTCGTGGGAAATAATCAAGCACTGAATAAAAAAAAATCACTTTGCAGCACTTCGCCGCCCACGGGAGCGCGCGCGGTGGTCGTCAGCTCGCGCGCTCGCTCGCTCGTGTCGTCGTCCTTCCCCTCTCCCTTCATCTCCACCGCTAGGGGTCGCTTTTTGGCCCTTTTGGTGGCTCTCCATGCGCTCTCGCCCAGGACGGAGGAGGGAAGGAGAGAGGCAGAGGCTCGGAGAGACTGCAGCCGGTGGGGCAGCAGCGCGAGAACGAGCGAAGGGACGCGCGTGCTGATCGTTTTCGTTCACGCAGAGGGAGGAGAAGAGAAGTGACAGATAAACGGGACACCAACAGGGTATGAATAGTCTTGCAGCTCCTGACATGAACCTTGAAGCAGCCGTGGATGACAGGGACGCGCAGGAGACGATGAGGACCACCCCCGCGTGGCGCAACCGGCGGCTGAGCGCGTGAGTGAACCCCGAGGCGCGCGCCACTGGACACTTGGCTCGGGGAGGGGGGACCCTTTTCTGCTCCCCCCACCTCTTCATCCATTACCCTCTACCTCAGCTCTGAGAAGAGAAGTGCAGAAACTTTCCCCCATGGCCCTCGTCATGGAACCTGTTAGTAAATGGAGCCCCAGCCAAGTGGTGGACTGGATGAAAGGTAGGCTGCTGGAGGGTTTTGGGAGGCACCGAAGGGACAGAATTAGGCTGAAAATGCCAAATTGGGATTGTTGTTTATATTGTGCGACTAATTAGGCTTGTGGGTTAGACTCAAGCTTAGGTTTATGGTCTATGTTTTAACACTATAACACTATATAGTCAATTCATTCATAATACAGAGTGATAAAGCAATTATGTTCGTGGTTAAGACTCAAGACTAGGTTTTAACACTATAGAAGACTATGTATTAATTCATTTTACAGAGTGGTAAAGCTATTAGCTTCATGGTGGAGACTCAAAACTAGGGGTTGACGCCATATAACACTATAGAAGACTATATATTCAATTAATTCATAATACAGAGCGTTGAGTTTTGAGCCTTCATTATAGAGTGTGGTTACACTACAGATAATACAAAAACGCAGTTTCAGTCACGTTGTTTGTTAAAATCCTCCTTATGCTAGTGGAACAGGTGTCTGGTGCTCGTGTTAAATTCACACAGCAGGTTTAGGCAAGCAAGGCTTTTATGTATTCATTCATTTATTTATTTATTTATTTTCCAGAGCTCTTATTGTTTGGCGAGATGGTGACTTGCCTCGTGAAACACGCTAGCTTCGTAATTTGGTGTTAAATGTAATTAAATTACCCTTATAGGAGAAGAAAAGTGGGAGTGAAAAGTAAGAAAGGTGGTGAAAGTATTTTCTCACTGGAGGTGGGCGGAGCTACGTGAGTGGGCGGGGTGTGGGATGACGTCACCTCATCAGAGCGCGGGGGAACTGTGATTTAAGCGTGTCATATTTTTTATTTATTTATTTTTTTCCCCTACCAGCTCTCCCACGCGGGAGGGTATATATCTACCGTACATAGACAAAAGTATTGGGACGCCTGACCATTACACCAACAGGGACTTTAATGACATTGCATTCAAATCCATAGACTTTAACATGGAGTTTGTCCCTCCTTTGCAGCTATAACAGCTTCCAATCTTCTTGGAAGGTTTTTACTCAAGATTTTGGAGTTTCTGTGGGAATTTGTGCCCCATTCATTTTGTAGAGCATTTATGAGGTCAGGCACTGATGTTGAACGAGAAGGCCTGGCTCGGGTTGAGGTCAGGTCTGTTATTGTGTAGATATTGTGTTGATATTGTGTAGGTCCCCCTTTATGCCATCGGAATAGCTCCAATTCATCAAGGTATGGATTACACAAGAAGTATAAGGAGGTATACACAGGTATAGAGCAACAACACTGTGGCCTGATGCTCTTGATGGGCTGGTTCGCCTCCTCTGTATGTAATAATTTCTGTATCCGCAAGGCATCAGTCATTTTTGTTCAGATGATTAATGAGGCAGTCGTGCAGACTTATGTAATCGTGCATCGCTAAGAAAACATTAGCACCCCTATTTTTTTTCCAGAATGTGGCAAATCATTAAGAAAAACTCATAAGTGTTATACTATGAATGATAATGTACTATTCAGATATATTGGTGGCCAGGGACCAGCTTTAAATATGTACAGTCTCCATACTCTCTGCTCTTTGTGTGTGTGTGTGTTTGTGTATGTGTGTGTGTGTGTGTGTGCGTGCGTGTGTGTGTGGACGTTGTGACTGTCTTTGAGAAACAGGTGAAAGAAACTGTGACAGGTGTGAGCAGGCAGTTGGAGGCTAGTGTATACTTTCCAATACTTCAGAGACTTTGTGTGTGTGTGTGTGTGTGTGTGTATGTGTTACAGTGTACTACAACACTGGTCCTCCAATCAGTGAATTTTAATGACACTACCAGCTCTGGTCCTTTGATCAATGTTCTTACTGCCAAAGACATTTTACTCTTTAATGAACCACTAATCATGCATGATAAATACCTAACTGTTTATCGCTGTTTATGATATTTCACAACAGAGCAAATGACCTTTTTTTGTACATTTATAGCAATATTTACAGTAAAATTGTCATAAAAAGCTTGATATAATGACAGGACTATTTGCAGGTAGGACTGCTGAGAACACTAAATGAACACTAAATGGCTATAAAATACTGCTCTGTTTGGTATGACGTCATTGTAATCATCGTTATATAACAGTGTTCTTACCCTATTAGTTGCCATTATGCTTCAAAACACACCAGGGATGATGGTGCTAATTTCAGCTAGCGGGAATATGAGATTTTCCATTACATGTTAGCATCAAGCTAATGGCAGCAGAGTTTTTTTCCCCCACACTTGTTTCGTACACAGTGTGACACTATGAACACACTAAGCTTGTACCAGATATGGAGTTTTTTTTTTACTTTGTATGTTCCAGTTTTATAGCGAATCATTTAGTAAATATTTCAACTCTGAATATTATTGGATCAGCTTGTTACCTCGATTACCCAGACCTGCTTCTTAAGTAATGCTAGTGCTTTTTACTTTACGCACACACAGTTAGTGATGGGACACATACATGTATCCATGACACTGAGCATGGGTGACACAAAAGTTTTTTACTTATTTGAGGCATAAAGTCCTCTTTGGTCTCCTTCTTCTTCTGTGATTTACATGCTCCATTCAGAGGAAGGCTGCATCACGTGATCAGAATATGATGGCACAAAAAGTGACAGTGAGAAAGCAGAGCTGATCTGTTTCTCTAACGTCTCTGAAAACTCTGAATACTGAAGTCTCTGAAACTGCAGCTCTTTTGGAGTGATGATATTTGAAAGTGTCCAAGATAACATTACCGTACATGCCATGTTAAACTACCAAGCACAAGCACATGTCTATGAACTTCTGTTGAGAAAAAGAATCTGTAATTCTCTATGATAGCAATCAGTCTGTTAAGACCATTTAGTGATCATGCAGTGGTCTGTATTCGAAGTTAGAGTATAACATTGGTCTTCCAGTTTCAGATGCTACTCTACTGAGCTGGACTATGTTGTACCAGATTGAGGCCTGGAGACAAAACACAGTCATATGCAGAGCATCTGAAAACTATAGAGGAGGGAAAGTGCATCCACACTGTAAATAGAAATGTTGTTAGTCTTGATAGTCTAGGGTTTGGTAGTCTTTGCTGTGATTTGGTAGTTCTGGCATGTTTACAGCCTATTATTATTATTATTATTATTATTATTTATATTATTATTACTATTATTATACTCCTCATAAAAAGTGTTTAATAGCACTATGTTTCTTGCCTTTGATTGAAAATCGCAACCCAAATAGCTGCATTTACACTATTTATCGGCAAGTTTTTCCCTCTATTTGATGTCATTCACCCATTATCTACTCTCAAATATCAAATAAAGATGTGGATTTTTATAGGAAATAAATTATTTTGTGTATTCTTAATGACGTTTTAATATTTTAAGACAGTGCTCTCCAACCCTCCTCCTGGAGATCTGCTTTCCTGCAGTGTATCTAACCTGCTGCCCCCTTCCTAACTTAACACTCTGGCAAATCAGGGACTTCAGAAGAAGTTCATTTGCCAGAGCAGGTGTTGCAGATTGAGGCTGGAACTAAGGAAGGCTCCAGAAGAGCCCCGGAACGACAGTTGTTGACCACGGGTTGTATATTTACCCCACATTAAGGTCTAAAAGCTGGACTCTCTTTTGATAACACTGATGAGGAATGAGATCTTTTCCATAGTTCTGTAAAGGCTGTCCAACCTCAGAGCTACAAAAGAACACAGTTGTGGGCATGGCCAGGCCAACTGTAGGCCTGACATGGACCGAAATACTCAGCAGACCAAATAAGGCTGGCTTTGCTGTCATACATTGAGAGACTTGATGACGCTGATGAAAAGCTCATCAGAGAGTTTACCTTCCGTGTGTGTGGGGGGTGGTATTGTTACATGAGGCTTGGAACGAGTTACATTTTGTGGGTCATGATGGGTTGGAGTGAGTGAGTCAGACAGCCGGTGTGTGCTCGATGGATCACTGTGCTCCGCATACACCCGCAGGCCTACACATTTACACTCAGCCAGTACCCTCCGTGGCATTACTTAACCAGTGTGATTAAAGCAGCACAGGCGCCACAAATCCTGCGTGGGTCCTCTCAGTCTAAAGGTTGTCCAGGGTGGAAGGAGCTTGTGAAAACAGTAGAGCTTTCGTCTAATGTTCCTTGGATTCATCCGTTCCCCCTGGATACTTCCTTTCATTTTTCCCGCCGGCCTGATTCTACAAGTTCTCCCACCAGCCAGGCTCTCATGCTTTAAAGGACATGGGCTTATCTGCTTTTAGCAATTAATAGGTACTTGAACATGGAGAGAGGAGAGGCAGGCAAAGGAAGATGAGTCAGTTAGAAGGGGGATGCTGTGCAAGGTCTGATGAGAATAGAGAGGTAACCATTAGGGCTGGAACAATATTTTATAACAAAAAAAATGGTTATAAATAGAAGCATGATAACACATGAACATGTGTGACTGTGTGGGCATGAAAGTATGAATAAAAGAAAGAGAGGAATGGAGCACTTAACCTCATTTATTTCTTGTAGAGATGGTGAAGTCCTATTTGTAATCAGCGTGAGATTTAAGCAGTTTCTTCTATTTCTGAAATTCGACTCCTGAGATACAAACCTTTGATATTTTTTAATCAAAACTATTTTGTTTTTGGCTCAACTCTTAGCTGAATTATATTTAATATTTAATATTTTGATTTTGACAAAGCTCTCTTCCACATCTCAGAAATCTTCCTGCCGTCTGTCAGTTTAGAAGAAGCTTTCCATCGATAGAGGTGTTCTCTGAAGTGTACAACCTTTATGTGCTTTTTAAGTGATTTTTATAAGGGTTTTTGAGACATTGGTCCATTTAATGAGAACCTCACTGTATCACTTTATGAGAAAATGGGATAGATTGAACATTGTTTTTTAAGAATCTAACCATATTGGAACAAATGTAGCACTGTTGCTTGCACCCAAGCCAGTCAGATTCAGATCTGCATTGCTGGATTCTGAGGTGCTCCAGACACGCCCAACATTTAGGTGGCCAAAGGGACTCAATCTGGACTCAGTCAGGACTGCTTTTAAAAACTGTGTTGGGACCCAATAACAAAGCTAAGTCTCCTGATGTGTCACCAAATTACTGAGCCATTGTCAGAGTAGTTCTTGTGATTGCTGTGCTGGTTTTTGATTTGGTTTCTGATTTTGGGTTTGCCTTGGACATTCCTATTTGCCAGTATTTTGACTTTTATTTTTATGTAATGTCTTCAGATTTATGTTTTGGACTTCATTAAAAAGTGCACTTTTATATATGCATCTGTATCCAGTCACATTCAACATTAGACAAAAAAGTTGAGAAAATTGCAGACTGGTTGATTTTGTCTTTAAATTTGTATTCCAGTGTGAGCATAAATGGATTTATATTCTTTGACAGGCTGTTTAACATTAAATTACACTCAGAAGGGGTTTTTGGCACCAATTCTGTTTTTGGCTCCCTAAAGAGCTGTTTGTGGAATGGGTCTTTGAAGAACTAAGTGAGGCATGCAAGTGAGATGTGTGCATGTGAAAGACCTTTGTTTAAAGTTAAAGTGACCTCCACATAATGTAAACAGTAAACTGGTGATGACATTTTTATGAAATGTGGTCCCACTGTGGCAATGCTCAAAGAACCTTCCGTGGCACCTTTTTTAAAGCGTCTGCCTGGTTCTTATGGGGTTGAGGACATTGCTTTGGTTTCTGAAGTTCAAAAGCCACTGCTGACACATAAGAAAACCTTGAAAATTGTGATAGGCATTTTTATACCAACCATAGACAGCGAATAACTTTAATTTCAGTTATAGGATCACTGGGATAATAGCAGCTAACTTTAAGTCAACACATCTGATAACATTAAGGTAGGGTTGGCAGAAGAGATTATTCTTCCGTCGACTAACTTACACAATATAGTGTAATGGTCAGGTGTCCTGATTTTTTTGTCTGTATAATGTATATCTTTGCCTGCTTTTAATAGTTATAAATATTTAATTGGCTCTTCATCTTCAGCATTAAGCCAGTACTGAGACGTGTCTTCGTTGGAACTAGCTTCATAAGTAAGCGAGTAAATGCTGTATTCTTTAACATCCTTGTTGGAAACCATGGCTGCATGTCGGGTCAGGCTGGTATCCGTGTTCTATCGGCCAGCTCTTGTAGCAGAGCACTCTAATCAGCAGCAGTAGAAAAGAAGCCACGTCTGCCCCGACATCACACACATCGGACTGTGAAAAATCTGAGTCAACCGAGAGAGACAGAAGTGAGAGAGCAGAAGGGAATGAGGGGAAATAAATGCCAAGACATAGTACAAAAAGAGAAGAAAGCCTGAGGCGGTGGAGATGGTTAGGCAGACTGTTTTTGGGTGAAAATAAACAAAAAAGAAAAAAAAAACATGGCAAAACATGTTCCCAAATGACATCAGGCATTTTGGCAGCGACACATAGAGTAAGAAAGCGTGACAGAGAGAGAGAGAGAGAGGGAAGAGAGAGAGAGAGAATGAGATTGAGAAAACGAGGAAAAATAATTTGAGAGAGAGTGAGCAAAGAAATAGAATTAGATTACAAAGGGAAGAAATACATTGGAAGAGGGAGGGAGAAAAGAGAGAGAATGGGTTAGAGAGAGAGAAAGACAAAATAGAATTCGATTACAAAGGGGAAGAAAGAAATGAATTGAGGGAGAAAAGTGAGAATGAGATTGAGAAAATGAAGAAAGAAAGAAATAATTTGAAAGAACAAAGGAATAGAATTAGATTACAAAGGGAAGGAAGAAATAAATTGAGAGGGAGAAAACAGAAAGAACGCAGAGAGAGAGAGAATGAATAGAATTAGATTATAAAGGGAAGAAAGAGAAACACATTGAGAGAGGGAGAAAAGAGGGAGAATAGAGGGCCAGAGAGAGAGATAGAGAAGGAAGTGAGGGAGAGAGAGAGAGAGAAAGAATAGAATTAGATTAGAAAGGCAAGAAAGAAAGAAATTGAGAGGGAGAAAAGAGAAAGAACGGAGAGAGTGAGAATGAATAGAATTAGATTACAAAGGGAAGAAAGAAATACATTGAAAGAGGGGGAGAGAAGAGAAAGAATGGGCAAGAAAGAGAGAGAGAGAGATGTAATTGAGAAAGGGAAGAAAGAAATAGACTGAGGGGGGGAGAGAAGAGTAAGAATGGGCAAGAGAGAGAGATGTAATTTAGAAAGGGAAGAAAGAAATAGATTAGGAGAGAGAGGAAAGAAGAAAGAGAGAATGGTCTGGAGAGAGAGAGGGGAGGCTGGGGGTCCACTGTTGTGTCCCAGAGGCTCCTTGCTCAACCAGTGTTGAGTGTTTTTTGTGTGTGGGTTCGGAGCTCATGGGGGTGGGAGAGCATTCTTCTCCTCCTCTCTTTTCCTCCGCTTTTTGTTGTCGTGCCTCTTAACTTTGCAGCAGCAGTAGAGGAGGGACGATTAAAATTCATGTGGAAGAGAAGAGGGGAGTGGAGCCTGATTTGGGGGGTGGGGGAGGGCATTAGCACTGAAGACCAGGGGACCTGCCACGATTTAGGGGAGTGCTGAGATGTTCACACTGTTCAGAGGGAGAGGAGCAAGCACAAAACACTAAAAAAAACACACGGAAACAATAACTAGGGGCTGACCAGTGTATCGCCTGGCTGATGAAATTGAATTCATGAGACTGATCAATATCGGCAATGTTTTTGAAAATATCGTGGGGCGGTTCTCTTCTGGCCAGAAGACGTGGAGCAATTGATAATCAGTTCGGAGGGGTGGTTCTCAGTTCTTGAAAGTATGTGGAGACTGCTCAAGTGGGCCTCTGAGATTTTTGTAAAACATGTAGAATGGGCGTGGGGGTGGGGTGCCGACAGGGGATTAACACCATGGTGTCTCCTAAAACTGCAGTATGGTGATGATTGTTGCAGCCCTACTGAACAACACATCACACACTCTAAAGTGCAATGAGATGTAATTTCACGATGCCAGGAACACTGATAGATTGTGTTGGCTTTTGAAGTTAAAAGAATGTTTTCGCCCAAGGCATGTTTGGTGCCAAATGTGGTTTCTTCAGTTTAGCACTGGAACTACAAGGCTAATTTAACTAACAAACACTACAAGTCAACAGTCACCCATACATTTTCCGCAGACAAAACTTCTCTAGGCTCTTTTACTAGATGTAGGGTTAGTCAAAAAGTGCATCAATTAGATTTTTCATTGAACATGTAACAGTGCTCCTTGCACAATTAATGACATTCACCATGAATACCAATTGTAATAATTTTGCTTGAGCAAAAATAAATCTGTATTATAATAAATATTTCAGCAGCATAGTTGGAACCATTTCAGAATTTGTAGCCATGCATTTCTGGTATCCATCCGCCAACTTTGATACAGATCAAACCATTTCAGCATAAATACACATAAAGACAGATGAATAATTACATTTATTCACTAAAATAAATAATGCATTTATATTAGTGAATAAATACATTTTCCTAGGTTTAATCACTTAAGAGGTTTGGCTATAAGTTTGAATAAGTTTGAAATCATTGCAGCTTGTCACAGATTTTAAGTAGTAAAGGTTTGAGTTGACTATATGTAAAGTCAGAAATATGAGGAGCATAGGCTAACGTGTCACTGTATCAGCACTAAATATCCGCCACATCCTAATAATGATCAGATTTTAATGGTGATTATAACTAGATATCTGTCTGAGCTATATGGTGGGAAAATACTGTGTATCTCTGTAAATCGAATCATTGGTTTCAGCCTCCCAAACTCTATAAGGATAATCTTGAAAGCCTTCCATCTCCAGTAAAGTCAGTAGAGATGGGGGTGGTGTAACAGGTTTGAAATAGAAGCGAGATCTGTGGGTTTTTGCGGTCTCACTGCAGCCGCAGCCTTACAGGCCTAAGGTGCTTTTACAAGTCATGAAAAGACAGCTTTGGAGCAGATGCACTTTTCCCAAGCAGTGGTCTTGGAATACTGCTTGTCCAGCATTTTCTCTGCTCTAATGCTAGGGGGATAATACTAGGGCCAGTCAATAAACTGTTAAACTGTTCAAACTGAAAAAACCAGTGGGAGTTTAAGGGTTATAGAAGATCCCCCATTGGTCAGCTCACCCGATGGCCAGAAAAAGTGGACGCATTGAGAAGAACCCTTGTTAATCAGTTCAGGGGGTATTTCTCAGTTATTGAAAAAACATGGAGACTTGTGGGCCCCCTAGTTTGTTTAGAAATGTGTGACGTGGGGGTTGGTAATGGGTGCTGACGGGGGATCAACACTACGGTATCTCCTAATTCTGCAGTGATTGTTACAGCCCTGTTAGATAACACCCACTATTCACTCAAAAGTGCATTGTGATGTAAGTTCATGATGCCAGGAACACTAACATCTTTAAAAGAAATGGTCAAATAAAAAAAAACTTTTCTTAATTTTCCTCGCTTATCTCATGTGTAGTCAGCTGCCCATGTCATGTTTGGTTGTCAAATTTGAATTCTTCAGTTTAGCTGTGGAGCTACAAGGCTAATTTAACTAACAAACTCCAAAAGACGACAGAGGATCCCCTACTGGTCAGCTCACCCGATCAGCCAGAGGAAGCAAATGCACTGAGAAGAGCAATTGCTAATCACTTCAGACTGTATTCAAGCTCTGTACTACTGACATTTACATGCACGATACATGCATGATCGCGCCAGTTAATGACTGCAGTAGCTCGAGTGTGCTGCATGTTAGATCAACGCCAAATAGAGCCGAGGTCAAATGCTGCTCGCGTCTCAGTTCTCTGAGGACGTCTGGAGCGCCAGGGTAGGTAGAGGCAGGAGCAGCCCCCACCATCCGGAGTTCAATTCTCTATCAGCTTTTTATTTCGTATTTTAATATTAAACGGGGAGCACCAACCTCATTAGCAGAAACGCCTTAGTATAATGGCAATGTCAATTCTATATTGAAAGAGACTGCCATTTGCACGTTGTCTGACAGTCATTTTAAGCTCTAATGCATTCGTGCTCTGAACCCATTGACTTACCCCCCCAACCCCCCTCACGTGTCTACTTGTTTATTCCAGTTGGTTGTTCCTAAACTCTATACCAAATAGAAAGCAATGAGCGGCAGCAGTGCTGACTTAAACGCCTTGACTGAAAGATGAAAGGCTGAATAAAGGCAGGGCCTTTTCTTTAGCTATGCCTCCGTAATTGATTGTGATGTATGAAGGTGCATTAGCTGCTTTTGCGATAAGATTTGTTTTCTCTCTCTCTGAAGTGGGTGATGCTCGCAGGGTAATGACTGTGCACCTTGCCTGCCCCCTCCGACTCCACTGGTGTTGCTCAACCTACAAACACACACACACACACACACACACACACACACACACACGCAAACTCACTCCCGTACACACACCCCTCCTGTCTCCAGGCTGGATATTTTGAGTATTCCAGGCTTGTCTCCAGGGTGTGTCCCATGGGAACACATGAATAGAATATTATATTTCACATGACATGTGGTGGATGTGGGTAGGTCTGGCTCTGTGGAGTGTGTTTGTTTGAGTGCGCGTGTGTTCAGTGGGGTTGCCCTTAGACAAGATTCAAAAATATTTTAGTTTAGTTTTTTGGACCAGACCAGTGGTTTTAGGCTCTCAGAAGAAGTAACTCTTTCATTTTATTTTCACTTGAGCTTATTTCTGATGAAGTATTACATATAATTGAAGCTTAATATAATAGAACCTAGTCTAACTTCAGTAAATGGTAGAGTAACTCAGATTCTAACAAAAGGAGGCAATTAATTGTCTGGCTAACTAATCGTAGCTAAATAATTGCTGTCTTTTACTAGTTGGGTTAATCAATTTGAATAACAAGCGTGACGCATCTTAAAGCTATAGATGAGTTGTTCTCTTGTGCCTATTATTTAACTAATTTAGCGAATTTAAGCTAACATGGGAGATAAAGCCCCAGGGAGTGGAAGTCTATGTTTTCTTACTAATTAGGTTAATCTTGCTCTTGTGGGCACACAGTATACAAGTGCTAAACATGCCCTCTGAATAGTGGTTCAGTGTCCAATAAATGACTGTAGTATTCACCAAACTTCAGCCCTGATTTAACCTGGCCAGTACTAATCTTGGGCAATGTTTATAGTCAGATAGATCTGATTTTAAGAGCAGTATTTTATTGTATTTATATTATAGTTTTATCTTCTTTTCATCCAGTATTGCCAGGTATATAATGTTTAAAATATATAACACTCAATTTTAAAATCATGTAAATCTAAAATATATACCCTGTGTTTTCTGCATGACTGGCTTAGCTTAGGTAGCCATAAACTGGACTATCAACTTGTATGTTAACAGATAACTTCAGTAATTATTTAAGTAGCTTTTCATTATTAATGTGTTTATGATTGCCAGATCAGTTTCTGTATCAAAAAGACAATTTACATGATGTTTCACTTATACCAAGACATGTTGGAAACTGTGGTTTATGAGACAGCATGACTTACTGTGAGCTATAAAAAAAAAAAAAAACCTTTCTAGACAACTGTGTCTGTTTTCCACTGATTTTAGATTTCACTTTTACGCCTTTTATAGCTAATGAGTCCTAAACTACATCGACCACCCGAACAAAGAGCTGGATATGGTTTGAGTTGGTTCTGGGGACATATTTGTGGAAATCATTTGGTTGAGTATTAATCTCTAGTGTTTGTTAGCTGTATTAGCCTTGTAAATCCAGTGCTGCACTGAAAAAAACAGAATTCTGACCCAAAACATGTCTTGGCTACTTGATTGCAAGTGGAAAATGGAGTG
>JBBPCX010000001.1:12088275-12093275 GCA_037974365.1 Hydrocynus forskahlii | reverse complement strand
GAGGAAAGAATGGCCTATAGCATGGGTGCCAGAACCTTTATGGGGAGGGGGTGATCAAAACGATTTACTTTTCAAAATAATTTGTTTCGTCTCCTCACTTTTCCCCCTCGGACAACAGCCTAGACGTAGAGCACTGCGCCAGCCCCCCCACATACTTCCGGCGCCCATGACCATTAGTATTCTAAGACAGCTACTCAATAAAATTTATTTCATTGAATTGAAATTTTTAGAATTGGCTCAGTCATTACGTTGCAATCTGAATGATAAACGGGGGATCTGCGTGTCATTAAAGCCACATTAAACGATCGAAATGACTCCACAATGGGGGTTAGTGATCAGATTTCTATTGTGAGCATCGCTGAAAGAGCTTGTCATCTCACTAATGTGTGTATGCTTGCAGTTACAAAGGTCATGTATGTAAAGTCAAATGATGCTGTTAAAAGTTACTTGAATACTATTGTTTGTCAAAATAATTGATAGATTATATTGATTACCATTGTAGTCAATAGTGACTGCTTTAGTGTACAATATATAACTATAGTACCTAAAAATATTTTTAAAAATTCATAGATTTGTAACGGAACAAGTAAAGTAAAATGTCCAAAACTGAAGGAACAGGAATATTGGTTCCCCTGCCCTGGTTGACGTTGTTTCCCCAAGACACACTACTAATTAAATAATCAATACTAACCATAGTATGTGTTACGTTCTTGATTATTGCATCCCTAAACATCTAGCTGAAAGAATAAATGCGGCACATACAGCACTCTTAACTCTACTCACATGCATGTTTGTACATTCACACAGTCCTCTGTAATAGCCAGGTAACTTTTGCCTTTGCTGGTGGCAGGGGCGGACTGGCAATCTGTGCGTTCTGGCATAGTGTTATATTTTATTCAAATTTTTATTTATCCTTATTTTATTTTCTATTTTTGTAAAGCACATTGAATGACCTTCTGTGTATGATAATGTGCTATATAAATAAACTTGAATTTGATCTTGAACTTGAAAGTCCAGAACGGACTTTCGGCTTGTTTTTCTTGGCCGAGATGCATGTACCAGGCCCCCCCAGCCTGTATTTCTCGATCCCCCGCACCCCCCAGAACTATGCCCAAGCTGTTAAGGAAAGTCCAGGGCGTTTTGTGTCCCAGTCCGCTCCTGGCTGGTGGATGTAATATCTTTCACTTTTAAGCAGTTCCTGCACATAATCTGCACTAATTAGAGCCCATTCAGCAACACTCACGATATCTCATACACATTCACATACATATACCCGCACACTGCACTGATTCTTTTACATCATGGGGGGTCTGTGCAGTGTATGGGTGGTCTTATGACCCAAAGTGTGTATGTGGGGGAGGTCACGGCTGATTCACAGGTATGTTAGCCCTCTCTCTGTGTGCCCTGCGGTGTTTGGGGGTGTATGTATAGCGGAGCTCATGGGGCTTCTAGTTCCGGCTTTTTGTGCCCAGAGAAAAAAGCCCTGGCTAATAGCAGGGTTCAAGCGCACTTTTAGGATTTCCCTTTGCCGCTGTATGGACACTTCAGGCTTTTAGTCTGTCGCTATGGCGACCATCTCCATAGTTGTGGTCTGAAGCCATAGGTAGCCCTCCAGGATGGGGCCGAACCGTTAAATGGAGCTGGAAAGGCTCAAGG
Source organism: Hydrocynus forskahlii (assembly GCA_037974365.1). Classification (NCBI taxonomy): domain Eukaryota; kingdom Metazoa; phylum Chordata; class Actinopteri; order Characiformes; family Alestidae; genus Hydrocynus; species Hydrocynus forskahlii. The sequence continues at coordinate 12,091,619 of JBBPCX010000001.1, read as the reverse complement.
AAGGCTCTGCCATGCTCTACTTTTTCGAAAATCCTACCCAGCCAAGCTTTAGAATCTCCTCTCTGCAGGGCACAATGGAAGATGCTTTGACTCAAATATGCGCCAAGCCTTAAGTAGCCGTTGGAAGCTTCTTCTGTGGGTTGACCCTTCACTGACCCCTCTGTCTCTTTTCTGTCTCATCTCTTCTTTTCATCTATATCTCTCAGTTCTTTGAATAGTCTAGGTAGAACTGATGATATAGTAGAAGTAATGCACTGTAACGAAGTGAATGCTCTCTTGCTTCTTCTCTGCATGTGTGTGTGTGCGTATGTGTTTATGTGTGTCTGTGTGTGTGTAACACGTATTCCAGTACCACTTTGGATGGTCACAACAACCTAATGCATGATACTTTTAATTTCATTCCCACAGACAAGGTCAAAAAGTTATAACTGTAACTAAAGATGTTTTTTGAGTGTTGACTGTAAAACACAGATCAAAAACTGAAACGGAGATACATCAAAATGTACTTTGCACAAAGACATTTTGTTTGTCCTAATGAAGGCCTGACCAGGCCGTAATGTGACAGCACTTTCTTCTAACTGTTTAAGATTCACCATGTAACTAATTAAGGCAATTGTGAATTTTTGTATTTCCTTGAAGCTGCAGTGCCTGAGATTATTTTTGCTCTTTAAAAGTAGTAATAAACAAGACCACAATAAAACACTATTGAGATGCACATGGATTACTTTACTTCAAGTGTGAAATGCTTTTCATGACCTTTTTTCATACTTTGTTTCTTTTTTCCCCTGCCTCAAGCTTGACTCCTTCATGAGATGTTAGTTCATTTTTAATTGAGAATGTAACTATCCATGAAAAATCGGGCACAGCTGTGGGTGGATGAGTTCCAGAGGGAGTCGAGGACTTCTGGGGTGGCTGATCAGCTAGCTGAAGACAGGGGTGTCGCGACCCACCTCGCTTCCTACGTCCCTGAGCCGTGGAGCTCCAGCCTCGCCTTCTGGCGAGCCTCTGCGAGAGCTCCCCCTCAGCCGGGCCGAAGACAAGTGAGCCAGAGAACACCCCCGGTGCCAAAATAGTTGGCACGTAGGCTGACCTGCCACTCCAGATGTCCCAACAATCGTCCTCTGAGCTGAATCCACCCAGCAACTCCATGAGGGTGAACCAACTCACCCTCGTGGCTGGGTCCAGCTCGCCTCATTCCAAGGGCCTCTCACCCACATGCCCAAGTGGGAACCCGCTGCACCTCCTTGGTGGGTCAGTTCATCTGTCAGGTCATGCCAAAGGAAGGAGGCACGGATGCAGGGTTCCATTGTACATCAGACTTACTTTATTTCCAGAAGGCAAAACAAAAAAAGCACAAGGGCCTACACACAAACTAAAGACTTCACTGGATCATCCACTGAAAGTACAAGGGTTAGTCTGACCAAGAACAAATCAAAACACAGAATCACTTTACTAAAACACCAAACAGCTATAACTAAGAACATGAATTAGCCACCGCAAAAACACAGAACATTACTTCAAAATAAGAGTTCTAGAAATAAAACAAAAAGAGCGGTCTCTAGCAGCCACTCACCAGACACATGACAGCTAACTATAGCTGCTATCATGCTAGGGAGCCAGTCAGGTTTTTAGCTGCTATCAGACTGAACATGCTAATAGCATGTTAATGCAATAAATAGTTAGCAGTAATTTTTTTTTACTACTGTGAATGAATCTTTAAATTTCACTCTTCAGATCATCTGTAGTAATTCAGGCTGAAGCCCTGCTGTGTAATGCTGTGTTGCTGGGATAAAATCTCTCATTCAAATAGAGTTTTTAAAACCAGAAATTCAGCACCTTCAACAGACTACACTTGACACTTTTAGGGTCAAATTTGAGCCAAGAAGACAAATGTAATAATCATAGTTAACTACACAAAATTATATAATTTATCACAATGGTTTATAACATAAAAGGTTGACATCCAGTCAGCTACATGTAATTTTGCAGTTTATGCTGTTACTGTGCACTGTTTATAAGCTCTTCATAATTTATCGAAATATGTTTTTATGATATCAGTAGTTGTTTATGATACCTGTATTTTAGAAGTATACTAATGGTATACTCAAAAGCATTATATGACATATTTAGCACTATGATAAAATATAGTTGCTGTAACAAAGTCTCAAAATGGAGAAGGCAGAAGCAACTTTTAGTGTACATTTATGTGTAAAAGGATTTTGGAGAAATTTCTTGTATAAATTTTACACACTGTAAAGAGCAGCTGCTGTGTTCAAATGGGGAAGAAAAATTTAAATTCAAATACAGAGATGTTATTTTTTTCAGGGCAGCAAATATATTGTCATACAGCCTACTTCATAAACAATGCACTGTAATAAAGGTGATCTCCTCTTACTCCTCCTTGTATGTGTGTGTGTGTGTATGTGTGTGTGTGTGTGTTTAAGACGCTATGAACAGTACATTATTAATCACACACTGCTTAGCCAGAAGTAGGGGCCAGGAGTTTTAGACCCAGATGTGTGTGTGTGTGTGTGTGTGTGTGTTTGTGAGGAATAAAGAGAGTTTATTTGCTCTGTCCATGTCTTTTCTAAGTGTCCTGATCTGTATGCTGTGTACCTGAAGTAGGGGGGCTTTGACAGTGATAAATGATGCAGTTTAACACTGTACTTTCACATAGTCTCTTGCTTTTTTGCTCTCTCTAATTGTCTCCTTCCTTAACTCCAAGTGCCTGCACTTGTGAAGCTACCAGCCACAATTAACAACCAATTAACGCACTGTTAACAACCCCAATACACACACACACACATGCACACACACACACACACACACACACACACACACACACACACACACACATGTGGCATTAGCAGAGGACACTAATCACCATAAAGCCACTGATCATCAGCAGTGTCACACAAACATTGCATTAAGCCTCAGTAGGCAAACACAATAATGGCCTAACACCCAAAGCGGCAATTTGTTATAAAGCTGAGCATTATTCAGGGACAGTGTTTAATGTGAAGCTGTGTGCTGTCAGTTTTAGGGCTAATCTGTAGTTTAATAGATGCAGTTTAGACGCTCATTCTCATCTGTTCCAGGAAGGGCTGACTATTACAGACCAGATTAGACTACAGGGATGAGCGCTGATAATGGCTACACACACACACACACACACACACTTGTTGTCATAGAATGCCAGGGCATGAAGTCATACATGTGGTATTTGAACCTATAAATACACTTGAGACATTTGGCTCCTACATGTATAAATATATATATATATACACAATGTATATATATATACAATGTATATATGTTTCTGTGACACTGCTGATGATCAGTGG
>JBBPCX010000001.1:12076411-12086626 GCA_037974365.1 Hydrocynus forskahlii | reverse complement strand
ACTGTCCCTGTAACTAATGACTGTAAGACTGTCCCTGTAACTAATGACTGGAAGACTGTCCCTGTAACTAATGACTGGAAGACTGTCCCTGTAACTAATGACTGTGAGACTGTCCCTGTAACTAATGACTGGAAGACTGTCCCGGTAACTAATGACTGTGAGACTGTCCCTGTAACTAATGACTGGAAGACTGTCCCTGTAACTAATGACTGTAAGATTGTCCCTGTTACTAATATCTGTAAGACTGTCCCTGTAACTAATGATTGTAGGTCGCTCTGGATAAGTCGCGTCTGCCAGATGCCACTTTACCTTTACTTCTGCATGAATAGACTATGCTAAACTGCAATAGGCTGAATGGGCAGCCATATGTAAATGAGTTCATGCTTATGACATGACAAGCACGATGATGTCAAAACAGGCTTTTTGGAGCTTGTGTACATGGACTAGGCAGTGAAATGTAGATTCTGAAACCTTAACATCAAAATTAAGACATTTTCAACAATAGGGACTCTTTAAATTATAATTCAAGTACTGGTTGGCACAAAATTGCAGAGGTTCAGGTGGCACAGAAGTTCTCCACATGCAGACTTTGCCTAAAGCCCCTAAATTAATCAGAAATAATGTTGAGGTGGGCGTTTTAAGGCGGCGTGGTGCTGGTTATATTTTGTGTTTGTTTTTAGCCTCGCTGCTGCACGCTGCCTTGGATGGAGAGATGCTGATGAGGCAGAATGCACTGATCAGGAGAGCAGCGATGACTCAATGTTTGCAGCCCCACACTTTCACGCAGATCCTGTGTGCCCCTTTCCCCACTCGATTTATAATAATTAACAACATTAAAAAGCTACAAAACTGAATTCAGATCAGTATTAAGGTAACATGTGAAAGGGCTTCCTAAAAGCTTCTTGATGAGATTAAGGTTATCTGGATGAACCATATCATGTTAAGAAGACTCTGTCTGAAGTTTTTACTCTCAAGAACTGTTGGAACATTTTGGCATTAATGGTGGCATTACTAAAAGTCATTGTTTCATATTCATAGGTTTCCATAATTTTCTTTATATTCATCCTTTAATAACCCTAAACCTTTTTCCAGACCTTTTTAAATGTCAGAAATATCAAGAACAACAGCAGAAAGAAAAATAAATGATACAAATACATTCAGGTGAAAAATTCTCTACGGAAAAATTCTCTATGGAAATTGGATGTGTATTTTTTTCCAAAAAAACTTTGCTTCGTCTGGACTTGCGATACTGTGATTTCCATCATTCTACGAAGACAAAACATCAAAGGGGAATACCGCTAATTATTTTTCCACAAAATTTCTGCATATTTAAATTGTTAGGATGTAAACAAAGTCATTCAGAGCACTTTGATGTTCTGGAGAAAATTACACAGTCAGAATTGTTCACAGTAATGCTGATAGGAACCAGACGTCTGAAGTGTTTATTCCTCTAAAAGCTCCCCCATGAAATGTTTACTAAACACTGTCTCATGCCTGAGACAGTGTTTTACAGTAGTTCAGAAAGTTTTGTCCTATTCACTGAAAAAGATGTTTAAGGATGGTTAATGATTCCTCACAGCAAGAAGGTCTTGGGTTCGGTTCCCAGCTGAGCAGTTGAGGGTCTTTTCTGTGTTGCATTTGCATTTTCTCCCCATCCCCCTGTACTCCAGTTTCCTCCCACAGTCTAAAGATACAGACTTCTTATCCTTCTGTGATTCTGGCTGGAGAGAAGTGGTTAAATCATGGATATGATTAAAATGTCAAGTCAATTAGGTGTTTATTGCCATTTCAGCCTCACAAACAGTGCAGAGTGAAATGAAACAAAGTTCCTCCTTGGAGCCAAGAATGAAAAACAGAACTCAACAAAGAACAAAACATGCCTACACTAATGCAGGACAGGACTAAAGAGAGAGTGCAAAAAAACACAAGAACAATAAAATGGACAGTATATGAGCAAATATGGGATATTTACAGTTGGGGCAGTTGGGGAGTAAGTTTTCTTTGTTTTTATTTCTCTATTTGTCTAGTTTTCTCTGTTTCAGTTTACTTTTTTGTAGGGATGCACCGAAAAGAATCTCTAAAACCCTTTATTTATGTATTTATTGAGTTTTTATTTTTTATGATCATTTATTCGTATTTTTTAGTTTATTTCTTTATTTTCGGTTGTTTACCGCATAGACATACTGTATATGGTTTCCCACATGATCTACGTACGGTAAGCCTAAAAGGCCAAAACAGTCAAAGTGAACTCGGAGCGCTTTGTTTTTCAAAATGCGCGAGTTAACCAAACCGTGCCACAGGCTCAAAGTGAACCGTTCGTTTCGTTTCAGAGGGTCTGATTCCATTTGGCGTGTTCACATATATGCAAAAAATGCTGACTAATTGATCTGAGTTCGCTTTAAGGGCTGAAACGGACCAAGTCTAATCCAATCTGGCGTGTGCAGGCTGCGGTTGCATCATCACTGTTTCAGTCGCGTTAAAAAAAAAATTTGGGCCGAAAATTTTTGGTGGCCGAATTTTCGGTGCATCCCTACTTTTTTGGTGATAATTATTGATGAGACACATTTTAATCATAGTGAACACATTTTTGAACACATTTGAATCGTATAATTGTTTTCCTTGGAGCAGATTTAAAACACTTTTACATGCATTTTTTTTTTCACATTCATCACTATTACACCGTCATCAATACTACATTTGTAAACTCAGAACACATGTGTATGGTCACTGTTCATTTTAGTAAATAAAATGCATAGATTTGTAGGCATTGTGAGAAAAAGCATTTTGTTTTTTATCTTAAGGGTTCTACTTTGAGAAGAACAGCCAGTTATATACTTCAGTTCCTAAGCTGACTGATGCTGGATATACCGAGACATTTCTGTGTTGTTCCATAGGGAGCTCAGTACGAATCGTTTCACCTGATATCTTTTTTACTCTTGTTTTTGTCTTCCACTTTTACTGGAGTTTGCCTTCAGGCTACTCTGCCCACCTCTGACCATATCAGAGTGATTTTGAAAAACAATGTGCTGCCCTTCTGCAAAGGCACTGCTCTTTTGGATAAGGCACAAAATCTGCAAGTTGTGATAAGATGTTAAGACAAAACACTACAGGCAGAAATGGTGACTTTGGTTTCCCCAACCATTTGTCTTATTTTTGGATGAATTGCATCTGTAATGTAATGTTTTCTCTTAAACTGTTTTTTTTCCCTTCAAAACCATCTGTTCTTTATATTCAGAGCCAAATATTTCAGGTTTTAGAGTACCTGCATTCAAAAGGTTTTGTCTATTCCTAACCATATTATAAAAAAAAAAAGACTTCTTAATGCATTCTTACACATCTGGGCTCACGAGTGGCACAGCTGTCGAAGTGTTGGCCTTTATCGGAAGGTCCATTGTGATGCCACAGCCATCCATGGTCTGGAATCCAAGAAAGTACATTTGACTTTGCCCTCTCTGGGTGGGTAATATGGCCCTCCCCCTCCCCCATCACTCAACATGATACTAGCCAATACATGCATCTGTTAACTTACATAACAGAGTGAATGGTTAGCATTCTCCTTCCACGAAAGAACATGCTAGCCTTCACCAGACCCAGTTTTGGTGGTCTTATTTACATTTACAGCAGATGCTTTCATCCAAAGCAGCTTCCATTCCCTAACCATAGGGGGCAGTCTCCCTGGAACAACTTGGGGTTAAGGGTCTTCCTCGGGAACCCAGTGGTGGTATGCTGAAGGTAGGATTCGAACCCATGACCTCTTGGTCCAGAGGCAGAGGCAAGTAGACCACCACCACCCCAGTCTTATGTGATAGGGAGTCCTAGCTTGTGGCTGAAATTGAGCACAAGATTGGTGTGAAAACTGTGAAGAATCTAGTCAACATTTTCATGCCTAAATGTCAATTATTTACAAAACTTCCACAAAAAGGTCCTGGTTTTGATTCTCAGCCAAGCGGCTTAGGGCCCATTTTTGTGTTAAGTATAAGCTGTTCAGATAATTGACATGATTAAAATGTCAAGTCAAGTGGAATCAAGTGGGTGTTTGTCATTTCATATGCTTAGTAAACTGAAATGAAGGAGCGTTCTCCCAGGACCATGATGCAACATAAAGAACAAAAACAGAGGACAAAAAATGCACAAACTAAAAAAAGAACAACATAGAGCACTGCAGAAGTGCAGACAGGTCAGGACTAATGTGAGAGTGCAAAAAAGAAAAATGAAACTCAAGAGCAACAATACAATAATTTACAGGACAAAACAACAGTAACAGTACTAGTGTGAGTGAATGCAGTATTATGACGTTCTTTATTCTACCAGCGGAGTTGTTAAGTGTGCAAAAATGCAAAGGAATGAATAATTGTGCAAAAAGAGCAAGTAGCAGCAATAGGATTAGAAAAAAAATACAGTATATAAATAAATAGAGTATTTGCAGTGGCAGTTGGGGAGTAAGTTTTCTTTGTTTATGTGTAAAGAATGTCAAGAATTGACGAGCAAAAGTTCAGTATGATATTGGTGAAACAAACATATTTACCTGTAGTGTTTCACCTCCTCCAGAGAGTAGTGCCTGTGAAAAGTCAAAGAATACCAAGAGTGTATCCCCATGGAAGGTTCTTTGAAGATATATTTTACTAGCCAACTTGCTTAAATGAGAAAACCCTTTTTTAAAGTTATGGTTAAGGACTAAAACCTACATCATTTAAAGGTTTTATACAAATTAAAGGTTTTTCCTAGAACCACACGGTCCATGTAGAAACCTGTATTTTAAGTGTGGAAATGAAGACTCGTGTCTTGTGGTCCCAGCTGCCGCTCACTGTCTCCCTGATGGACGTGCGTGAGAGACAGGATGAGACTCGTACAGGAAGCCACTCATCACGACAGTGTAAAGCTGGTGTGGAAGCGTGAGATGTTACTGAGATTGGACAGAGATGGATGACAGGAAAGAGAGCAGGTGTTCTGTGATGGATTCAGCTGTAATGTATGAAGATGTTTTGTAAGATGGAACTCTTCAATGCAAAAAGCAATAAAGTTTGCTGTTTAATTTCTTCGCAGTAAAAAGGGAATTCCAGAAATCTGCATAACTGAAACTTTAAGATGGATCACCTATAGAAATATATTTTAACACCCATTAAAATGTGTCTTGATATGATCAGTATGGATTAATTTATCCCCAAATAAAATGATTAATTGTTCTCTTTTCCCTCTCTCTTCATCTTCAGGGCTGGATGACTGTCTGCAGCAGTACATTAAGAACTTTGAGCGAGAGAAAGTGGGCGGAGACCAGCTGCTGCGGATCACCCATCAGGAGTTGGAGGACCTGGGTGTGTCCCGCATCGGGCACCAGGAGCTCATCCTGGAAGCTGTGGACCTTCTGTGTGCTCTGGTAAGGACTCCAGGGACACCAGTGTTCTGGTCCAGACATGAGCTTTATTCGAAAAGTGCACTCATTCACTACATAGTGTTTGCTATATAGGGGGTTAACTAGTGAACAAGGGGAGGTGACGTTTAGTTAATTTAGGAGCCTCGGGATGTTACGTTTTTACTAACTGTTGCTTAAATAGTGCGCCGGATCTTGGCAATTTATCTCTGTCGCATAAACACACGTCTTGTCTCTCCAGAATTCATACCGTTGGTTCCACGGGACTTAATTCATTACCATAACGTTATGATAAACTTGAACAACAAAACACTACTCACATTTGTGCATGACGTTCTCCATTGCTGCTCCTATTCTGGACTTTCGCAGGATAACAGTAGTGTAGAGTGTGTTCAAAAAGTGCACTCGTTCACTATGTAGGGCACAGTAAAAGAAACCCGCAGTGCAGTACATGATGGTACAAGTGTATTCATGTAGTGTACAGTGTCTGGACACTAGATTTTGGTGTTGCACGGTGACTTTGTCGTGCACTAACTAGTGGGTGAAATTGACAGTTGGAATTTCGAACAACACTACAAAATGGCTCATTCACTATATAGTGCACTACATAGTGAACGAGTGAACTTTTCGAACACAGCTATGGTCTTGGGAAATGCAAATTTCTAGTGTTATTGAAGCTTCAGACAGTGGGTTGGAAAAAGGCTGGCTCTTCTCTAGGTCAACCACATTGCACAGCTTTACTGCACAATAAATCACACTTTATGTTTCTGTATTTCGCTAAAAACTGTTTTTACTGGTTCGAGTGGGATTTTTTAAAATGCTTGTTCAGCCTAGCTGCAGTTTTTAAGGCTGGGGATCATGTAGTTGTTTGAATATTGCTATCAATGTTGATACTTGGACTTTTATACCAACTCTTAAATATTATATCCTAGCAATAAACTTATTGGTAGTTTTCTTTAAATACAAAAAATCACAACATATAAATGAACTGTAGATACGTGTTAAGAACACTTGTAACAACAATGTAACTACTAGTAATGCATTCACTGTTACAGATGGATTTGAATTTGAATCAGAATCAGATTCAGAAAACTTAATTGATCCTGGATGGGACTTGCTTATGTTATGTCTGCACAGACACACAGAGACACAAAGACAAGACCAGTATAAAATATGAAGTCTAAATCAATCCAAAATAAAATACAGAAAATACTCGATACAGATTATTATGCTATATGCACACATGCTTGGGGTGTTAATACTATAGATAAGTATGTTACAGTTAGGTGATTTACGAATAACACAAAAAGTGGTAAGAATTATGTTGTTGCACGTCATAGAGATGTCAGATAAGTAATAATGACATAAGTAATGGTATGTGCAAGGTAAGACTGTTGCGCATAATGAATTATTGCACATAATGAATTTAGCACACAATAAGGACACTGCACATATTATTGGATGTGGTAAGACTATAGCATGTAAGATTACAGGTGTAACTGCTGGTGATGTATTCATTGTTACAGATGTGTTACAGATGTAACTGGTTATTTATTCGTTGTTACAAGATCATTACAGATGTGTTACAAGTATAAGTACACTGCCACAGCTGGACTACAGGAATTACATAAGATGGACTGCTGTAATCTGTAACAGTGAATATGTCACCAGTAGTTACATTAGAGATGCATCCATTGTTAAAGCATTACTTTATAGTTATAAGAAACCCTTTAATTTGTCAGACAATGGACACAGTGTGGAATTTTGGAAACATGAACCTTAATAACACGTTTGCAACATTTCATTTCAGCAGCCAATTATTAGGAAAGTCTAGGAACAAGCATGTGTATTGGCTCACGTGTGTCGGTAAGACTACTCAGGTGTTAATATTTGTTATTAAACAAGCTTTTTCAAAACTAAACGAAAAGGTCAATTTGCACTAAGCCCTCAGTCCCACAGATGTCTCCTAATCTTCGCGCAAATCTGGGTTTTAAGACTCTCCAAATGGTTTACATTGTGCATAATGATATCGTTCTCTTACTTTATATTACTATATTGACACTGATATGGGTAGCAGCTACTGTTGTGGGAAGCAGCCAGTATTGTGCTATGGCTTCAAAGGTAAGAAAGTGAGGAGAGAACTAGTCTTCATTCACAATGAAAGTAGTTTTAAAAAACCAGTTTGAGAAAACAGCGCACATATTTACATGGACATTTAGTCCATTGAAGGAAATGCATAGTTGCTTCTCTTTTCTTCTTTGCTCTGTCATGTGACCTGTGAAGGCACTGATTTTGACTTACAGACCTCTGTGAACAACATAAATAAGCATTATTTCAAGAAGCTGATTGTAAAAGTAATTTATTTTCCTTGTTAGCCTTTCTTTATCAATACTTAGGACCTGTTATTTACATGGAACTCCATGGTGGAAAATATTGTCATGTAGGACGCATAACCTACTCATTTTCTTGCATTTTATTTGTTTCCCCCAGGTCTGTATATAATGTTTATGTGGTTTTAGGTATCAAAAAGTGGTTGTTCTAAATCTAAATCACTTTAAATTCACATTCAGCATTCTAAATCACAATTTTCCAACCATTTATTATCTTTGTATAAAGAGCCTTCTCAAACGCTTTCTTTTTTGGTTACCGCATCTTTAACGCTTTCTTTAAAAACACTGGATTAAAATATTTTTAATTACCTCCCTTCTGATTGGCTGCCCTGTATTGTGATTATTTTGATAAACAGTTTACTGGCTGATTGTTGTCTACAACAGGTTGAAATCTGTCTCTTTTTATATTTGCAGTTGTTCAGTAATGCATCATTATAGCAGGGCATGGCTTAATATAACTTTTTCTTTTCTGATATTTATTCGAACTAGGGGTGAAAAATCATGATATTGCAATGCAAAAATATGACAGTGTATATCATGTGACAATGCATGGTGGAGAAAGGGCACGCTGGTGATCATGATATCTGATGCAACTGCATTGTTTATACAGAAATATTTGTAAATTCAGAGCTGTCACGATTCCAGTTTGTGGCCACAGGGGGTCGCTGTGGGACTGGGAACTCTCCTCCACACACAGCTGTGGATAGTTTACCTGAGGGCTGATTAGCCCCTTGTTGGGTATTTAAGGTGTTCTGTCCTCAGATGTGGTGTGGAGCATTACCCTACCTTTTCCCAGTCTGTGTTCTCCTCGATTTCTCCTCGTTCTGTTTCTTTTGTCTGGCCACAAGGCCATTTTGTGACAGAATGCCCCACCCCGCAAGGCACAGCAGACTCCTTCAGCGTTTCCAGTACGTGCGGCCCCCGTAGCAGCTTTAATGGGCCATTGAGCTTCTCCAATGTCTCCAGCATGCTCTCCAGCTCCTCCAGCATCTCCAGCATGCTGTCTATTTCCTCCAGTGTCTCCTGCACACCATTCAGTTCCTCTGGTGAGTCGTCAGCCCCCTGGCTATTCTACATCCAGCAGGGAGCTTGCTCAGTAAGGGAATACACGAAGGAGTTCTGCACCCTGACGGCCCAGGCTTGGTGGAGTGACTCGGTTCTCCGGAACAAGTACCACGAGGGGTTGGCTCCCTGCCTGAAAGATGAGCTGGCCCGCATAGGGTTGCCTGTGACCCTGGAGAGCATGATCCAGCTCAGCCTCTGTGTAGATCTTCGCCTCAGTTCAGCTCAACTCAGCTCAGCCAGGCCAGCTCTCTCAGCAGCGTCAGCACGCAGTCCATCTCCTCCAACTGTGCTATCTGCTCATCTCCACCCAAGGCTCCAACCTACAGCCTGATGTTTCCGGTGATCCCAGCCAGCCCCTCAGCTCTCAGTTTAGCTCCACTCAGTTCAGCTTCACTCAGCCCAGCTTCACTCAGCCCAGCTTCACTCAGTTCAGCTTCATTCAGTCCACTACAGCTTAGCCCTACTCAGTTCAGTTCCCGCCCCAGCCTCAGCCTCACCAGCCGTGGCTCCCGCCCCGGCCTCAGCCTCACCAGCCGTGGCTCCTGCCCCGGCCTCAGCCTCACCAGCCGTGGCTCACGCCCTGGCCTCAGCCTTACCAGCCACGGCTCCCACCCCGGCCCCATCTCCAGACGGCATGGCACACGCCACGGTCCCAGCTCCAGACGCCTCAACTCATGCAACAGTGACTCCTACTCCGGCCTCTGTTTCTGGGCAGAGGTCCCACCCTTGTCCACCTCCTCCGCCATCACCTTGGGGGGTGGACTTCATTTTTCCCCTCGTCCTCCCCTCCACTGCTGTTTTGTGGGCTGGGAGATCTGCCCTTAGGGCGGGGTCCTGTCACGATTCCGGTGTCACAATACCTGAGGGCTGATTAGCTCCCGGTTGGGTATTTAAGGTGTTCTGTCCTCAGATGTGGTGTGGAGCATTACCCTACCTTTTAATGGTCTGTGTCCTCCTCGATTTCTCCTCGTTCTGTTTCTTTTGTCTGGCCCCTGTGCCAGTTCTGTTCTGTTCTGTGTTTAATAAAGCTCTCTTATCATGGTAGTCTACGCCTGTGCCTCCTTCTCTCCGTCTCTGTCCGGACCAGGCCGCTTTGTGACAAGAGCGTCAATCAACAACCCAGTGCAGCACTTGCATGTCATACACCACACTCCTCCTATGTCCCAGTCTTAATTCTAGATTACTTAATAGTAGATTTTGCAACAAAATAACTATGGATATTGTCTTTTTTTCTAGTTTTGACCAACATATTGCAAGATCTTAGAATTGTGAACCCAGTATGATTAGTGAATGTATTTTATCAGCCTGGTACAGATACTGTAACGGCCACCTCGTCTCCGTCGCGTCTGTCCCGGTCCTTGTCTCCCGAATTCTAAGTTTCCCTCCTGTGTC